>VDFB02362736.1:20709-367406 GCA_007258455.2 Sequoia sempervirens | reverse complement strand
GCCAAGCTCCGAAGTGACCCTCTACCCAGTCTATCGGCCTACGAGGGTCGTGTGATAGGCCAATCCTGTCCTCCGAGAGATGTCACTGAGAAGGGGACATGACATACGTAGTATGGATGTTATCTATGATCCCGATATGGCAATACTTCTTATGTGACATTCGTGGAAGTCAGTTAGTGTAGAATAATGAAGGCTAATCTTTTGATGTTGGATGTTGTGCTCAAAGCTTACTCTAGGTAACCTTGCTATCCAGATATTCATGTAGCATGTTACAAGTTTTTGTATGTGTCTTTGGTTGATACTGAAATTGATGATAATCAAGATTTGGTGTTGGTTGTTGCATTCCTATCCGCTCCAAAGTATATTTCATGTAATTCAAAGCTTGATAACTATGTTATGTAATGAACCTATCTTATGTATGACCTATTTATGGATCCCTTGGTAACGTGATGAGATCTTTTTGTGTGACCTATCTTTTGGGTTCGGTGCTAGCGTGCAATGCCTTATTGAATATCTCAAGGTTGTTCTTCATGCTGACATGTTTATTCGTGATCTAATTCAAATTGTATTTGGCCAACTTGGAAGACTATGAAGACATTGTGTCTGGCCGACCTAGGAGATTATGAAGACACGGAATGGTATAAGTAAAGGTTGTTTTTCTCTGATGAAATGAGAAGTGTGAAGTATGATGTATGCGAGCAGTTAAGAGGGTGCAAAGGAAGAAGTAATCTGTTTTGCAGAGTTTGTGCAAAGAAGTTGTGCAGAAGTTTCTTGATCAGATCTACTACAGATAGATATTGTGCTCTTAATCAGAACTGAATTCATGCATATATAGATGCAATTTCATCAGTTCACTTTTCTCAGTGAGCCTTTCTCTTTTGGCAGTGAACCTTTATATCTTTGGCTTTAATAGTCAAGCAGTGAGCCCAACCGACAGTGAGCCTTACATGCAATGAGCAATTTGGCAGTGAGCCTTTGTAAAAATCACCTTAACCGGTATTTTATAATTGAGAATTAGCATTCTCTGTGGTTTTTCCCTTCTTGGGTTTCCACATAAATTTTGGTGTTCATTGTGCATGATGCTTTCGTGTTCATCTATTTTAGATGGTTATTTGATTGATTTATGTTTGCTACAGACTAATTAAAGTTAAGAAAATTATTTTATGATAACTGGTTCACCACCCCTCTCAATTATCCAAACTATTCAATACTACACACTCTTCTTTGCATTCGATATTATCCTTTTATATTCCCATGTCTCTATGAAGAGATGTACCTCTTTCAAAAGAGATAACCTTTTAAATGCACATGTCTCTTTGTTACCAATGATTCCTTTAAACTAATTGTTGCTTTTAAAACTGGTTGCTACACTTTTTATCATATTTACTACACTAATTACAATCATTGCAGTCTATATATCATTAACTTGGGAACCAAAATAATGAAGATTAGCTTGACTTTATTTTTATATTAATTCCTTCAAGGGTGATGACCATGCCAAGAGACTCAGCCTCTATTATTAAAAAATTTCATAAGAGGCAAATCACTAGAGGGGTTAGCCCACATAATAAACATAATTTAATTTATGTCCATCTCCCTAAAGTAGCGCTACAGGTCGACCAACATTAGTATAACCTTTAACTTCAAATTTGGGTGCCATACTCCTTGAAAATCGACAATCATGCAATACTATTTCTTCTAGATAAAGTAACCCATGATCTTCCTCTTGATGAAATGATGTATGGCATTTGATCTATAACAATTTTCTTCTTTCATGAATATCTTTCCTTTAACATTAAAAAAAAAATTCTAACAAGGACAACGGGTGGCATCCGTCGATGGGATCAAGGGGGAGTGTCCCGTAATAGGGTATAGTGATAACAAATCTAGTGTGCTCTTGTTGCAATACAACAAATGTCGAGATATAGAGTCCCTCGGTGCCAAGTATAAATCCCCTATCAAGAAGGCATTAGACCACATAAACAATGAATATTTCATAAACCTCAAACCATTTTAAATAAATTTTTAGAAAGGTTTATCAAGCTTGCTCCTAATGGTAAGAATATATAATCTATGTAGTCTTCAAACTATAAAAAGTAAGAAAACAATTTCTCAGCTATAGATTTGGTTTTCCACTAACATGAATTTTGGGTTGTTAGAAATCACTTCCAAGTATGCATGTTGCATGGATGTTTTTTAAACTCTAGATTTATTTTTTTTAAAAAGAGCCTAATGACCTCCTTGATCAAATTTTATGGCCTCTAAAAATTGGGCTTCTCACATTTGAAATGTAAAAACATCTATCTCCCACAAAAGAGTTGTAAGAGGGAGTTACACTTGTTGAGAAAATTATAACATATGCAGTTATAGATGATAAGACATCTTCGAATGGAGATAATGAAGCCAAAATGGAATGTCAAAGTTGATAAAGACACACTTATTATAGTGGGAAAGAATATGCTACATTTAACATGTGAACTTATCTTGGGATTTTTGTGTTGGATTTTCAGCTAGCTATCTATGCACTATATTTTTGGGTGGTTTTAGCTAATGGATTTACAATTACCATTTGGTGCTTTCTTGTATTATATCTCCTATATAGTGTGTGCTTGAGGTAAATTTATTTGATAGTTTATTTTTTAGTATTGTTATGTTAGTGCAATTTCTCTAGAGTTGTATGTTGGTGATACACCTATAAGGGCATGTCCTCGATATCGTATTGTAGCCTTTTGTATTGATAATTCAATTGGTTTGATAATACAATTGGTTCATGTTTTACATTAAGGTTTTTTTTCTCCTAAAATGGTCTGTCCCACGTATAACTGTGTTATGGTACACTTGTTTATATATAACGATTTAAATATTCTACATTACTCTCCTCTAAAGTTAATTTAGGAAGTGTTTCTACACAACTTAAGTTCTTTCATTTACTATAAAAGCTTGATCACTTTGGATAATCTATGTTAGTGTAGCGTAGGAAATTGTATACCCTTTTCAATTTCACACTTTCTTGGGTCCCTTAATTAATTTGACTTAATCAAGCTTCTAATTACTTAAATTATGCATTCCAAAACCTTATCTATCTCATTTTCCAAAAGGGAAACCAGCATTTAATTGATGCAACTAATAAATAAATCACATTGAAGAATGAGTGTCATGGAATTTTAGGCCAAGACCCATAAGTGCGATGACCCATTTTTAAATATGTTTCTGGCGGTATTTTAATGATTCAAATTTCATATCTGATTGTCAACTTTCGGAATCTAATTATCAAGAAATTAGATAAGCACCTATAAATACATAATCATGTGATCATTTAAAATCTAACTAGCAAGAACAGTTAATAAGCAACTTTATCAGAGAAATCCTATGATCAAATATAATAGTCAAGAGCATTTAAGAGAAGATTTATCAGTTATTTGTTGCAGTAATTCAAGAACCCAATCATCATGTCAAAATTCATGTGCATTCATCTCATCTTGTGAAGGCTACTATGCACTACAGATCCTAAAGTATCCAAGCATTTTCAAGTGTCCAATCAATCAAGCAAAGCAAGATCAGTCCTTGGAGTGATGTGTTTAACTTCTATCCTCTAAGGACAACCATTAAAGGTTTGGTGAGTTGTAAGAATGTACTATTTCATTCATCATTTCCTTCCATTGTCATTATTTTTTTATCAAGGCTTAATTACCAAACTTGGGGTTTGACCAAGGCAAACCCACAAACAAACAAAACAAATTATTCCTCTTTGTGTATGTGCAGATTACAGGTTAAAGAAGGATTGAAGATCTTGAAGAGCAATTTTACATTGTTACATTTATTGCATTCATTGTTGTCAATTCATTTAAACTCAAGTGTAGAATGTATTTTTGGATTTCTGACAATGAAACTTGTAGAAAACATCTCAGATCTTACTTCATAGGACTACATAAAGTATTTTTGGAATCCCTAACCAAGACCAATTCGCCCCTAAGCAAACCTGTCCTTGAACAGGGCTTAGAATGAACATTTTACACTAGATACATGTGTCCCGACCTGTTGGTGTATGTTTTATCATTCACCGAACATTAGAATAAAATCTCAAGGACACTCTACCCTCTCTTGAACAAAACCACTACGTGTGCAAGGATTGAAAGAAAGAACAGAGGGAAACTCCAAGGTTTATATGTGCGAATAGGCGACTTTATGTTGGATAGCTTCCTTGGTTATGTATGCCAAAATACAAGGGGGACTTATGTTGAAAAATACTACTTCTAAGAATTCAAGAGACGGTAAAGACTAGGTGAAACCAATAACAACACTTTCCTTCGCCACATGAATGACAACTACACAAAGTAAGTGCAATCTTCTAGGGTTGTGCTCAAGATTTTCATACAATAAATAATACCATCAATAGAACAATATTTTATTCAAAGTAGAAGTTAAAACATCCACAATGTAGGCCCAGGCTTACTTTACACATTCAACAAAAATAATTCATTCAAAGAAAGTATGAGCAAGAGTTTCACCAATCCATACTATCAAATTTTTCATTCATCTAACAAGCATGCAAATCAAATTGTATTCTAAGCAGCTCTAAGCAATAAACTTGATAAAACTCTCTTCACGCTACAAAATAAGAGAATAGAAGTTTATATAGAGTTTTTAAAAACAAATGAAAGGATGAGATAAATCTAAGATCAACGGCTGAGATTAATGTCAAGAGCCCTGCTGGCTCACAACTCAAACCCCTGTACTTTTCTTGAATCTTATTGTGTTTTTTAGTTTTTTAAGAGAAAGTTTGTAGAAAGAAGAGAAGGGGCGCATCATATAAAAGCTCATAAACTGAGAAACTGAGCTATTTTCTACACAATGGAAATGCAGAAGGTATTGTTTAATATTAACAAATAGATCACAAGTGATAAACATACCAGAGTACTTCCAGAATATTTATTTAAAGAAGTAAGCCAACTCGCCAGCCAAGAATGGTGAAAACTGGCATAAATGGACGCCTAGCCTCCAGAATTGACTTTCCCCACTCAGAAACAGGATACAATGGGCTAATATAGGTAGCCGCCAAGAATGAAGCTCAAACAAGAATAAAAAGGAAGCACCCTAGCTTCTAGCTTCACACGCCATCCTCTAAGAAGGCACAAATTTCAAGGTAAATGGTACGGCCAAGGAAGAAACCCAAAGAACAAGCTGAAAACTGAGATATATTGAAGATGGCGCCTCTGATAAAGAAACCCCCTTCCTTATTGCAGTTAAGTAAATACTAAATGATAAAACTTTGATAGAATCATGTAGAACCTCTGAATGAAGCCCTCACAGTTGCACTAATTCGACTGTTCTCTCACAGTCTCAAAAATGCTCAACATCGAAGAGATATCGTTCTCCAATGGAAATGTTGCACAAACCCTGATCATAGAGGAAAGCACAGAGAAAACCTCAAAGGCAAAGTCGAAATAATCATGATTGAATTTCTCATTGCCCAAAATGCCTTATATCTCAAGAGGCACGCATTTCCAAGAAGATACGCCCTTTTTAAGTTTTAAATCTTTTAAAACACATTTAAGTCATTTTCAATAGTTTTGACTAAAATACTTGGCGACCACATAATGTAATAATGATTTAATTAAAAATCACCCTTTTTATGAATATTTGAGTGATATAAAGTAATAAAGTCAATTTTGACTTTATAATAAGATATTAAGTTAATTAATAACTTAAATCACTAAAATAAGCATAACTTCCTCGAAACTCCATATATCTCTGTGTCATCAAAAGTTGTCAACTCGTAAACTGCTAACGCCTGCTGTGAACCAATCACTGAGTTCTGGAAACGAGAACGATCAACTCCTCTAGAAAACACCACTGACCCTCTAACCAATCCAGCTAGCCCACAAGGGTCCAAGAAAAGGCTAACCCACTGTTCCCAAGAACTGACTAGAGCGGGGACATCACAGTCCGCCCTCCCCGAATTTGCTTGTCCACAAGCAAACTCAAAGCTGGATGCTGAAGAATACTGTCACTCTCCCAAGTAGCATCCTCTGTTGGTAGATCTTTCCACTTTACCAAGCATTCCCTAATAACCCGCCTCTAAAGATGACGCTCTCTGGGATCCAAAATGGCCTCACGTATCAAAATCAATATCCCCTCATCATCTAGGGGTGGTAAATCAATAGAAGGAGTCACCTGTTGTCCCAACGCCTTTTTGAGGCGCGACACATGGAACACATTGTGAACCTTACTGTCCACCGGAAGATCTAACTCATAAGCCACTTCACCAACACATCTGACAACTCTGAACGGTCCATTGTATCACGGCTTAAGTTTCTCGGCGCCCTTCTTACGAAGAGTGGACTGCCTATAAGGCTGAAGCATCAAATACACCAAATCATCGACCTCGAAAGATCGCTCCACTCGCCTCTGATCAACATATTGCTTTTGCTAATTTTGAGCTTTCTGAATGTTCTCCGTGAGTGCTCTCATGATGTCCTGGTTCTCCTGTAATAGATCACCAACACTAGGTACTCTGCTGTCACTCAGCAACAAATCTAGAAAACTCGGAGCATCATATCCATATAACGCTCGGTAAGGTGTCATCTGAATACTCATGTGATGAGTGGTATTGTAGCAATACTCACAAAGGTATAACCACTTCACCCATGCCTTCTACTGCCCTGAACTGTAATTCCTCAAATACCCCTCCACCCATTTATTGACTATCTCAGTCTGCCCATCTGTCTGTGAGTGGTAGCTGGTGCTCGGGGTGAGCTCTGTCCCGCAAAGTTTGAATAAATCCTACAAGAAGTTACTCATAAACCTGTTGTCCCTGTCACTGACTATGCTCTGAGGCAAACCATGCAACCTAAATACCTCTCGGAAGAACAAATCCACCACCTGAGTAGTTGTGTGTGTAGTAGTGATTGAGAAGAAATGTGCATACTTCGTCAACCGATCTACTACCATAAAAATGTTGTCTTTCCCTTGAGCTTTTGGCAAGCCCGTGATGAAGTCCATAGACAAGCATTCCCACTTCCTCTCAGGAATAGGAAGCGGCTGGAGTAATCCTACAGGGTATGTATGTTCTTGCTTGTTCTACTGACAGACAAGGCATTCCCTGACATACTGAAGAACAAACGACTTGAGACCCTTCCAAGAGAATCTCTCTCGTACCTGCTTGTAGGTCTTAAAGTAACCGAGATGTACTGCCATAGGTGAATCATGGAATGATCTCAATACTCTGTCGCTCATCTCAGAACCTGGAACAAGAAATATCCTCCCTTTGTAAATGATAAGATCATCGACAAGTGAGTATCTGTCATCCTGTACTGTCCCATCCACTATGCTAGAAGCCCACGGGTTCTTAGCATACTCCGCTACTATCATGTGTCTCCAGTCCTCTGCAATCTGTGTAATGGAGCTCAAGTGTCGACGGCGAGATAATGCGTCAGCAACCACATTCTGAGTGCCCTTGACATAGGAGATGTCAAAATCATAGGACTGAAGTTTGCTAACCCATTTTTGTTGCCTTTCGTTCAAATCTCGCTGCCCAAGAAAATGTTTCAGACTATTGTGATCGGTTTTAACACTAAATTTACTACCAACCAAGTATTGCCTGAATTTGGCCATGGCATGCATGATGGCCAACATTTCCTTGTCGTAGATACTATAGCTCCATTCAGGAACTTCTAGCTTCCTACTCTCAAAAGCTATAGGGTGTCGATCCTACATGATGACTGCACCAATACCCTCACCACTAGCATCACAATGTAGCTCAAATGGTCTGGTGAAATCCGTCAAAGCCAAGACTGGACATGTAGTCATGAGAAGTTTGAACTTCTCAAAGCATGCTTGTGCAAGAGGTGTCCACACAAAGGCTCCCTTCTTAGTCAAATCAGTTAGTGGCGTAGCATGTCGCAAGAATCCACTAAGGAACCGACGATAGAAGACACATAATCCTACAAACCCCCTGAGCTGTGTCAATGTCTCAGGTGTAGGCCAATCGATGATAGCACGAACTTTTTTTGGATCCATGTTGACTCCCTCTCCACTGATAATGTGACCCAGATACAAAAGCTCTGCCATGCCTAAAGCACACTTGGACTCCTTGGCGTACAAGGACTCCCTGTCAAGTATACTCAATACCTCATCCAGGTGGACCATGTGTTCCAGCCATGATTTACTGTAAACTAGGATGTCGTTGAAGAACACCAATACAAATTTCCTCAAGTGAGGATGGAAAACCCTATTCATAGTAGACTGAAATGTGGCTGGAGCATTGGTTAAACCAAATGGCATAGCCAAGAAATCATAGTGTCCACAGTGGCATCTGAATGTTGTTTTCTCAATATCATCCTCTTGGACTCTGATCTGATGGTAACCTGTCCTCAAATCAATCTTCAAGAAATACCAAGCTCCATGAAGCTCGTCTATTAACTCATCTATCCGCGGAATAGGATACCTCTTCTTTATAGTCTTCCTGTTGAGCATCCTGTAGTCAATACACATCCTAAGTGTACCATCCTTTTTCTTCACCAAAACAATTGATGAAGCAAAGGGTGAGTTACTCAGCCTAATGTGCCCCATAGCTAAAAGTTTTGTGATGGTCTTTTCAATTTCATCTTTTAATCGCTTGGGGTGCCGATAAGGTGTGATCATAATAGGTTTCGTGCCCTCATCCAGCTCTATGATATGCTCAATACCTCTATCAGGAGGTCTACCTGGTGGAATAGCACTGAAAACCTTTGCATGTTTGATTCAAAGTTCCTGTACATCTGGATGGTAAGAACAAGCTTGTTGCTCCAACTGTGAAGGCCTTAACTTGCACTCTGCTGCCCAATCTACAATGTCGTGTCGAATCAAACGTTCCATTATCTGAAGTGAAATTTATTTTATATTGTTGTCCTTGATGGCTTTAAGAACATGATTTGTGCCATCAACTTTGAATTTCATCTCCATGTCATGCATATTAAGTGTGAACTCTCCTATCGCATGAAGCCATTTCATGTCGAGAACTATATCTGTTCCTCCCATGTTCACAACATAAAAATCTGCCTTAAACTCAAAATTATTGAGTTTCATTGGCAAATCCGGAATCATCCTCTCGCAATTGAGAGTGTATCCATCTGCAACCTTCACTCGAATGCCTTCAAACTACTGAGTTTGAATTCCTCTTTTCTCCACTAACCGTGAATCAATAAAGTTGTGGGTTGCACCTCTGTCCAAAAGAGATATGACTCTTTGACCCGCTAAAATCCCACGGAGCCTGAAAGATCCCTCTCTCTGCATGTTGGACATATGAGCCTCCTGTAGCTCACTCTCTACCTCAATTTCTGCCTCATTTTATGATTTTTCTTCATCTGAGTTGTAGATAGCAGCTTGCTGATCTAAAAAATTAGTCAACGTTTCTCCCTCATAAAACCATTCCATGTGCCTGTTTTTCCCTTTAGGCTTGAAGGGACACTCATGATTGAAGTCATATGGGCCTTTACAGTAAAAGAAGAGCTTCCTTCTACGTAGATCATTCATTGTTTCACGATCTAAAGGGGCTGCAAATTTTTTCTTTGGATCAGATTTGTTCTCTGTGTAGGAGGTAGATGGTTTCGTGCCAAATTGTTTACGAGGTGTAGTGAGCTCCATACTACGAGCTTTCCTCATGGCCTCCTGTAAAGTAGGCAAATCAAATGCCTTTATCCAACCTTTCATGGGCTCGAAAAGACCCTCAATAAACAATATGATCAGCCTTCTCTCTGAGATGCCTGTCACCATCACGGATAGTCTTTGGAACTCTCCAATGTACAATTCCAAGCTACCCAACTGTTTTCACTGCGCAAGATCCCTGAAGAATAGTTCAGGATCACGTCTATCAAATCTCTCTACCAATCTATCAGTAAACTCCTGGTACGGGGTAATCCTATCATGGTGTAGTGTTGCCATGCCATGAATCCACCAGTCATGTGCTACGCCATCAAGGTGGAGAGCTGCAAATTGTATAGCATCTTCCTCTAGCATAGGACGTAGTGTCAGGAATGTATCCAACTTACTCACCCAGGCACGTCCTATAACTCTACCACTACCATCATAGTGAACTAAGGTTAGTTTGTTGGTAGCCTATCTAAGATCACTTTGTTTGTTTCTAGGCCTCCTGTCATTCCTGTTACGGTTATACTCTCTCTTCTGGCTCATGAATCGATCGAAGTTAAGGTGATCCTTAACTCTCGGAGGCAATGCATCCCATTCATCATGCATAGTCATGATGTTATCAGAAAAGTTCACTTCACCACCCTATTCAACCTCTTCCTCTTCCTCAGCTTCATTTCTAATAAAAGTAGGACATGTAGCTCTCAAAGGTGCATGTTGGAGCTATGACTCTATGGG
This sequence comes from Sequoia sempervirens, assembly GCA_007258455.2. Classification (NCBI taxonomy): domain Eukaryota; kingdom Viridiplantae; phylum Streptophyta; class Pinopsida; order Cupressales; family Cupressaceae; genus Sequoia; species Sequoia sempervirens. The sequence goes on along the minus strand of VDFB02362736.1, from coordinate 357,044 downwards.
GTTCTCTATGAATACTGCCTTCCTGGTCTCGATCCTGATTTTGACCTCTATGAAGTGTCAAATTTTGAACATTGGTGCTCAACTGCTGGAGGATATTCGCCACCTGTTCTTGGCCTGCCACCATGCCTCTCAGTACTTCTCTAGCTTCTTTGTCCTCTTCATTGAGAGGATTCCTGTGAGAACCTTCAGCTTCCCTGTCAGCCATGTTATCAAAGTCTAATTCTTCTTCCTGTTCGTCAAACGGAAATACTGAAAATGGTTCAAAAGTACTTCTTTGCAAACCAGGACCCCTGCGTGTGTAGTACCTATCAAATCTGTTCTGATGAGACCACATAGAAACTGCTAACCCTACAGGTTGGCAAGATCAGTTCTCTGATACCACTAAGATGAACCCTACTGGCTCACAACTCAAACCCTGTACTTTTCTTAAATCTTATTCTGTTTTTTAGTTTTTTAAGAGTAAGTTTGTAGACAGAAGAGAAGGGGCACATCATATAAAAGCTCATAAACTGAGAACCTGAGCTATTTTCTACACAATGGAAATGCAGAAGGTATTATTTAACAGTAACAAACAGATCAAAAGTGATAAACATACAAGAATACTTTGAGGTTATTTAATTAAAGAAGTAAGCCTACTAGCCAGCCAAGAATGGTGAAAACTGGCATAAATGGACGCCTAGCCTCCATAATTGACTTTCCCCACTCAGAAACAGGATACAATGGGCTAATAGAGGTAGTCGCCAAGAATGAAGCTCAAACAGGAATAAAAAAGGAAGTGCCCTAGCTTCTAGCTTCACACGAAGGCACAAATTTCAAGGTAAATGGTACGACCAAGGAAGAAACCCAAAGAACAAGCTGAAAACTGAGATCTGTTGAAGATGGCACCTCTGATAAAGAAACCCCCTTCCTTATTGCAGTTAAGTAAATACTAAATGATAAAACTCTGATAGAATCATGTAGAACCTCTGAATGAAGGCCTCACAGTTGCACTAATTTGACTGGTCTCTCACAATCTCAAAAATGCTCAACATCGAAGAGATATTGTTCTCCAATGGAAATGTTGCACAAACCCTGATCACAGAGGAAAGCACAGAGAAAACGTCAAAGGAAAAGTTGAAATAATCATGAATGAATTTCTCATTGCCCAAAATGCCTTATATCTCAAAAGGCACGCATTTCCAAGAAGATACGCCCTTTTTATGTTTTAAATCTTTTAAAACACATTTAAGTCATTTTCAATAGTTTTGACTTAAATATTTGGCGCCCACTTAATGTAATAATGATTTAATTAAAAATCACCCTTTTTATGAATATTTGAATGATATAAAGTAATAAAGTCAATTTTGACTTTATAATAAGATATTAAGTTAATTAATAACTTAAATCACTAAAATAAGCATAACTTCCTCGAAACTCCATATATCTCTGTGTCATCAAAAGCTGTCAACTCCTGAACTACTAACGCCTACTGTGAACCAATCACTGAGTTCTGGAAACGAGAACGATCAACTCCTCCAGAAAACACCACTGACCCTCTAACCAATCCAGCTAGCCCACAAGGGTCCAAGAAAAGGCTAACACATTGTTCCCGAGAACTGACTAGAGCGGGGACATCACAATTAAGATACAACAACCCTAATTAGCGTTTCCCAAAATAACATCAATAGCGAGTGCATGGAGGGCAAGTGGCACGAGGAGCTATCTTCTAGGAGGCGCATCCTTATCCTATTAAGTGGCAGTATGTTCAATGAACCTGGACACCACCGAGCTAACCTCCTCCATCATGACATGTGGCAGCATATTCACCTTGAATTCAAATCCGTCCAAGTCATATCCACATGGGGCAAAAGCAATCTCCCATTCTCATTCCTGTCTTTGGAAGGCATCCTAGATGGACAAGAAATTCAATTCCTTAGTCAAATTCTGCTTCAGGACTGGCCTAGTGATGGCGAAGAAAATCTCCTGAGTTATGAGCTTCAGAATTTCCAGCTGCATATCATCCCCTCGAAGGGTCCTCTTCTCAAGTACATCTGCAGCAACCAATGCCCACTATCAAGTGTTGAAATCACATGCAGCGCCTGCTTCAATTACTTTCCCATCAATCAATTCCTGCTTTGGAATTCTTTTCAACACTCTAACGCATGGGATAATTTTGTCCTGAACATCCTGAAGGTTATCCCATGTTTTCGCCATAACTACAATTCTGGAAAGCAAAGAATAAGTTTGTCCATTGGCCAGTATTAATCTTTCCACAAATGTGGCTGCTTCTTCACTTTTGCTCGCCATCCACTACTTGGTTTCTATGGCTGTTACCATTTCTTCAAAATCTTAGATAGCTTCCTGCGAAGAATTCAAAAGTGGACGAGCCACTAAATCACCTTGATCAAGAGGTTTCGTCAAGTGTTAAATATATTCCTTCAGGCACTCAATTTTCTTTCTGTATTCTCTTTTTCTTTCCTACCTCCTTTTCCAATCTTGCTTTCATGGAAGCAACTGAGTTGTCTAAGTCCTCAACCTTTTGACCCTTTCTAGTTGATCCTAACTCGATAGTAGTGATTGCATACTCCTAAGGAGTAATATCTTCCTTTTCCTTGTCCATTGTTGGTACAACAATTTGCATTGAACGGCAGCTGGCTTCATCTCTCTGGATCGTGGAAAACCTCTTGGCTAGCTTCTATGTAGTAACCTTCTCTAATCTAGCCAAGAAATCAGTCGTATCATCTTCTTCTTGAATTTCCACAAGTACTTTCATTTTCAACCTTTCTTTCAACCAATCAGGAATCGTAGGCTGCTCAATGCCTTCCTCTTCCTCATTAATTTCTTCACATGGAATTCCTGAACTCCTCTAAGAGCGGAAATCATTCCCTCTTGAAATTCCTCATCCAAAATATCCATCTCATTTTCTGGTTCAAGTATTTTCGTGCCTACAGGAGATGGGCGTTCATCATCATCCTGCTAGATTGATTCAACATTCCCCTCACGGATTGGAGAAGGAATCCTTATTTCAGCCAATGACTCATCCTCAATAGTTAACACCTCGTTCACATTCCTAGAAGTGGCAAAATGGGATGGCTCTAATCTCTTCTTCTGAACAAGTTCCTCGTTTACAGTTTTCTTCCCCTTTGACCATATACAATCATCAACTGCTTCCTTCCTTTTCCTGCAATTAGTGCTTTCAATTAGTTCGGAACTTTGGGATGCTCCTGCATTCAAAGAATATGATTCCATTTTTCCCATCAAGTTATAAGTGAGGATCAAATTTCTTCGCCTTATCCCATCAACTTGCTGATCAACCCACCACTGTGAATACATAACAACTGGCCTAATCAAGATGGCTAGATCTACGAGCTCTGGTTCTAACCATTTCATAGGAGGAAGAGGCTAATTCTCATCAAAGCACGACTAAACATATCCTCCATCATCCTCTAACTGGTCAGGAACACGAAAAAGCTTGGTTGTTCTGATCAAGCTTACTGGCAATCTAGACCATAGTCTTTTCCTAATATCAAACTCATCCACATCATTTGCCCAAAAATCCACCAAGTCTACCCTATCTTTGAACTCCAACATATTTTTGATGAAAAATGGAAAGGAAATGGCCGCTTTTTTCTTTGTTCTTTGGAAGCCCTGATAACAAAACCATTTTGTTGGTAGTGTAAATCGGAAGTCGGTAAGGACATCTAGTAAATCCTTGAACTCCTATATACGTGAATCTTGGATACTAGATAAACCAGGATCCATACTTGCTTATTAAGCTCTTGGCCTCCCTAGTGACCCTATGATGACTTCCTCCCTGCAATGTCCTGGTGATGTACATCAAGAAGGCATAATTTACCCTTCTAAAGTGGGTCTTCTCGCTAAGCTGCAACTATGGATAGCAATTATAGGACAAAGTCATTTTCACCATTACCTACAACGCCTCTACAAATCAATCCTGTGTATCTCTAATTTCTAGCCAACAAGTAGACAATGTAGGATCTCATGTAAAAGCATTTTGTCCTTTCCAAATTTTTTAGCTGTTCATTAAGATTATCATTGATTATTTGAGACTAATTGAACATTTTAACACCTAAGGTGATCTCATCAATAAAATAGTACATCCAAGTTTCAAATGGCGTACCCTAAGGGCTGCCCATTACTCTGTTTAACAGCAAAATGATGTCACCATTCTCCTCTTTGAAGTCAGTATGAAGCAACTTCTTTGGCACTTTCTTGAGGGAAGGCCTTGGCTTTTCTAACCACAACTTATTGACATTTGTTGCACAAAGATCAGGCTGGTCCTCATAAAGCTTTTTGGTGTCTTCTTTGGTTTTATAGGAAGTTTGGTTGTAATTTGGTATCCCAAACACTTCCTAAATGGCTAACTCTCAAAGGTGATCCAATACTCTCCCATCTGGCGTAATAATTTGTCTTTCTTGTGCATTGTAATGTATGGCACACTCGATCATCAACTCAGCGCACTCCATAGCTGGTGGAAATCTAGCCGCTTGGACAATGCCATTTCACATCATCCGGTGAGCAATAGCTGTTGGAAAGAGTCCATCTTGCCCATACATTCTCCTTTTGAAATCCTTGAAATCCACATGCCCGAGGTTGGTGTCTGTGACATTTTTCCACTTGGAATTGATCTTTGACTGCGGCTGCAATCCTTTATTGGAAAACTTCACCTAAGCTTTTGTAATACCCCTCATGTTATTGCTTGATTTTTGACATTCCCTGTGGTTTTGTTTGGCACATTGTGGTTTTGATGATACTGTTGATATTATGCTGTGGTAGCTTAGACTGTTACTGATTATATACTCTTATGATGCCATGGATATTATGATGATATTTTATTACGATTGTTTTGATGAAATTATTTGGAATTCAGTAGACTAAGTAATTGATGATATTGAAGCAAATTAATGTAAACTTATAATGCTTTAGATGATGATATGAATTGGTGAGGGGACAGGTAGCATCACTCGTTCGCGAGCGCCCTGCTACACTGTAAATCCTTCTCACAATGCTTTGTAATTGATTTTATGTATGTATATTGTATATCACCTTGTTGGATGCAGGCTTTGCAGGAATAAGACTCGATTCCACCTATTTCGATAGGTCTGGGTGAGCATTGAACCAACCCAACGGCAGGAAGTTGAATAAAGGTGACATGAAAGTAACTCCGTTCCAAGGTGTCAACAGTCTTGTACCTTCTTGGTTTGTGCGTCTTGGTCATATTCATTTGTGTTGTTGCATTGGTCTTTGTATGTCGTTGTGATTTTATGATTTATCTAATGTGGTGTATGGTTTTATGTTGTGATTTAAATAATTAAGCAATTAATAAAATAAAACCATAAAATAATAAATAAATTAAAGCAATGGATAAATATTAATAGTAGTAGTAAAAATATTACATTTATTTTGAATCCTGCAATGGTTGATTTTAATTATTTTAATATGAAAGTAATTATTTAATAAAGTTTTGTGGAGATGATGATATATATATATATATAATAAAAGTTCATTTTTGTGGAGTTAAATTTATTTAGTTTTAATCAAAATGCATGATAAAAGAAAATGAAATATAAATACATGAAAAGGCAACAAAAGGAATTAAGGATTAAATATTATTTTGATTTATTTCTTGAAATGTGACCTCTGGTATTCACGGGAAGAGGAAATTGAAAGGGTTCCTGGGCATGGATTTTAATAAGGGGTTTTCTTTGTTTGAGGGGAGTTGTTGGAATTCTGGAGAAAAATTATTTTCAACACTGTATTCTTGTTCTGTTTTCTGGAAAAATCATAAAAGAAGAAGGTTGGATTTGAAGGAGAATTTGGGGGATCTGTTGCTGGGAACAATCGGCAGCGAGGAATTGGTTCTGTGAGAGGAATTAAGCTTCTACAGATCTTCTTCAAACGCAGGACGCCAGGTTCTTTTCATTTTAATTATTTATTCCCTGTAGCATCAAATAAAATGGAAATTGTTTTCTGTGTATGAAATTTTCATCTAAGGTTGGAAATCAAATATTTGTGAAAGAAAATCTATTGGGGTTATTATTTAATTAATGAAAATTTAATCAGGGATTGGGATTGTTAGTTGTCAAAATAGAATTTCTATGGGGTTCTGGGCTGTTGTTTATTGAAAGGGGGTTTTGCTTGAAATCTAGAAATGAACAGTATTTCTGTTGTTTCATATTGTTAAAAAAAAATTGAGAACAATTTCCTTTCAACGAATTGCTGGTTTATACATATACTTTATTAAACATGTCTCTTATTTTTCAAACATGCATAGTGAATTGAATGTGTACAGTATTTATCTTTCCCCTGTTTTTGAAATGTTCAAATTCCTGTGTGTGTATATATATATATTAGATATATATATATATTAGATATATATATATATATAAATATATATACACACATATATTTAAACATATGAAATTTTAAATGAAAATTTAATGCGTTTGCATTGCTCCGTCGGCACTGTTCATAAAAGTTATTTTGGGTTATATATATATAGTGGCTATGTGGTGGTTCGGCCTCGGCCGTACCCACCACCCCGCCATCGGTACCGTGTGACAGTCTACGGACTGTCCACGACCGGGCGTTTATTCCCGTGCCTGTGTATGGGTTAAAATGCCCATTCGAATTTGTATATGTGTTACTTTGTAAAACGCAAATTTTTAATTATATTTATTGTGCGAAATTACTTTTATAATTATATATATATATGTATGTATATATATATGTATATATATATATATTTGTATATATATATATTTATTAACTTATTTATTCAGATTCCACTGATTTAATTGTTGTTGTAATTATTTAATTTTGTCAAAAAAAATATATTATGTTTCTTTTTCTGGTTAAAATAAAACAGAATCTGGTTTTAATGGAAATAATAATAAAATAGAAAGAAATCTGTTTTTTGTTATTGATTTATTAAATTACCAACCTTAAGAGAATAAGTTAGTAAAAAAATCAATTTATGGATATATGATAGCATTGGTCATTTAATTCTTGTTTTAGTGTGAATATTTGGAATAGAATTTATTATGGAATTAAATAAGTTATTATTTTTATTTTTATCTTGTAGAATTTTTGGGTTCGGGACTTTGTTAGTTCATTGATGGGGGAACCTTTTTGTGTTAGTGCTTTAGTCTTCCAGAGGATTATGATTTGTTGAATTTATATCTCCTCATCTTGAGTTTCTGTTAAGTATTACGAGTGGGGTGTACCAAGTTTTGAGATTTTGATTATGGTATTTAATTTGCGAGATGGGTTATGCCTCATGTATTGCTTTTGTTGTTGCATTTCGACGTTCATGATTGGAATGGTACAACCCCTGTTTCTTTTTGGTTTTTATGTGGGGTCTCTAGGGAGAGTGGCTCCTCGTGGGGGCCGGCGCCCCGTTTAAGGGGAAGGGCTCAGGATAACCCACGAGTGAGTTAGTAAACAAGTGAAAACCTAATAATTAACTTAGGAGGGTTGGGTAGTAATATCATTACAAGATTTTAAAATGGATGCCTCGCCTTCATTAGTGCTTCCACAGACTAATGAAAGGCTGAGAAGGCCGTGACTTCATCTTCATGAGAGGTCTACGGCTCTGCATGAGTCACCCTATGGACCGGCACCTCCAGTTGGGAGGAAGGGCACAGGATAGCCATAGATGGGACCGGCGCCTCCAGTTGGGAGGAAGAGCACAGGATAGCCCATGTAGGACTATGTGATGACACTCTCCCCTAGTTGCCCATGTGTTTATTTTATTGTGTTCCTCTGGAAGGGGGTTATGGGAGTTAGATTAGATTGTTGATTTAATGAATTTAAATTGATTTATGATTTATTGTCTTAATACATCTTTGGTGTACTTTGTGGTTTTGTATGATCTCATTGATATTCAGGATTTTGTACTCTTATGGTATTATTGTACGATGTTATTATTTGTTTCATTGTATTTTGGAGTATTGTGTTATGGTTCTATGTTGGTACTTTTTGTATACTTGTTGTCATTCTTAGTCGGAGTTACTTCTCTGTCACCTCTTAGCACAGGGGTGGTCGGGTGGAACGTGCTCCGCACACCGTTGGGTTCCCCATCAGCGTTTGTTGGCTTCAGTCTCATCCAGTTGAAAATTTGTTCCAGTTGATCTCCTTGTATTTGGATAATCTCGTATATTGTAATTCATCCCACATGTTTGGGAATCATGATGTAACTATATTGATATGATGTAAAATTTGAAAGATGTTGTAATGTAGTTATCAACTTTGTAACTTTATTTGGCTATGTAATTTCTCATGGTTTTATCTTGTGATGGAACCTATGTATATATATATCTAATATTGTCATTTATAGTTCCTTTTGATATCTTATGAGTTGATGTTTAGTAATGTCTATTTCGATGTGACCTCGTGTGCCCCAAAGGACATAGTTGATTATGTTGTTTGTATCGGAATGAAATGAAGTATATGTGTATGTATGTGATCATTTAATATTTAGTATGTCGATTATTTGTTTTGCTTTTAAAAAAAAAATTATTGCGTTCTTTATTTGCTTGTTCTTTGGGGCTTGCACGGCGGGCGTTACAACTTTTCTTGAAGGTCCTCCTTTGGTGGTCATCACCCTTCGAAACTATATTTTTTACCATAAATCTGCCTTTAATTCTGAAAATTTTGTCTTTAACTCAGAAAAAACACTTTATTTTCTGGAAATTATGTCCTTCAACTCAGAAACTTTATTCTCTGTCCTCCACTTTGAAAAATTTACTTTATCTTCAAAAGTCCTTCAAAAATTTATCTTTCGCAAGCTTGAGAGAGCCAAAACCTTTTCACAATCAAACTTTCAAGAGAATGAACTGAAAGTGATAAGTTAAACTTAATATAGAGTTGAAGAGTTCGATGATTTTAGCAACTTCAAGTTTTTTTTTGGATTCGTCGATCCTGGACTGTTTTATTTCCTCCAAAACGGCAACTTAATCTTCATTGAAAATTTTTAAGAGAAAGTTTATAATTTTCACCATGGCGCCACCCTTAGCCAAAATATCCTTTCCTTGAACGAGTTGGCATGGAATCTTCTAGATTCTTCTTGAGTTTGAAAATTTTCCTAAGTGTTGGATATTTTGAAAATTTCTTCTAAGTGTTGGAAAAATATAAAAATATTCTAAGTGTTGAGTTTTATTTTTCCAACCTTTTCAAACTTGATCATCTTTCAATTATGGAAAACTTTCATTTTATCTATGGAAAAGTTGATCGTCTCCATGCTAATTTTACCTACGCGGACTTCATGGTTGTTGTGTAACTTTTCTTTCTAGCTAGGCGGATTTTTTTGTTGTTTGGACGTCTTCATGTCACCTTTGTTTTAGGTTAGACTTTGCCAATGTCATTCCAAAGCATGGCGAACTTGGTACATCCTTTGCCATCTCCCCTTGATTTCTTCTTGGCGGATTTTAGCATGGTTTAGTCATTTTGCTTCATGCTAGGGCAGAGTTGGAGTGCTCTTGGACAAGGCGGAGTTCATCATGTGTTGTTCATTGCAAATAAGGCGGACTTCACGAGTCCTTGGACATTGCAAGGCGAAGTTTAACCTTCTTGTGCCATGCTACTTTTTTGCCTTGGCTGACTTGGTAGGTGTTGTGCCACTTTGTTTGTTCTAGGGTGGACTTTTCCAACCCCATGCCATTCCCTACCTTGGGCGGACTTTAGGCTCAACAAGCCATGGCGGACTTTGACCTTACCTTGCCATGCTTGGGTGGAGTTTGACCTAACCTTAGTAGGCCATGTTCCTCAAACCATGGCAAACTTGTGAATGGCCTAGATATTGCCTTGCCTAGCACTTGGATGAATTTCCTACTCAACACCTCACGTTTATCTAGAACATTTGGAACCAAACCTTGCCCAAAGATTTTACCTTGCTTTTTATACTTGGAGACAGAAATTTCTGATTCTGAAGATAGGAACGTTGTTGCCATGACTTGGAGGAACCAATCGTAGGTCAACCTTCAAGAAAAGCTGAGAAAAGCAAAAAGTAAAAACAGGCCAAATAAAGTTGCCTTTTGGATTGGTCTCAAAGTGCCAAAAATAAAAAAACTACAAAAAGCAAAAAGAAAAATCCCACAAAAATAGTAATGTGTCAGAATTGACCCTAAGCAATTGCGTTTTTCATCCTTGGAGCCTTCTGAGCACTTTGACGATGTCCAGACACTGTTCTGAGCCTGAATTCGCTATTTGACTTGGATGATTTCTCAAAACCCTAACTCCAAACTCTCAAAGAAATGGACTGATGAAATTGCAACGCTAAGACAAAACCCTAAAGCAAACTACTAGGGGTCCCTATTTGCAATGGGGCGATATGTGAAATAGGTCACAATAGGACCCTTTTCATATCTGCCCGAAAATTGTCAATTTGATTTCTATATCTTCAGAACCTTGAATTTTATCATCTAGGTCTTATTGTGCATTTAGATTCAACATTGTAAATTATTTAATTAGGTTTCAGTTTTTCCCTATTTAATTAGCAGAAAGAGAGAGTCCTCAAGACTCCATTTAGATCCCATTGAGGAATTAAACGGACACCCTGTTAGGACACCCTCTCCTTTCCCCTATATTTTAGTTAGGTAGATTATTTTTTGTACTAATCTTTATTTGATTAGAAGCTTGCACAAAAAGATTTGATTTTATTGTAGTACGAGATGGTAAGCACGTCCAAAATTAGAATTTAGAAGTTATCAAGCATAAACTTTGAGATTTTCAAGCTCAAGATGAAGGATATTATTGTGAATAGATACTTACGAGCTACAATATCTAAATCCAAACCTAATGTTATGTCACAAAATCATTGAGAGAAAATTGAATTAAAAAATTAAGATCTTATTAGGCTCTAATTGGCCAACTTAAGAGATACAAACAATGACTTTGAAATTTCAAAAGGATAACATAGTTATTTGTGGTAGACATAAAGAAAAAGGAAAGAAGTAGGGTAAGAAGTAAGACAAGTCTAGATTTAAATCCCATGGGAGATCCAAATCTGTTGGTAAGTCCAAGGAAGAATATCAGAATTGTAAAAAGACTATGCGTTTCAGAAGAGACCATAATGAGTAGAATAATAAGAAAGATAATGATGAGTCTAAGAAGTCCTCATAAGATGACCCATGAATTAAAAGGTATGTGGTCGATTTACTTCAATGCATATTTCAACATGACTTCACATAAAATATGAAGATACAATGGTAGGAAGGTATAACTTGGAGATGATTCTCATCTCAAAACTGTTTACCATAGAAAAAAGTCTTGTTTTGACTCCTTAATAGATGTCTGAAGAAGATTAATTGTGTACTACATATCTTTGGTTTGGCACAAAACCTACATTCTTTAAGTAAATTGAATGATTTCGGTATGTAGTTTTTATCTCAAGTAGAGGGTGAAAGATGGCCAAAGGAGTAATGGTTCTTGCTAAGGTTATTCACATAAGGATCTTGAAAAATAAAACCTTTATTGAGGGGCTGAATGATTATAAATTTGAGTTTGACTTTGGTGAACGTTGTGTATATGAAAAGAAAACTAAATTGTTTTTCAGTTTTAGTGTAGTTCTCATAAATCTTTAAGAAATTAGGCTTGATATATTTTGATATTTTTAGTCTAGTAAAAAGTTCTTTAATTTAAAAATCTAATTACTATATTTTATTTATAGATGATTAGAATAGGACATAGGTATATTTTCTTAGGAATAAATTTAAATCATTAGTCAATATAAAGAGTTAAAAGCTCTTGTAGAGAATTGGATTGGTAAAAAAATTAATATTTTGAGGATTGATAATGGTGGTGAACTTTTTTTTAGCAAATTTCAAGCGATTTTATAAAAGTCATAGAAAATAAAAATATAAGATAACTTTATAGAACTTTCAACAATGGAGTTGTAGAAAGAATGCACATGATGTTCATGAAGAGGACTACCACCATGCTTCATGGAGTTATCTCAGAATACTTGTGACTTGATAAACTAATATATTACATTAATTCTTGTTGGAAACACACCTATAGAGGTATAATTCAGAAAAAAAAATCATCGAGAAATCAGAGCACTTTTCGCTGCGAGGCATACACTTATGTGCCTAGGAAGAAGAGGTCAATGTTGGAAAATTTAAGAAAGCCAAGGTTGTGGAAACAACTTCCTATAGCAAACCTTGAAAGTAGAATATGAAATATTTCAAACCTAATTTTAACTTGCAATGTAAATAATGTAGAAACACATATAACATTGAGATAAGGAAACTCAGTCATTTACATGAAAAAGCTTTTTTGGGAGTAAAAATCCAAACTCTAAACCAGCTCAATATATTAATGAATAATCATCAAGGTTACAATATACTTGTAGATATATCCTTCATAGGAGTATTAAAAAATATATGATATAGAAGAAATTTGATGCTATTCTAGTGGACCTTGAATACTTGCAGATTCAACATAATAATGTCTTCATCTCAAGCTCTCAATATAGAATCATGGATGCCCAAAATATCACCATAAAACAATATCATGTGCCCAAACATGGTTCCAAATTACAATAATAAAAATCCATATGCAGCATTGAAAATTGTCACCCTTCACAATTGCACACTACCTCGACACCCTATTTTACTTATAAAATTAATTGTCATGATAATTTATTCAATTCGGGGCCAAATTAATAAAAGATATTTAAATCCTCGTCATCCTTATAATTTTGGACCAAAAAGTACTGTTCAAGGGAACAGGCTACCTTAGACCACATAACAAATTTTAAATGTTTGAAATTTTTATTAGAAGCCTTTTATTATTTCAAAATGACTCCAGGTCAGCCCCTACCCAAAAGCATTAATTACAATACATATACAAGCATTTTTTTCCCCTCATTTTGAACATTAGAATTCAATTTTAAGGAGATTATTGAGAAGGCAATTAAGGAGAAGTATAGAGTTATCCTCTACATGCTAGCTTCAGCAACCTATGGTATATCTGAGCTACCCTTTTTTAGGTCTATCAAGCAATTAAGGCATCAATCAGTCGACTTGTGTGTGGCATCTCTTCTTCAAGGGTTTTCACAACAAAGTAACATTATCATTTGTTATTTATAACTTCAGTTAATTATTATTGTTTTGGCCTTTTCCCAGCTTAAGGCATGCCCTCCTAATCATCAAAAATTGATGTATATGGATGTAGCAATACCAACATAGGGTTTGACTTAGGTAAGACCCTATACAACACAACATTTTCCTTATTTTAATGTGTGTGGGTGAAATTTGAAGATTTCAGCAAATGACAATCCGATAAAACACAATGTAGACTACAACCTTCAACTTAGAACTTTTACATTCGACAAAAAAAGGGGTTAGTATAGGGTGCCCTACATCAGTGTCACTGCAAATCAAACTCAAATTTCAAGTATAGGTTCCTCTTTCTGTCTCAGTCTCGAATCTAAAGCCATATTGTTACTTTCAATTTTTCTCTATGCAATAAATTATATTCTCAGATCTAGAGGTATATGTCAAATAGGCTTTGTTAAAACACACATCAAATTCATCATCCTCACAACTCAAAAATAAACATAAACACTAGGGGGTTAGCTCTCCATTGTCGCAACGAGCTAATCAACAAAACACTTGTGACTTTTCCTACTCAACATTTTGGTGAACATGATATATCCTACACATACAATTTTTATTTTTCATTAAATAAAATCTAAAAATTGAAGATATAGTGATTCATTTGCATTTATTTAAAAAAATTATACATTTTCAACATTTGTGAATCATAAATCAAACCGAAAAAAATGTAAAATATTTTAAATTAAATTGCAAAATTTCATATATGATTTTAACTTATTTAGGGCTTAGATCTGAGTTATTTTCATTGGAAAATTTAATTACACTATTATTTTATCATTTATCCATCCATATTTCATTGAAAAATAATAAAAAATAAAAAAAATATATAGCATTTGTATTTCAATATATCAAAAGAATTGCTTTCTCTATTTTTTTGAAAAAATTAGTCAATTAAAGTATTCAATTTCCACAAAATTATCATTTGAACATATTCAATTGTCCTAAAAGGACTAAGTTATTGGTTCGGTTTTGGGTTCGGGTTCAGGTTCGAGAACCCGGTTTGCCGGTTTGGTAAAAAAAAAAATGGGGTTGGGTTTGTTTTGGGTTCGGTAATACAAAAACATATAAAAATCAAAAATATATACATATTCACAACAGTAATTAAGTTCAGAATACACCACTATATTAATAGTCAAATAACATAGAAAAAATACACCACCACTTTATACTCAAATGTCATGATATAGATTCATTTGGTATATTTTATCGCTTCCTCTTCAAACATAGGATTTGAGGAGAAATATGTATGCAAATTTTGGATCTAAGAACGTCTTGTGCATTTGTTTGAGCTGTCAAAAGTAGGTATGCAAAACTTTCCTAACCTTCATTGTAAGTCCTAGATGTGGGTTCCTCTCTCTTTCTTGGGTATGTTTCTTAGCTTCAATTGGCAAAAATTTGTAAGAGACATTGTTTCATGAGATTATTCCTAAGAGATCTATACTCATTTAGGTGGTCCAAATAGCTCTATCCTACATTCTTTTGTATGTATGACCATCTAGGTCTTCTACTTCCAAATATGAAAATGGAAATCCTTCTGTATTTTCCAAACATTGAATTTGTGGCCTTTTGAGTTCCATCTGATAGCACTTATTTATTCTATCACTTGGATGCATATGGAGTGTATTTCTGCATCAATATGTTAGAGACCCAACAGGCTGGTAGGAAAAGTAGCTTAGATACCAGTAAAATATCCCTAACTAAGTTTTTTGTATTTTTGACAAATGTTTGACAAAATGCTTATGAACTAAATAAATGCAAGAAATTAATTTACTTTGGTCTAACCACAATTCACGCAGCTATAAAAAAAAATATTAATGGCATTCAATTGAAATTTATCTCAAAACAGCTACACACGAAGACAACACATATCTACTTCATGTGTTAGAGGCAAATATTAGGGTTAGAGGGAATAAAATAGTCTTTAAAAGTCAAAAAATAAAAATAAAAATAAAAATAAAAATTGCAAAAACACGTTGAAAAAGTCTGCCTGGGCGCAAATTCTACCCGGGTTCTAAAAAAACGGACCCTAGCCTGACCCACAGTCAAGGTTTTGAACCCTAGTCGAACCCACAATCGATTTTTCGAACCCACAGCGAATTTGATCGAATCAGACCCAAATTTCAAACCCGAACCAAACCCGTATCGTACCCAGGCTTGCCAAGGGTGAACCCGATAACTTAGTAAAAATATAGATAATTACATAAATGTATGTGATTCATATCGCAAAATTAGGTTTTGATGCATTTTTAGAACTTTGTTCGCTTTCAAAACAAACCTTTTAAACATAGGACCCTCAAACACCATACATGATTCTTAGATTTTGAGTTTCTTAAGAATACCTGTCTGAGCTAGCGCACATTATGCCCATGTTAAGTCAATTTGGGCTAAAGATTGTTTTGAATATCTCTGTCAATGTTTTGTCTTTAGATCTGCTTCCAATTTCTAAAGTTCAATCCTAAAATTGTTTGATCTTGTTGAGCATTGCTAATTTGATCCATAAGATAGTATTGTGTTTTCCTTGCAAATATCTTGTTTAATCATAATTAATGTATTGTTTTTAAAATTTACTAATCAATTTAAAGAATTTATGTTATAAGCATGTGAAAACAAGTTTATATCTCTATTTTTGTTATTTTTCTTTTATCCCTCTCCCACTATCTTTCCTAATTATGAGATAATTTTGGTGAAAGAGGATACAATCATTGACAATCATATCAATCATGTTTATTTTTCTCCTAATATCTCTCCTACGCGTGAGGGCATGTTGGCGCAAGAGGATCCAATCATTGAGAATAATGAGCATCATGTTTGTTTAGCTTTCAATGCCTCACCTAATTGGGAAGATATTGTGGTGCAACAGGATAAAATAATTGAGATATTTTCTCCCTTCAAATGATAGTAAGATGGATTACATGGATGAAGCTTCAGAATTGACATTCAGTCCTCCATTCGTACAAGCTTGCAAGCAAACTAAAATTATACCCCCATATTTCATTATTGTACCTCCTAATACTCCTTTAATTATTGGACCACCTAAACCACCCCTTATTATAGGACCTCCAAAACCTCATGGCCATATACTAAACCTTTCAAAACAAATCACAAGTAATCATGTATAACACGATGTGTTGAAGCAACCAAGTTATCATGCAGTTGATCACACATATACCACTAGAAAAATTAAACAACCAAAACAAACAACATCCATTCCATCACCTCAACCATATATCTCACCCCCACCTATCCTTCCTCAATGTAGTAGTAAGGAATATAACCTTGTTAAGCAACTTTGCAATACTCTAGTCAAGATCTCCCTTTGGAACTTGATTCAAACATCACCTGCATACCACAAGATGCTCCAAAAAGCTTTGTAGAAGATTGATATGTCACCTTCTATCAAACCAAATGATGTAGTAGCCTTGTTTAATTGTGTTCAAATAACAAAGTTTGATAACCTTCCCTGAATATGAATTACCCTCGCTTGTGTTCCACAACAAACATGAGGCTCTAATGATAATGGTTAGACTTAATAAAATTGGAGTTACTCTTATTGATAATGGATCGAGTCTTAATATTTGTAGCATGGATCTTCTAGATAAACATGGTGTGGATAAGAATCTTATCGAACCTACCGATCTTTGCATTTGTGACTTTGATAATTTTAGTGTGCACCCATTAGGGACAATCACACTACCCATTAAGGTAGGTCCCATAGTTTTGCCTACCCCTATTCATATCATGCCGAGACCACTTTCATATAATCTTCTCCTAGGAAGATTGTGGCTTCATGCCATGAAGGAAGTCTCATCTACTCTTCATTGTGAGATGAAATATGAATATAATAACAAGATATATGTGGTAAAGCAGATGAACAAAATGACAATTCACAAATTGAAGCCAAACATAGCACTTCTAACTCGCTTCATACTTTGACTCCAACTTCAAAGGATGAACCCATACATGTCGAATATAGTGATGATTGTATTTCACCTATAATAAAACTCTTAGATGATGATTGGGGATCATTATATATTTTTGAAATGCACAAAACAACTGGGAGAGGGGGTGAATCAATTGTAACTAAAAACATCAAAACCCTTATTAGAATTTAGATCCACATTCATTCAATAAACCCTTAAATATGTCATCATCTATCAACAGGAAAAGAAAATAACTAAAACTGAAAAAACTTAACACCATACACAAGAGCGCATCAAATTTACGTGGAAAACCCAAGAAAGGAAAAACCACGGTGAGGATAACCACACAATATAAGTAATATCAATACAGAAAATAATAGAGATCATTACCAAAAGGGCTCACTTTCATAAGAGAAAGAAGATAGAGAATGAATGTTACATAGAGAAAAGCATCTCAATGCAACAAGGAATCCACCACAATGACTTCAACACCTTCATAGTCTAATTGAAGAATTCTAGCCACCTTTTGCTCACTACATCTGGTAAACTAACACTTGAAACTTGACAATGCTCTGCTCAATTTTGCACTCTACAACTCTGCACTTCACATCATTCACATCAAACACATCTATTTTCATCTATCTTGTCCTTCAACAACTTAAGTCGTACTTATACCATCCATGACTTGAAAAACATCTTCAAGTCGCCCACACATGCCTCATACTTACAAATTCAAAAATAGGTCGCCACTAAATATTCCCATGGTGGATAAGAATGAAAGTGGACCACAATACAACATATCTCAGACCCAAATTAACTCTCACAAGCCACTCTATACCTTCATCAATACTAAAATGCCTTCGCATGTAGTGTAAACACCCAGGTCGATTGTTATCCATGTAAACACCATTAATCAATTAAATACACGCTTCCTCAAACCCAAGGGTGGCTTGTGAACGAAAATCCATGCTTCTAGATGATCTGGAACAATTCACGAAACAACTGAGATCCAACAAATTCTTTGCACCAACTCACACCAATAAAACACATTCATCTTGAACACCTAGTTTACCTTCCATGCACACTGATAAATGAAACTCGCTCTGTACTACACCAAATCATGAACACTCTTGAATTATGAAAGGTATAAACAATATGAACAACTTCCTTGATCTGCAAGACCAAATATTAAATCACAGAGAATGCAGAGCAAATACATTTCTCTGAGACACCACTACAAACAACACTGCAAAATCAGTTCACACACTGGTGAACATATCTCCCTCTACACATCGATCTAGAAGCCTAAATTCTAGAAATCAAATCTCTAAACACCTCTTATCAACATATATGAATTACACAGGTAGATTTTCAACCTAGAAGAAATGCGGAGAAAACCAAAATACAACTTTGTAACCCAAAACAACATTGCAACTATACCGTAGAAAAAAGTATTTCTTGCTTGATTTGGGAATAATTGATGATAAATTGGACTTAATAAGTCCTTGATTTAGTGTTGTGAGGCGTTTTACACATCCACACTAGGTCTTGGACCCTTGCAAACTGAATAAAATGCATTTATTGATGTCTTGTAAAGGTGTTATAAAGTGTTATAAAAGACTTCCATGCTTCTCTAGACCTAATAAGCCCATTCTCCCTTAATTCAACATTACAAATTGTATTTGATTGCATCATCGCATCAATCTAGAAGGCTTGTGAATTGAACTTAATATTAATCTAGTGTTGTAATGTGTATTACACCTTCACATTGGGTGTTGTGCCTTTCTAGGCTAAGTGGGCCTCATTTTAGTGTTGTAAAGTCTATTTAATCACACTTTCACATTGAATTTTGTGTCCATGCCCTAATTGACCTTCACATCATCATTAATAGGCCCCTATTACCCCATATTGTGCATCCCAACGCATAAATTAATCAAATAACCGACAAAGTCATCATATAAACCTAATTTCCTTAATTCCTAGAATCCTTACTGGCAAAATGGCCCCTGTGGGACCCATTTGCCCTTGATGGTTAATCAATCCCACCCAAGTGGGACCCATTCGCCCTTAATGGCGAATGAGTCCCATTTGAGCCATATTTGGGTTTTCAGCAGGAAATTTTGCAATTTAAGTTTTACATTTCTTCATGTTGGCCTTAGGGATCCAATTTACAGGAAAATTATGACAATTGCCCATAAGATCAAGTCTCTAAACCCTAATTTACATCTCTTAACTCATTCACACATCTCTTATCATTCCTTCATCATTCATCATGTCCTCAAGTCAAGCAAGTTAGGGTCTTTATATTCTAAGTTACCAAGATAGCTTCCAAAGACATTCAAGGGCAGAATCTTCCTCCATTGTTGCAGAAATTCAAAAGAAAACATCATGGCAAGATATTAACTCCATTGTTTCATGCTTCATTACATTTTTTCATCATTTTGGTTTAGTTACCTACAAAGGGGTTTGACCAAGGCAAACCACCATGCCCTAACATCCAATATTTCTCCTTCTCTTCTTGTGTATTTGCAGATTTAGGCATCTTGGAAGCTTGGAAATCATTGAAGATCAAGTTCCAAACTTGTTGAAGACATCTCCTTGTTGACCAAGCTAAAATATCAACAAAAAGTCCTTTTCAGTGCTGAAAATCAAAATTTCAAATGCAGACACCTATCAGGAACCGAAGTGAAAACTTAGGGCTTTAGTTTCCACTTTTGGATTTTTCAAAAATTCAAGAGTGGACTAATTCACTATTGATAGCAAATGAGTCACTGCCACGCCTGAAACAAGTTTTCTACAATTTTGGATACCCATTTATCTAAAACGGGCTCTAGAACAGTTTCCCAGATCTAGGACTAATTTGCCCAGAATGGCGAATGATTCCCAGTAGGCCAAATTTCTAGAATCAACAGCATTTCAAAACTCATTCCCAGTCTCCGTCAAGTGCCCAGGTGCACACCTTCAGTTTCATCCATTTCTATTACAGTTTGCATTCATTTCTAGGTGTTTTCACATATCACAATGTGTTTTCCAAAAAGTTGCATTTCATTAGTTTTCACTTAATGATCAATAACTTTTATCAATTATTTTCATTTAGTTTATCTCATTGAGATACATTTCATTCATATTTTCATTATACTTGCATTAGTTTGAGTGAACCACCTATATTTTGGGTGTGGGATCCATCTCTTTCCTTTAGGTGAAAAACCCTAATTGAGCAAAAGAGTCATAGCATTTCACACCCCGTAAAATCTATGGTTCAACAACACATTGTTTCCTCTTTTTATCAAATTTTCTCAAAAGAACTTGGAAACCAAGCATCGAAGACACATACTCATCACCTTCAACACTTCCACAACACAACTAACAACCGTTCATACTCTTGCAAGAATATTATTCATCAATAGACATCAATGAAAAAAAAAATTTGTTGACATCAATGACAACACCAATTTCTCATATCTGCAACAATCTCCTTCTTTGTCATTGATGGCAACACGTGATGTGAAAAACCATCAAAGAAACAATAGCTCTATATCATACCAATTTCCTTTTCTCTTTTCTCCCCCTTAATAACTTATTTTTTATGCATCACTTCTCCTGACTTACTCTCTCTCCATATGATTCTCTCTCCCCCTTATATTTTTTCACACTACTCTCTCCCCCTTTGACATCAATGGAAAAGGGCATAGTGTTCAAGTACTATTTTATTCTATTCCCTTGTCATCAAACCACCTACTTACAACTGCTCTACAACACCTTTCCTTTACTGCTTTGAATACTCCCCTTGAGGAGCACACACCAATCTGCATCACATCAACTACCACTACCTACTCCCCCTAAGAGGTAGCTGCCAACATCAATCCAGAAAAGGAATCTATCTTGAGCTCCAATGGACGGATGCATTTCCTTATGCATCTAATTCAAATGAGGACCAATAACCCCCAACTTCTCCTAGAGATACTCAGAAGTATCCTTAACAAGACCCTTAGTGAATATATCAACAATCTGATCCTTTGTAGGCACATATTCAAGTTTCACTTCATTATCCACAACCTTTGTTGGATGTTGCTGATATGTGGTTGTCATTGATGTCAACACTATTGGCCTTAAAGACATTAGAAGTTGTATATGTCGAGGATATTAAGAAAATTGTAATAAATTAAGTTGTAGGTTGTTAATGATACAGCGAAGTTCAGTCTATTGGTTAGCTTAGTACGTTGATGATCAGAGGTTGTGGATTAAAGGGTTTGTTGTCGATTATATCTAGTTTATCCACGTTGAGTTTTAGAGATCCGCATGAAGATTTGGTCAAGTTATGAGCAGGTGTATTCTAACAGTTTTTTATGTTGCTTAAGTTGGTGTTCCTGATTGAAGATAATGTGTTTCTAGTAAGTTCAATTGTTACGGATGCTTCTCTGGTGATTCATGATGTTTGTATTCCTGATTGAAGATAATTTGATTCCAGTAAGTTGGCATTTAGATGTGTATGTAGAAGGACATGCTACATGTTTATGATTCGCACATTTTTCTCTTTAGTTTGCTTCTTCTACCTGTATGTTCGGATTAATCTGACTTTAGATGTGAGATTTCTATCTAGAGCTATGGTGATCACTAGTTTGTGATCATGTGTTGTCACCTGGGTGATGACATGGAGGTTCTTGTATCTCTTTCTTCTGTGAGATATGGAGAACATGGGAGCGTTATCGAAGATTGTTAAGAGAGATGTTTCTTGCAATAGTTAGTTACAAGATTTGTAGATCATTATGGATGGTCCTTGGTACTACATGGAATGACACTTTCTATGTGTTGTGATTGGTAGACTCATTATGACTTTGATCTTTCAGATTTGGCATTACCCATGTAGTGGGAGTTCTTGGATGTGTTTGGTCTTCTTCGACTGGTTGGAAAATGGAGGTTCTATTTGTAGTTGATGGGTTGGCTATGTAGGTGGCATAAGTCTGTTGATGTGGACACCTTCAAGGTATGGGTGATTGGATGGATTAACACTTGTTGTGGGTATTATTTTTAGTCGCATGGGTTTGGTCAGTTGGATGGGAGTATTCAGTTTCCTAATTGTTGTTCTAGCTAATGTTCTATCTTGTGTTCAGGTTGAAGCTTTGAAGTTGATGTTGTTGATGCTTTTTTATAGCTTGTGAGCACAATGGAGTGGTGGCAGTATTCTGTAGCCTTTGTTATCAGTTGGATCTGATGCTTGCGTTCTTTAGACTGGTGCATATACACCATGGTTCATTCCTTTCCTTTAGAGAATGGTAGGAACTGCTGCCTAAGATGGTGGACATCTTGAATGTTGTTGCAAGTGTCTTGGATGATACAATGACTTTGAGCATTGATTGGTAGCCAATAAATTCTTCGTCAAGTGGAAGAATCTTGAGAGTAGGTGTCTCAAACTTATTGGTTAAGGCTCTCTGAAATCAGGAAAACACTTAGCTGACATTAAGTCTTCTACACCATAGTACTGCAGAAGTCTACATTAGAGCTTGCGGTATTGCGGGGAACAGTCGATACTTGCCACCCTATACCACATGTTTCATGAGGATTGCGGTATTGTGGCATCTAGCGGGTTGGCGATGAGTCGGGTCAAAATCTACTACACTGTAGTGCCGCAGAGGTTTAAGCTAGTGTTAGTGGGTTGGCGGTAGGTAACCCGCTATCCCATGACAGTCATGCAAGGGAGCCTGTGGTATGGCAATAGGTAACCTACCATCCAGTGACAGTCCATGAGGAGGCGTGCAATAGTGCAAGATGAGTCATAACCCGTAACCCCGCAAAAGTTAGGTGAAGGGGTCTACGGTGGAGAGGTATCTTGCAGTATAGCGATAACCCGCGACACTGTGATGGTCATTTGCATGGACTGCGGTATCATGCGGTATGGCAGTGTTGAATCCTGTGACCTTGCAATCATCAATTGGAAAGGACTGTGATATAGCGATATCTTGCGGTATGGCAGTAAAGGTCGATGTGGTGATGGTTAGTGCAACCCTGCAATAGTTCAAGAATGACTCAACGAGATTGTGGCTATGACTGTTCGATCGCTGCAAAAGTTGAAGAGTCTATTATGATGGTTATCTTGTAACACTTGAGAAGTATGTATGTAATGTTGTAGTGCATTGGAACGGTGTGAGAGGAGAGATTGAATTCAAAGGGGTTATGCTACTGAATTTTCTCCATATGGAATAGGATGTAAATCTCCATGTAAAGGCTTAGATCCTACGATTGTATTGTAACTGTGTATTTGGTTGCTAAATACAATGGATCTATGCTTTTGGAGTGTGGGGTTTTTTACCCAAAAGGGTTTTCCCCACATAAATCTTTGTGTTCATGTCTTTTGTTCCATCTTACATGTTTAATGATTCTATTTGTAAAATCTATTTAATGCATGTTGTTGAAACTGGTTGATCTTGAAAGATCCTAAATAGCATGAACTTTCCTCTAAAGATTAATGGTGGGAAATGAACTCTGTCTAATTCCGCTTTATCACATAGTAGTACGTGTTTTTGAGGCTTTCTGAAGAAATGATTGTTACCAAAGCCACTTACTGATCTCGAATGCTCTTTCTGAAATGAACCAAATTTCCCTTCACATTTAATAAATAATAAGACGAACTTATTAAAAATAAAGAAAATAAACTCTTATTATTATATATATTCTAATTTTAAATTATAAAAATATATGATAATCATCTTGTAAACTGAAATAACATAAAAAATAAATTTAAATTACAAATTTTCATAAATATAATTAATTGAATCTATAATTTAAATATTATAAATACAAATAACAAATACCTTAATTTTTAAAAACTCGATGTTTTCTAATGAAATTTTATCCTGCAATTCACATAAAATAATGTTAAAAATTATATTAAGAAATAACTCATTACAAAAGCATTTAAACCAACTATTAATATAGTATGAAATTACCTTCCATAAATGTATCTTTCTAGCACCAAAACTAATTTTCTTCTCAAGACATTGCAGATGTTTAAAACTCAACGAATCCAAATCTTCACCAATCATATGCCTATCATCCATAGCAATATTTCCTTATAATTAAAATAACCAAATATGTCTATGAATTAACATTTTGATCATATAGTTCAAATTTCTTACTTGTTTGCTCTTTCCAAATTTTCCATTGTTTTTTCCAAATTCTCCACTTCCAAGCGTAATGTCTACGGGAAAAAATAGTGTTAATCGATTAAAGCTTATCTATTTAATACTTTTTTACCATAATCTATGTTATTTGGATTGTGCTTTCTATTTTGGAAACAATACTACAAACGATATAAATTGTCAATTTATTTTAACTTTCTCAAACTCTCTCAATTTAAAATGCTATCTACAAAGTTGAAAGAATACATTGCAAATTTGTTGTAACTTACATAATTGTAATAAATAAAAAATGTTTTGAACAAAATGCAAATTTAAAAATATTATTCTTTATAATGTATATATATATATATATATGTGGATATATAAGATTCCACTAAAATTTATATTCAAATTTAATTTTAAAATAGTAAAGAGGGTTCTAGATTGTTATGATTTGTATATTTCGATTAGTATCATTTTCTTATTCCTATAACTCTTGTTTAAAACTGTACACTAGCGTGAGATTCCCCCCACATTTTATTGTAGGTAAATTCCTATTCTTTCTCACCTTTAGATGGTCTTCCCTTATATCTAACCAGAAGCTCTAGTAGCTCAACAATTGTTGTTGGGATCATTTCTTGGACACAAGAAAATAACATCAAATGCTCTTCTAAGTTCATACCAAAAATATTTCATGAGACAAATCATCAATCTCTATGCTTGTTTTATCATTCCAATATTTTAACCATGCATAGAGAAATGGGTTCACAACTTTACTTTTATTGAGACTTTTTAATTTAATCTACTTTACGAATAGCTAAAGAGCTAGATCAATTCTACTGGGTCATTCATGGCATCCACATGGAAGATATTCAAAACATTACAAAGAGTTTATTTGCTAAGTCTATATTTTGAGCATGGCCCCCATTATATTTATAGAACTTTGTTGATTTGGGATGGTTGTCCTACGTTCCCCAAGCATTGCAATGCTACCCTTCCTCAAGGAAGGACTCGAAGTACATATACTTTTGAGCCCAATGCCAACTAAGGCCACGTGGCTTTTGCTTGCAAGTTCTAAATGTTTGGACTTTGAAGGTTTCAGAAAGGTGTGACATTGATCTTTTTTGTGGAAGCAAGCTCATTAATTCTCATGTTACTATAATAGAAGTGGAGGTCCCGAAAAAATAACCTTTAATTTTACATCTAAAAGTGCCAAGAAGTCATTTTGCTGGGACCCCAAATTGGGTGCGCTAAGGCTTTATGCCGACTTGACTTCGCTATGATTGTTCCAATGTTCATGCTGGCTTGACTTTGCTATGATTGTTCCAATGTTCTCCCTAAAGGGAAGTGCCAAAAGGAAAGCATATTGAACCTAACTCTCGACAATGCCATGTATCAAATGGGTGCAAGCTCAAGATCATTTTGATCTTGAAGATTGTGGAAGGTGCACGATTGATTGTTTAAATGATTGCATGTTATAGTCACATGTATTATTGTCGCATGACACCAAGAGCAATTCTGAAAGCTTATGTCATATTGACTTTCCTATGATAGCTATGTTGTATTCCCCGAAGGGAAGTTCCAAAAAGCATACATAGTGAGTCTAACAATTCCATGAGTCATTTTTGTACAAGCTCAGGAGAATTTTGAGCTTGCAGTTTGGGTAACGGTGCGCTATTGGTTCTTTTAATACTTGTGGGTTCTCAAGAGTGGTTATGAAAACCTCTAAGAGGAACCTGCTAACTGCAAGCACCATGTGTCACTTGGGGGCAAAGTTGAGAAGGTCAATGGTCTAGGAGAGATAAATAATGCACCATTGGCTCATTGTCACCTATGGATGCTTCATGGGAGTCTGTGATC
Source organism: Sequoia sempervirens (assembly GCA_007258455.2). Taxonomy (NCBI): domain Eukaryota; kingdom Viridiplantae; phylum Streptophyta; class Pinopsida; order Cupressales; family Cupressaceae; genus Sequoia; species Sequoia sempervirens. The sequence continues at coordinate 331,028 of VDFB02362736.1, read as the reverse complement.
GCTATCACAGCTACTGGGGAATTTTATTTCTGAAACATCGCTGTAAACTCTAAGGGAATACTATTTTGACATTTTCTCAACCAAAGGGGGCGGCTTCCCCTTCACACCACACTTCCATTTAAAACATGATTTAACAAAAATTAACAACTAATTACTCTAGCACGAAGATGCCTTTCAAAAATCAAGGAAGCTAGCCACATTCACTAACATCATGTACTCGTGCTAGCATCTATTTTCATTGTTTTTTCTTCCAAGACTGAGGTTGAGCACATGTGAAGGCCAGAAGCCATCATCACTAACCAGATAAGTGTATTGTCAGTATTTTAATAGGATCTACTAGTACACTCTTTGATGTTCCTTCTCACGCAAGAGTATTATTAATAATCATTACGTCTTAATTGCCAAAGAAGCATAAAATTCATAGTGCACATACCTACTTCAAGGGATTTCTACGTATCAACAACGAGGTATGGATACTCCCATCAACCTAGTGAGCATCCATAGATAGATGACCTTCTGAGGTACAATCTCAGAGTTCCATTTGAAGCAAGTCATGGTGGAACCGGATTTTATGTTGATTGGAGCAGTTAAACTCATCTCAGACCAAGAATTTCTACTGTTAGATTAGTGGTATAAGGTTGACTCAGAAATTTCCTCATCATTCATGGCAGCTCTACTAGACATGCACACTTCGAAGGCGGAGGTGGTGGAAATGGCTCACAAGCTTTTTATACCTAAAATTTTAGGTGGGTTAGAGGTGGTGATGGATGGTGCCTCCTTCAACCTTAGTATACCCAGGCCTCGTGACCTGGAGCATCTCTTGGTTTCGGTCGAGGAAGCAACCTTCTATCCCTTCATACAGGATATCAAAGGCGAGGCATTGCGCAAACATAAATAGCAGGCGAAGATGTCAGCAAGCTTCCTAAAGAAAATGTTGCATGTTGAGCTAGTCCAAGACTTTGAATGGGTACAAATATTTTTGCCATAGATGGTAATTTTATTTGATAGCAAGAACTGGGAGATACTTCTGGGCCATTCGGAGTTTCAATCTCAAATTCCTAAAGATAATTTTAATTTGGATGGATGTTTGAGCACCATATATTTTGAGTAGTTACCTCAAACTACTTGTTGGGGAGGACAAGGGAGTACTTTATAGATGTTTCTATGCTTTTTCCCTTGATAAGTTGTGGCTGTAAGGAAGTCAAGGTAGCGAAACAACTTCCTACAGTAATCTCGAGAGGAGAACAATGTGAAACTATACAGATCTTTAACAGTTACAAAAACTTAAACACAAATATCATGCACACCACAACACAATGATTTACATGGAGAAAATCCTTTCAGGAAAAAAACCCCACACTCCAAAACTCGCCCAATATATTATTCAGAAATCAAAAGATTACAATATACTTGCAGAGCAAGCTTCTCATAGGAGTATCAGCACCACAGATCAAGAGACAACACGACCGCGATCAAACTCTAAGAATACACCCCTGTCTACATACATCACAGCCACTTATAACAAGCTTTTTGGAACCTTCTAGAATTAGGGTTTTACAAGGTCATTTTTCATTTGACGTGCTAATAGAAAAGCCTTGACGTGTTAGAGGGAGAAAAACCTTGACGTGTCAGTGAGAAAAGAACCTTGACTTGTCAACGGGAAAACCTTCACGTCTTAGCGCAAAATTTTTTTAGGGTGATGCCACGAGCCCCATGTCTTGTTACGACTGTACAATATTTACATGATCAATCGCCACATACCAACATACATCCTATCAACAATAAACCATATATCCCACATTTTCCCAACAAATATCCCACTTTCCGAACACCTCGCAAGAGCAACGTGAGGGTGTAACCATTGTCTCTTTAATTGCTAGGGGTCGAAAGGCCCATAGTATATGAAAACCATCTAAACTTCTCTATGCTCGTAGGCTTAGTTAAAAAATAAACAACATTCATCAAAGTCTCTACTTTAACCAGCTTCAATCTGTCATCTTCAACCATATCTCTAAAAAAATGATACTGTACATCAATGTGCTTGGTCTTGGCATGAAATGTTGAGTTCGTGGCTAGACATATCGCACTCTGACTATCACAATAAATTGTCACTGCACCTTGTTTTATTCTAATATTTAAACACAATCTCTTAAGCCAAACGACTTCTTTACAATATTGAGTAGCCGCTATATACTCTGCTTCAATAGTGGACAAAGTAACCACAGCTTGTCGCTTACTCATCCAACTAACTGCATCACCAAATAAAGTAAAACCATAAGCACTAATGGATTTTTTGATATCAACATCGCCTACCCAGTTTGAATTCACATAACCATGAATATCAATGGAAATCTCATCTTCAGTCATATTACTATGACAACATAAGGAATAATCTGTGCTACCCTACAAATATCTGAAGACTCTTTTAACTACATCTCAATGAACTCTACCAGGACTAGACATATATCAAGAAATAACTCCCACTGCTTGAGAAATGTTTGGTCTAGTACAAACCATAGCATACATCAAACTTACAACTGCACTCTAGTAAGGCACTCTGCTCATACTTCCATCTCTGATGGAGATGTTGGACAATCTAAAATAGATAACTTTGTTCCAACCAAAACAAGAACACACAATGGTCTATAATCTTGCATATCAAACCTCTGTAAAATTGAGTTGGCATACTTGCTTTGGCCAAGCCATAGCTTTCTATTCAGTCTATCTCTCCTAATTTCCATCACAAGAATGGGTTTAGCTACACCATGACCTGTCATTTCAAATTTAGTAGCAAGTTGAGATTTTAGTTCTAAAATCATACCTTTCCCTCTACCAATAAATAATATATGATCAACATATAATGCAATAAATAGGAAACGATCACCATCAGTTTTATAATAAACACAATGATCTGATTTACAATGCTCAAATCCCAAACTCAACACATATGTATCAAATTTCTGGTACCACATTCTCGGACTTTGTTTCAAGCCATAAAAATATTTCTTCAATTTGCAAACCAACTTACTTTTACCATTCACCACGTAGTGTTGTGGCTGTGTCATATAAATATCCTCGTCCAAATCACCATGAAGGAATGTAATTTTCACATCCATTTGCTCAACCTCTAAATTATAAGCAACAACAATAGAAAGCAAAAACCTAATGGATGTCATTTTTGCAATAAGAGAAAATATCTCACCATAATCAACACCCTCAACTTGAGAGTAACCTTTTGCAACCAACCTTGCTTTGTACTTCTCAATACCTCCATCTAAACCATACTTTTTCTTGAACACCCATTTACAACCAATAGGTTTCCGTCCTTTAGGCAATGGTACAAGATCCCATGTATCATTCTTTTTCAAATATGCCATTTCTCCATCCATAGCAATCTTCCAAGATTTTGCATCATTCATACCTAGTGCCTCTTCTACAAATTTGGGTTCATCCATGTTAGTATTCAAAGCAAAAACACATCTCCAATAATCAAGTGGTTGTCTATGCCTTGGAGACCTACAAACAAGCTAAGTTGGAAATTCTTCCTCCTCTTTGGAACATTGTAGAGCTAGATGAGCTCTCCTCAACTTTTTGTCTATTATTGGGCCTCGATTCAACTTCCTCAGGTGTAAAAGGAAATTGAATCACATCTTCATGTTTACTTTGTTCTGGCTGCAATGTAACAAAAGAAGGCTTAGTTTCTCTAAAAATAACACTTCTACTATGTATTACCTTCTGTGCAACAGGATCCCAAAGCATGTATCCTTTCACACCATAACATATCCGATGAAGATACATTTCACAGCCTTGTTCTCCAACTTTGTGTGCTTCTCCTTTGGCACATGTGTATATGCCTCGCAACCAAAGACTCTAAGATGTCTTAATGAAGGCTTGCGTCGAGACCATGCTTCTATAGGCGTCTTATCGACAAGAGCTGATGTAGGAGACCTATTAATCAGGTAACAGGCAGTGACAACAGCTTCAGCACAAAACATTTGTTCTAGGCCAGCACCACCTAACAGACTCCTAACCTTCTCCATCAGTGTCTTGTTCATTCTTTCTACAACTCCATTCTGTTGTAGAGAATACAGAGTTGACTTATGTTATGAATACCACAATCTTTACATTATCTATCAAAATCATTAGACAAAAATTCACTGCCATTTCTTCAAACATTTTATTTTCTTTCCAATATGCAACTCAACCATTACTTTCAATTTTTTAAATCAACTGAAAACTTCATATTTACTCTTTACAAAATATACCCATGTCCTACTATAATCATCAATAAATGAAACATAATATGTGGATTCACCAATTGAAGGAACATCTACAGGACCAAATACATAAAAATGAATAAGATCCAATACACCAAAAGAGTTATGAGAACTCAAGTAAAACTGAAAGCGATTTTGTTTTCCATAAACACAATGCTTACAGAAATTGAATTCAAAATTACAATTAGATAAACCTTCAACAAGGTTTTTATTTTTCAAGGTCCTTAGACCCTTTTCTCCAATGTGGCCAAGTCTCTGGTGCCATAACATAGTTTCCTGATAGAAGAAAGAGCAACCTTGGGTACCCAAAAGCCATGAACATCTACTGAAGGTGAAACCCTCACTTCTTCTACATACTTTCTTTTCACAAACGTACTATTGCACTCAACAGTGCATGCATACAGCTTATTAAATGTCCCATATCTAACACCTCTAGCAATCACCATACCACATCTAACCATCTTGCATCGTGCATTAGAAAATACTACCTACGCACCCACATCTATTAGTTTGCTCACATATAACAAATTTTGTGCTAATCTATGGCTATGCAACACACCATAATCCTTTTTATTCTACCATTAAGAAACTTGATTTTAACGTTACCACAACCAACAGTGTCTAAATGAGAATCATCACCAAAGTACACCTTACCTCCATCAAATTCTTCATATTCACAAAACCCATGTCTATTAAGAGTCATATCAAAAAATGCACCTGAGTCAATTAACCATGCATCATTACCTGCATGAGTTGCCAAAGCTACAACGAATACATCACCATCTTCCTTCTCGTACTCAAAATTAGACTCAAATTTCTTCTTTTTCTTCTTCACTTCTTTTGTGCATTCCTTACGAACATGTCCAGCCTTACCGCAGTTCCAGCAAATAACTTTGGACTTTCCACGAGATTTAAATCTCCCCTTGGATTTGGATTTCTCACGTTTCTCATTATTCTTTCCATTTCTCTTAGGTCTTCCACGAACATTTAGGGCCTCCTTGGCAGTGATGGATACCCATAACAAGAGAATCCCACGAATTAGGTAGAGAACAAAGCAAGACCTGACATTTCTCGTCCTTGTCCATTTTGACACCAACTGATGCCAATTGAGCCACCAATATATTGAATGATTCTAGGTGGTCTATGATTCGACCACCCTCCTCCATTCTCAAGGAATACAACTTCTTTCTCAACAAAATCTTGTTAACTAAAGATTTAGCCTGATACATCTCACCAAGCTTCTTTCATGGTTTTAGTGCAAAGGTCTCTTCATGGACATTAATTAAAATAGATTTTTCCAAGCACAGTCTAATTAGACCCTTGGCTTTACGGTCCATAACATCAGAGTGAGTAGCTTGAGTGAAATATTCCGAGCCAATTTTTTTCGTTTTTTCAAATTACAAATTACAATCCATGCACCCATTAAGGTTAGAAGATAAACCAAAACGTGCTGAAGCAACCCTAACCAAAATGTACACCAGGATCCCGATGTGGGCAAGGTGTGAGCATTGGTCAGAGGATCTAAAACAAATTGCTTATGCAGGAACTCTAACCAAGAATGGCACCGATGATGGTGAGCATATGGTCTCAGGATCTTCTATACTAAATGCTGAAATGGAACTCGACACCAAGTATGTGCTACCCAATCCAGAATGGAGTGAGGGGCGACCATATAGCGGAGTGTTACAAAGTACAATACTTGAAAGAAATACTGAAAAGCTGAAAGTACTCAACACCCAGAATGTGCTTTCTAACTCAGAGTGGGATAGTAGCTACCATAGGGCGGAGATAAATTAAATGCAATTGCAAATACTGGAATTCGAATTGAGCATTACAATTTGATAAGCAAGATTATAACTACTGTCAGTACTACTGCCAGCTTACAAAATATTAGACAATACCTTGCTATCAATACAATCGAGAGACATAGAGTTGCAACAATATTAATAGAATTCCTTTCAATAAACAATGAAGATTAACTCAGAAACTACAATATTATGGCCAACCTGATAATCTGATTTTGACAGTCCAGATCTTCATATGCACAAACAGCAACCCTGCAACTCACCAATTTGCTCACAACTCTCTCAAAACTCACTCAAATCCCACAAAATAAGATGCAGAATAACCCTAGAAGGATGGCGACCTAAATAGCACACAGAAAACTGATCAACAATCTCTATTTAATTAATGCACGAAAATTAATGCAAGGGCAAGTGGTACGGCCCAACAAGGAGTTCGACTTCTTAAAAATCCAAAGCTTCTCTAAAAAATCTATAAAATGGAGGAAAGAGACGCCCCTTACAAACTCAGAGATTGATGCAATACCCAGAAGCAATATTTTTGTATTTTTTGAGATATGAATAAAAATATAAATCTGCTGTAACTTAAATGCAATTTTGGAATACCTCTAACATGCAAAAATCAGAAACTAAAGAGTTACAATGCTGATTACAATGCACTACTTCCAATGAACTCACAAATCTATCCTAAATCACCACTAGTTGCTGTGTTGCAAGCAAAAAGCGATGCCCGAGCTAGGAGGCCTTCATTCCTCGAAGCAATTCAGAGCCAAACCGACAGCATAACAATACTGTAGACCAAAGATGCCCAAATGATGATCAAAGTCTTCCTTTTATAATTTCTCGTTGACTTCTCGAAACTCTAAACTCCTCTTCAAATAAAAAACCCTAATCTCTTTCAAAGATGGCGTCCATTTCCTTCAAGCTCAATATTGACTTTTTAAATAAAATCAATACTTTAATAAATGCGTCCACTTTATAGCTTGATTTGACTTTGGGTAAAATATAAAATATAAAATAATCTTTAATGAAGGCGCCACCCTCAAAAAGACCACTTTTCAAAGAAACATAAAGTCAATAGACTAGGCCAAGGGGTCAACGTTAAAATATAACATTAAAACGTGACTTTTAATTAAATGGCTCAACTTATCTCTCCAATTGTGCCCCGAAGCCATAAATGAGCAAGCCAACTGATCAAACTGAAGTAGGAAGTCAACCATGCTGAACCCAACTGTAAAACTGCCAAAAATAGAATTTATTAAAAATAGTAAATTCCAGAAAATGCTTAGAATGCCGAAATGAACATACCACTACGAAGCTCTCTGAAAACCCAGAAAGAATCCGCCATTGAATCCACCAACTCCGAGCAAAGACATCCTTAAAAATAGGAAACCCTAATTTTACCTTCCGACTAGCCTTCGGGTTTCCAGAAAAAGGCCAACGGTCACTGGAAAGATCAGGTTTGAGAAGGGGACATTACATTGAGTAGGATTTGTAGGCCTTGAAACATTCTCATCAACAGTATCCCACAAATCTCGATCTATCAACAGATCCTCCATCTTTAGTCTCCACATCTCATAATTATTTTCAAAAAATTTCTCCACCTCTATTCTCCCTGATGAACTTGCTATCTAAAAATTCATGTAACAAGATCACGAAGTGTCTTCTGCACAAGCTCCCACTCAAATCTGGATTAGTTCAAAAAACCCAACAACCCACAATTGAAATCAAAGGTGATCAAGCTCTTATACCACTTGTAAGGAAGTTGAGGTAGCGGAACAACTTCCTACACTAATCTTGAGAGAAGAAAAATGCAAAACTTTATAGATCTTTAATAGTTACAAAAGCTTAAACACAAATATCATGCATACCACAACACAATGATTTACGTGATGAAAACCATTTCGAAAGAAAAACCCCACATTCCAAAAGCCGCCCAATATATTATTTAGAAATCAAAAGATTACAATATACTTGCAGAGTAAGCTTCTCATAGGAGTATCACCACCAGAGATCAAGAAACAACATGACCGCTATCAAACTCTCAGAATGCACCCCCGTCTACATATATCTCAGCCACTTATAACAAGCTTTGTAGAACCTTCTAGAATTAGAGTTTTACAAGGTCGTTTTTCATTTGACGTCTTAATGGCAAAGCCTTGACGTGCTAGCGGGAAAAAACATTGACATGTCAGCGGGAAAATAAAACCTTGACGTGTCAGCAGGAAAATTGTGACATGTTAACAAAAGAAAATTTGGGACGATGCCCCAAACCCCATTTCTTGTTACGAGTACAGTATTTGCATGATCAGTCGCCACATACAAACATACATCCTATCAACAATAAATCGTATATAATTGCAAGGTGAGACACATTTTCTCAACAGTGGCTACAATTACCTTTTGTTTTGTATTTCAAGTTAAACTTTTTGTCGAATTGGCTAAGCATTCTCCCTTGACATAGACGCTTTGAACTTGTAAGAATATATTTCAGCTTTAAAATTAATATAAATAGTTCAGCGCTTTAGCCTTTTATAAAAAAAAAAGTATATCTAGTGCATGGAAAATACAAATTTATTTTCATTGCATATTTTCCTCATAATAATGATTAAAAGTCAAAGTTATCAAAATTTGATAGTTTTTGTTTGACGTCAAATTTTGTCTTTTTTTTTTATAATTTTTCAAAACAGTTGTACCTTTTTGAAGAGGATTCTCTCATGTAGTGCACCATATATTTTTCAAAATATTTTTGTTTATTTTAATATATATTTTGTAATTTTTAATCATCCTTATTTTTTTATAGCAACCAACTTGTAATAATTAAAAATATATACTAAAACTCATCAAAATATCAAAAAATTATATAATTGCATTCTCAACTCCAAGCTCTACAAAAGTGTATTTTTAGATTTCTAGAAAATAATTCACTAAATAAATATTTAGTTAAAGTGGAAAGTTTCAAAAATTTATGAAAATAGTTACGTTGGCTGCAAATAAGAGTGCCACATCATATTGTGATGGCAGATCAACACAAATGTATTGATCATAATTGCTAGATGTAGCCTCTATAGGAGGAAGGATAATCTAAGGATGTAATAAGTATCTACCAACACGATCAGATCACATCTAATTGATTCGAGTAGCAATAGTGGCAGTATTGTCAAAAATCTCACATCTAGCAGGGGTGACTACTAGATCTATTGTTGTTGCTAGTTCCAAATGTTTTGGAACAACCAAAAGGTTTGGATCAACTAATTCCCTCTATTCGATGGACGATGGTAAATTTGGTTGTCTAAATTGACATTTGTCAACAAACTTCCCTCTCCCCTATCCATCATGCTAAGGAAAAATATGTGTAATCCAAATCTAGCTATAAATAAAACTCGACATATAGTTGTTTAAAAAAATAAAGTGGAAACTCATCATTCTGAGGCCATTTTTGATGGTATTCCAACCATCTACAATATATAAAAGCAGCCAAAAGCTGATCTGCACACACAGCGGCTACATATCCTCTCGCTTTATCTTGTCCCTAATAAAATTAGAACATGCCATGAACACTATTTAATGAAACTCTCTAGGAAATCGATCACCATTTCTCATGGCCAATAACACTCCTAGAAAGGTAAATATAAAACTACTCAGTGCTAATCTCATCACAAGGATTGTATGATTGAATGACTTCAATCATACTTGTAATCCCATCCCTAATAGTAACTATCTCTATTTGGCAGGTTTTGGGTGTTATGTATAGTTTGGTCTAAACATCTCGAGGAAATATCTAATCTCCTAATGGTGTCATCATATATATTAGAACTAGAAAAAGTCCACTCATCAGACTAATTAGAAGATGAGAAGCCTAATCATCTTGAGACAAATCTAATTGGCCATATATATAAAGAGAGAGCCGCATATAATTAAAACTAAAATAAAAGTTAAATTTATTTTTTTCAAAACTAAAACAATTTTAATACACAAGTTAAACTTGAAAACCTAAATATTTTAATCCTACAATTTATATTCATAGATTTAGCCATCATACGTACATAAACTCAAGATTCATACATCAAATTATTCAATAATATAAAATTTATAATAAAATAATTTACATGAAATTAAAATTACACATTGTTTGGAATGTAACTTCTAAAATGCTTTACCATAGGTATTATTTATATTAAATTAAAATAATTAAGTGAAATTATAATTGCATATAATAACCTACATATCCTTCATAAGATAATTAAATATGATATCACCAACAAGGATAAAATTAATATTTCAACAAAATATTTTGAGGTTGACACACCTTTTACCAACACAAAGGACATGAATTGATACTTTTTTATATAATTTTCCAATTCCTAGAAGGGTAGAAGGGTAACTCTAATATGGGTCTCAATGGATATTTATGAGTACATAGCCTAGATAGCATGTATGCTAATGGATGGTAAATAAAAAAATTCATAGATAAAAGATGAAAGTAACCTTACATTACTATAAATTGTTTAAGAAAGGTGAGCTCATTTAGCACTTGGAGGATGGGAACTTTAAAAATAGAAACTTGAAATAAATTCTTATGGAATTATAGGTTGACCTTGTATACCCTTTTTTAAGGTGACTTAGCTTTTTTATAGTATGATGGTTATCACTTGTGATTATATATATTATTGTCTCTCTATGTATGTGTGTATGAATATAGGAACTATAACCCTACCTAACAAAAAATCAAATTATAAACCATGAAAAATATATATTTCACCAAAATATTTTACTTGTCATGCACTAGAAATACACATTTCAAGCACAATTTTCAAACTACAACATATCCTAGAGCCTAGATACAATTTCAATATAATCAATAAGAATACATTGAAGATGCTTTAACTCTTTATGTAGTGTCACCAATGATTGCCAACTTAAATCTTGCTTGCAAATGGCTGATAAACTCTAGTAATTCTCCATGCATGGTCTATAATTATGATAAAAAAGTATAAGTATTTATTCAATATATGTATGTTGTGTCATTTAGTGGTTTTATTCCTTGTATATGGGCTCTACATGATGGGACCAACTAATCCTTTTAAAGATATGGTGGATATCACTTAGCATCTATCACCTGCACTATACTAACTTGATAGCTGGATATTCACACTTGTACTATACTTAATTCTAGAACCCATTGGGTATACTAAATAACAAAGTACATATAATGAAGATAGATCACAAGGATTCCTAAACATGCTAATCAATTTAGGCTAGCTACATACCACATGAAGTGATCAAGTCAAACCTATATACACATGGTGTTAAATAAGTTTTAGGTTTTTTTAATTATTACAACATATAAGCTTAACACATTGAACTCACACAAGATGACTTCTATTTGGTTACATAACATTTACATATCACTAATCATAAACATTGGAAAATAACTATCCACCATCTATATATAAATTTAAAATACCATATCATATTTCGTAATACTTACTATTAAATTCCAATAATTCACAAACAAAATCATGACCAATTCCTTCCTAACTCAACATATATCTAGAAATATGTATTTAGAGAAAAGACAGCTTCCATAAATATTAAGTATTATTCACACCATTAGATCATATTACCTTAATTCAAAATCATCATTAGATACAAAGTTATCAATATTCCTTAACTCATTTATAGCTATATTGTGGACAATTTAGATTATCTCTTTATTTCCTATAAGAATACACCTCACTAACATCTAGCGGCTAACCTACACCTTCTTGACTTATCCTTGAGCCAAAAAAGCCATAGCTTAATGTTTCAGAAACAATGCTCTAATTATTTTAATAGTTTAGATAATCCTAGAGGAATTCTAACACATTCACAACAAGACAAACCATGATGATAGTGATTGAAACCATATATAAAGCTAAATTTACAACCAACCTCATAATAGGTAAGCTTGATGATAGTGGAATAAATTTTACTAGCTCAAGCCTATATAGTGGGGACACATATCAATTGGAAGGATAGTTCACCACCATCTAATGTAAATTAGCCTCATTTGGAAAGGAAATATTATGCATCTTAAAGTAGCAATAATGATACTATTTGTTATCTTGAAAGAGATACATGGATGCATGTAAATATCATATTGTAAATGATGTTTACATTAACATATTTTTTTAAATGTTAAATTATTATTTTTAGTTAACAAAGATACTCTCATGTGGACAACCATGTGGTCTAACAAACATGCAATGGTCCACAATACTTTATTTTAGAAATTCCCTCATCATGGTAACCTTGAACCCTATGATAGTTATAAAAGGTCTATATAGCTTTAAATATGCCCTTTTTGGTTGGGTATAATTTAGTTTAGATGTGTGGGAGGGGGAAAATCATAGATGTTAAACAAGAAAAACAAGCTTGAAATGAGAATCTAAGCTAAGATCAAACACATTAATCTAAGATATAATCCTACACATATGAAATGAAACAAAGCTATTTGAACACACATTAAGAAATCTATGATTACTGAATTGAATGTAAACAAAAAGCACAGTGTTACCATCTTGTATTGGAGTGTGTTTGCATGATGTTAGGTTGTTTGTATCACTGTGAAGCCTCCATTGTTGCGTCATGAAAGCTTGAAGAACGATGTTGATGATGGTTGATCGAAGGAATGATGAAGCTCTATCAATGGTGATCTTGACAGCACTTCATTGCATAAGGTATGTTGATTCTCCGATTCTTTTTTGTGAGGAAAGAGGTTTGTTATATAGAAAATGAGATTTGAAATGGACAATCAAGATTGTGTTGGAGAATATCAAGATCAACGGTTGAAATGTGTTGAGAAGATTTAGACATGAGAAGATTGTGTAAAGTTCATTGCACAATTTGTCTAATTGCGGAATAGATTGGCTAGTCAGGAATTAGATTGATTAGTCAAGATTTAGATAGCCTTAGTTAGGAAATAGATTGATTACTTAGCAAACAGATTGATTAGTCAGAAAATTAGATTTCTAAGTCAACAATCGTAATTTGCTCAATCAAAATGTGGGTGAGGAATATGAATTAATTGATTTAATTAATTAATTCCTTTCTGGAGTTGAACGTGCAAATCAAGTTTGACTTTTGCAAACAAAGTTGCATTAGTTTCATTTGATTTTTATAAATGATTTGAATAGTTTGATTTAATTATTCAAATTTTGGAGGGAAAGTGTCGTAATTAAATTATTATGATTTAATAATTCAATAAACTTAGAGGAATAAGGTGATTTAGAGATGTAACTAAATATTTGGTGTTATTTAATCAATCAGGACGAAATAGAGTGTGATTTGGACTTCATAAATGTAATTCATTTAATTAGTCGAAATGGTAAAAAAGTGAATTAATTAAATAATGTCGTTTTATCCAATTAATAGCAGAAATAGGTTTTTCAAGACTTTATTAAATAAATGAAATTTATTTAATTAGTCAAAAAAGATGAAAAAGTGAATTAATTAAATAATGTTGTATTGTTCAATTAATAGAGGAAATTAGGGTTTTAGATGGTGTTTGATGTTGTGCAATGTTTCCCAGATGTTCTGGGACGTTGCGCGATGATTTCGAGATGTTGTGAGATGACTCTGAGATGTTGTGAGTTGATTCTGAGATGTTCCGAGATGTTTCAAGATGATTCTGAGATGTTCTAGGAAGGTTCCAACATGTTTTCCAGATGATTCCGAGATGTTCTAAGATGTTCTGAGAATGTTCTAAGATGTTTCGGGATGATTCCGAGATGTTTTGAGACGTTCCGGGAATGTTCTGAGATGATTTTCAAATGTTCTGAGATATTTCGGGATGATTCCAAGATGACCCGAGACCTTTCAAGAATGTTCCAAGATAATTTTGAGATGTTCTAAGACGTTTCGGGATGATTCTGAGATGTTCTAAGATGTTTTGAGACATTCCAGGAATGTTCTGAGATGTTTTGGGATGATTCTGAAATGTTCCGAGACGTTCTAGGAATGTGATAGGTGTTAGGTCAATTTTACATGTCTACAAGATGACAGCAAAGTAAAGTGTTAAGATAATAAATGACACTTTCATTAACTTGATCATCATGTTGAGATAGCAGAGATACTAAGGAAAATCATTTTATTGAGATGTATAATAATAAACGGTTTCTAGGTGTATGGTCATAAAATTACCCCTTGCAATTTCGCATGATTCTTGCATCCGCTTTAGTGTCCACTCCCCTAGCTTTTGTGTAGGTTCATTTTAGCCCCTGCATCAGCCCTTTTCCCCCTCAGGATGCTCCACGCCCCTTTTCAGCAACTAACCTCGTGTGTCAGCTTTGCATTGAACTTTATGCCTTTCTCGTTCACATCATTTTGTAGTGTGGCATGTCCAGACACTAGCACACCGTGCAGACGTCTCCGCGACCCGCTAGCGTCCTGCGATGTTTCAATGTTCAAATGACCATTTTCGTGCATGTTTGCCACTTGTCACCTCCTTTGGTCAGTGGTAATAGCTCGAGAGGCCTTGTAACCGCCCGAGAAGCTTCTTTTTGCTTCCTTTCTTGCCTTAAATGCTATCTTTTCAATTCATTTGGCTCTCTAGCTCCATTCTTCCAAATACCTCTAGCTTTATTCTAACTTCTTTCCAACCTTGGCTCTAGCATTTTCTCTCTTGTCATTTTGCTTGCATAGCTCCATTGTTTGCATAAAACAACATTCTTACATTCTCACAACACCCTTTACAACACTCTTGTCTCTTACAGCTCTATTGCTCTGTTCATTTGGCTTCCTTAAACCTTACACTTCTATCTCCCTTGCCTTTTGCTTGCGAACATCCTGGGATTCCATATCCCTTATCTATTGCATCTCTACTTTGTGATATGGGTTCTCCTCCTCAAGTAGGGATTGCTTTTATCACCTCTTTTGTGATACGGGTTCTCCTCCTCAAGTGAGGATTGCTTTTATCACTTATACTTAGTGGTACGAGTTCTACTCCTGAACAAGGTTTTGCTTTCACCACATGCTTTGTCCATTTCTCTCTATCTATCTGGCTGTTCGTGGAGGTGGGAACACCAAAATGGGGGTTTGACTGAGGAAAACCCCTATACAGCCCCAACATTCTCTCCAGATATTATGCATGCAAGTTTTGAAGACATTCATTTGCTGGAGGCTTCATCACTTGCGTGATTGTGAGCATTTTCTTTCCATTTCTTATTCTTTTTATCATTTCTATTTTACTTTGTTTCAGCTTTATCACATTTTGTTATTTTCCTATATTATATAAGTTCTCAGGAATTGAAGTAGTAGTAGTCATTTAGCCATTTTTTGTGATAAGTTCGCTTTTTGGTCCGTACGAGACGCCAACACGCCTCTGGGATGCCAACGTGTCGCATTGTCGTCTGTATCCCGCACTGACGTCCTTTCGCCAAGAGCTTCTCAATTTGTCCAAAAAATCTCTGTGACCTACTCTTTTTTATTCTAGAACTCTCGCCGCTATTCCTTGAGGTAGTTTAGGGCAGTTCTCCCATGAGGCTCTATGAATGAAGAGAACACGTGAGTAGTGAATCCCCCTTCTCTACAGTAGGTATAGGTGGAACTAATAAAGGAGCCCTTGCAAAATATTTCTTGAGTTGTTCAAAAGCGTATAACAATTTAATCCCAATGGAAGGCTAAATGTTCAAAAGAATCTTGTATCACACAAACAATGAACGATCAAGCGTATGGTAAAAAAATATTTCCATTTGAATGGTTGGTAAAGTTTTGTTAATAACCATTTGAAATTATTTTAATGTAGTTTTATGTATTATTTTTGTCAATCTTCATATATTGGATGCATGAGTTCTATTTCAAGGTGAAGATGCATTTTTTAAACCTTAGAAGTGTATTTTATATTTTTTAAACAGCTATGTAAGTTCGGAAGGTAAATGAATGAAAATTAAAAAAATGAGTTTTTGAGATATTACCTATAGTTGTGTGTGGGAAAATTATGCAGCTGGATTTTAGTTGAATCTCCTCAACTCAATAGGGTTTCGCCCCAATAAGCTCACTTCAATAGTGCTCCAACAGAAATGGTCAGGCCCAACAGTTTTTAAATTTTAAATTTGCACATTTCGATCCAACAATATTCGGTCGTATTTGTTTCAGCTGAAACCTTTTTGACCAATAACCTTGCGCCATATCGGCGACATGTTGTCTCCACTTAGTTTCGGCTGAAACTTCTTCGATCGAATACCTTCCAACTGAGAATAGATCAATATGAACTATTTAGTTGGCCGAAAGTGTGAAACAAGTTTATACTTTTACATGGACAAAATTGATTTTTCATAATTTAATCATAGAATTATTACATAAATGAGGATAATTACTTATTTATATATTCTTAATTAATTATGTACATGGATTTAACAAAGAATTAATTAACTAATAGTTTTTACTAATTAATTAATCACAAGTCAAGATGCAATGAGATTAAATGAGATTTAATTATTTAACATGTAACTATTTAATCATTACAGTTATGTTAGAGTGAGTTAGCTAAGATATAGAACATATAGAATTAATTATCAAACCATACTGACAAAATTGAGGTTTCTATACCCAACCATTTCATTCTTAAGTATATCGATTTCCTATTTTTAGTCACTATCAATAAGATATCCCTTTTAATCCTAGAGGTTGCTATTTGTATAGAAAAATCTATAACTATGGAACCCATCTCTTCTACTATTAGATTGTCCTTGTCAAAAGATTGATAAGTGTGACTACATCTTGTCCCTTGTCTCTTGTTGATACCCCTATCATGATACAAACGTAACTTTTAAAGTCACTCAATACATATCAAAATAATCTTAATTATTTACTATGTCTTACCTAAGTAGAGAACTTACTTGAATTAAAAATAACCAAAAAAACTTCTTGTTTCATAACCACAAGAGGAAATTTCATAAAGATACTAATCTTTCAATAATTCCTTCAAATGAAAAATTTAGACCATACCAACATCAATACATCTTTGATCAACAATCTACATTTCAAAAACAATCAAATAGAGAGAGAGAGAGAGAGAGAGAGAGAGAGAGAGAGAGAGAGATGCACTTCACAATTTTGACATAATAAATTAAAAAATACAATCAAAGTTGTCCTTGAAGCTACTCACTTGTAAGTGCCTTTAGATCATAGGGGCAATGCCCCTTGTACAAATGTGAAAAATATATCATGGCTCCAAATCACATCGCTCTCAACCACCTTTCAAATGAGCCAAGAATTGTGTTACTTGTAGATGGTCTCACCATCAACCTACTTGCATGGGTTGGCTACTCTAATTGGTTGCATTATGATAAGTTTCTTTGGCTAGATCTATGAATTTCTACTCTTCATGTTCAACAACCTAAATATGAAGATCAACAAGAGAAGAGTGTTCTCACTTGTTGTGAACCAATTATTAATGGTTACATCACCTTGATGTTTGGGGTAATGGTCTCCCCATGATGGTGTAGCTCTCGCACCCTAGTGGATTTGTTGTTGGGGCTTGACCCCATTAAAATTTTCTTTGTTGTTTCATCTTGATGTTTGAACTTGGCCACACATAGATTTTGAAGGTCCGCCTTATACCACCTGCCCTTTTTTTTTAATAATGTATTATTTTCGTTTTAGTATATAAAAGTACTAAAGCCTTTATTCATCAAAACAAATTTTTCTTTGATCCTTACCCTCTAGATGCCAAGATCGTGCTCTCATACCACTTGTAATTAAACTACTTCCCAAAATAAAAATACACTAGAAATTTAATGCAAATGCTTGATAATAATAATGTCAACCACACATATCCTAACACAGTCAATGGGTAAAGAGTGCAGCACATTATCACTTGAGATAAATTTTCTTCACATAAATATTTGGGAAGTTAAAATGTGATGTTTTTAAATCTAATAATTTTGTTTAACAAGATAGGAACTATACCTCTATATTTTCTGATAATTGTATTTGATGTCCAGTAGACGACTTTGGATACTTTTGCATTACTCTGGTCATGCTTTATCAAAAAAATAATCGATTACTTAAATTTTTTCAAAAAAAAATACTACAAAAATTCAATGGTTTAAAACAAAAAATGAATTAACATTACTGTAATTTATTTATTCAATATCGTAAAAAATATTTACCATTATTCTATAATATAAAATTAATTATTATTATTATATTTTGTTACTTCGGAAAATAAAACACAAGAGACATTTCTGAACAGCAGATTTACTTATTCGATAATCGAATATACAAAATCCTCAAACGCATTAAAAATAAGGAGAAAAGAAGAAATACATAGAATATCACAATGTCGTTATCTCTATAATCCGCTAATTACAAAGATAATTTGTCTCTTGATGAACATTCTACACCTTTAAATTGGAGGAAACACTAGTACAAGTTTTTCCTTAATCTACCATACTGGAATTTATGCCCATTCAGCATTTTCTCTAACTTGTTCCGCTTCATATTGCAGGGGTTTACACTTTTGCACCACTAATCCGGGTTACTGCTTCACCATAAATTTATGTAATTCATAGAAAATTCTGCAGAAGAATATATAAAATTGCAGTCTCACATTGTTTTTCGTGTTTATATAACACCAATAATAAGTATTCTAAGCATTTGTGATGTTATTTAAGGATTATCCAATATAAGGCTTATTTTATCTCTCACTCACTCTGACCTAAGGCTAACGATAGAGCTCCCATTCATTTACCAACAATGTTAAAGGCCATCAAAGGGTATGGGAAATATAGCTCCACGCATATTAAGGAGTGATTAAATTTTATAACTTCTACCAATTAAAACTGTAATTAATTGGAATTCGTCTAAATATTTTATTATCGTAGTTGTTGAGCTGTACATGTTCATTTTTTATTTAGAAATAGGAAGAAAAGCAAAATAAACAAATTATTGACAATCTGATTATTATTACCTGACTCAGGTTTTCAAAGCACGGGATGCATGTAGAATGAAATATATGAAAAGGTCATTGACAGTTGTTCTGTAGTGCCTTTGAATTCTTCCGCTTACTGCCATGACATTAAACCCTTCCCTATGCCTGCGAGCACTTCGGCGAGTTATCGGAGAGTTATGGTTACTGTATGGTCCTATGGGGGGCTTGGGCTTCTATTTTCATGGAGCAAGACATCTCATGAGAAAGAAAAATTGTACTATCGGAATCTTTTCCAGAAAAATAGGAGCCCCTATCTTTTAGGAATGAATATTTCAGCTGGTGAAATTGGTGTGGGGCTAGAAATCGCCCCTACAGCTTAAGAGTCTTTTATGCCATTTGTCTCTCATCTAAAATTTTAAATTCTTATTAGAAAATAAAAATGAGAGAATTTTTATTTCATTATTGTTTTTTATCAAAGCACTACAGTTCCTTCTTAAATTTTGGACCTTAAAATTTTAAGCAGAATTTCAAGATTAAATCCATAGGACCAAGAACTTTAAAATATTCCTAAAAAAGCTAAGCAGCATATACTGATTTTTTTAAGGAAACCCCCCTACATGGGACCTTACCCTTAAAAAGTCTTGTTAGTGGTAGTGCGTGCGCTGGCTAGCTTGTCGCAATGTTAGTCTAAAAAGGAGTTATATGTAGATATTATAGAGATTATTTTTAAAAGGGAAGAGGTCATATGAGAAGAAACAGATAAATAAAACAGAATTGTGAGAGAAAATAGGAGTTTAGATGTGGCATTTAAGTATGTGTTTTTTGGATGGGACTGTAAATATTCCTCACTCAATTCTTAAAATTTTACTGACACATGCTATTCATCCTTAATTTTTACAAGTCTTATCAATATTTTTTTAGACTTGATTATATAATTATAAATTTCATTTATTGTTGCTAAAAAAAATCATGAGACTACCAGTTTCTTGAAATTTTGAAGATTGAAATTTTAAGCTTACCAATTATTAAAAACTTTTTAAAAAATTTCAACCGACACCCATTGAAATATTTTAAGAAACACCCAGCATGAGACCCTAGTCTTAACACCTGTTCTGAGCACCTTTTTTTTGGTCAATATGCCAGTTACGTGGTAAATCCCTGCTAGTCAATCATATAAACTTGGATAAACAGTTTGGTTAATCATCCGTCTTTGTTGATTCTACCCGAATGGAGAGTGATGATGTGCCACAGTCTGCAACTCCCTCAGATATGTTGAAAGAAGCCACCCATGTTATCAGCTGTGGATATGAAGACAGACCATCGAAAGGAGGCGCTGAAAATTTCGAAAGCTTACATCAATATTAGATTTTGCATCTGCAAAACTCAAGCGGAATAGAAATAGGATCTAAACAATTAAAGATAGAAATGGTTTGATTCTTGATGATGCCAAGCTCATTGAAAAAGAAGCCACATTCTTTTTTAAAAAGTTGCATTCTTTTTTAAAAAGTTGCTTACTGCTGAACCCATTCTGATCAAAAACTCCATTTTAAATGCAATTCCCTCCGTGGTTTCTCAAGCTGATAATGTCATGCTTATGGCTCCTTTCTCACTTGAAGAAGTGAAATCAACAATTTTTGCTATGCCACCAGAGAAGGCCCTTGGGCCCGATGGTTTTACCGCCCTTTTCTTTCAAAAATGCTGGGATTTTTTAGTTGAGGATGTGTGGCAGTCTCTGGAAGAAGCTAGGCGTAACAGGACAATCCATAAAGAGCTAAATAATACATTTATTACAATTATTCCAAAGGTGGACTGCCCCTCCACTTTTGCTGATTTCAGGCCTATTTCTCTTTGCAACACCATCCACAAAATATTCACCAAAGCCATTTCCATCCACCTTGCTAAAATTATTCTGTTTATTATTTTAGAGGAACAAGAAGGCTTTGTTCCTGGAAGAGAAACCTTTGATGGTGCAATAGTGGCTCTAGAGATTCTGCACTCTATTAAGGAAAACAAGATTCCAGCTATGATCTTAAAGTTGGATATGATGAAAGCTTATGATCGGGTTAATTGGGACATTTTTCAAGCCGTTATGCATAAATCAGGCTTCTCTAAAAGTTGGGTTAAATGGATTTGTTCGTACATCTCTTTGGCTACGTTTTCTGTTTTAGTTAATGGTTCTTTGTCATGTCCCCTTCTCAGTGACATCTCTCAGAGCACAGGATTAGCCTATCATACGAACCTCGTAGGCTGATAGACTGGATAGAGGGTCACGTTGGAGCTTGGCTCAGCTTCAATTGGCAGAGTTTGATCAGTTGGCTTTCGTTCGGGCTCATTCGGACACTTCTTGCAGAAGTTGCTATTTTTAGCAGTTCTTGGCAGTCAGCGTGGGACCCCTGCTATTTTTAGCAGTATGGATTTGGCAGTATTCAGAATCACTTCAGTGTTCGTCAGCTCAGACGGATCAGGCATCGAATGATTAATGAGTGAGATATTAATATTTAATTGAATTAATTAAATATTAATTATTTGGCGTTTATAATATAAAGTTATAATATTTAATTATAACTTAAGTGATTTGGATTAAGGGGTCGCCCATCATCAGAAAGGGGCCAGTTATTGATTATATTTTATTATAAAAATTTGGCTGAGAACTATGGAGGAATTAAAATAACAAAAGTCGAATTAATTAAAATTCCCTATCTTTAAGGAATTCGCACTTTTGAGGGATATAGTGCATTTGCATTGGTTTTCGAGGGATTATGTGATTATTGATTTTGGAAATTGATCAAGTTTGGTCTGAGCAAGAAGCTTTAGGGTTTCAGTCTCAAATTCCTTGGGGAACGAGCCATCTCCATTGGAAGCAGTTTAGAGGGTGTGAAATAACACCTGATTTATTGCCAGCACAGAGGTTTCTTCAACCAGAGGAAATCATTGAACTTCACAGATAATAGATATTCAAGGGTTTCAGTATTTCATTCATCCAGAAGAGTTCTTATACCAAGGTGTCTATTTTATTGATATTCTGGAGGCTTTAAGGGAGCCGCACATTTTACATTGATTGCTGCTGCAGCCGTACCTGTTGTACCTGGCCGTACCTTTTAAAGAAGCTGTCTTTTTTCTCCCAGAGCAAAACGCCTTCATACTTTATCATCTGACTCCATCAAGAGGGGCGCAAATATCAAGGGAGCCTTTGTGTGGCGTCTGGCAAAGGAGAAAGGGTTTAATCATTGCAGCCATACCATTATCAGCAGTCATTTATTGCAGCAAGAAAAACCAGGTTTTTACAATAAAAATCATTGTTTTTAGATTGCATGTCATTGGATATTTATTGTAATTGTTTCAGAAGATTAAATAGTAATCAAGCATCAGTATTGGCAATAGATTATTGTATTTCCGGAGATGTATGAATTTCTCTAGATTTTATATTATTTATTTGCAAAAATCGCACCTTTACATTTATGCTCAAAAACGCAAAAACCACAAAAAAATCTAAAACGTCAGAAAAGACAAACAAAACTGTCAAATTTGAGAAACAGAGGAAACTAGGGTTTCTACATTCTTCCTATGGCTTTTTCTCCTCCTCTAGGGGCATCAAGTAGGGGGATCCATTGTCTCCATTCCTTTTCATCATTATGGCTGAAAGTCTCAGTAGGGTAATAAAAAGGGCAAATCAGTTAAATCTTTGGAAGAGCATTCTGATTCCAAACACGCAGGAAAGTCAGACCCATGGTCTCTTTGCAGACGACACTCTGTTACTCGGTCATGCTTCAATTCCTGAAGAAAGGGCAATGAAAAATGTCATATCTGATTTTACCTTGTCCTCAGCACAATCTATTAATTCTGCTAAGTCTAAAATTTTTCTTCTAAATGTTCCAGATTTTATTCAAGACATACTAATAAAGTTTTGGGGCTTTCCTATGGGCTCTTTTCCCTGTTCCTACCTGGGTATGCCTTTCTTTATTGGAAACAACTTGGATAACTTTTGGGAAAAGATTCATAATCTGATTTCCGATAGAATTTTATCTTGGAAGCATAGGTGGCTCGGTTTTGTAGGAAAGATCCAAATGGTTAAATCAGTTCTCAATGCAATACCTACTTATATGATGTCAGTTTTAAAGGCTCTGTGCTCTACTCTAAACCAAACCAGTTAAAATTTGTTCTGCATTGTTCCTCTGGAATGATAATGTGGGGGGCAAGGGGAAAATCCCCTTAATTGCCCGAAAAAAAGTGTCTTCCAAAGGAACTTGGAGACACTGGTATAAGAAATCTCAAGCTTCAAAATGCAGCTCTAGGTGCTAATCTTACTTGGAGGCTATATGAAAACCCATAATCTAGATGGGGGAAAATTATGTTTGCCAAATATTTGTTCTCCTTCCCTAGAGAAGTGCTCTTCAAGGCCTCTATTCTTCCAAGTGGGTCTGCAATTTGGAACTTCATTTCCTCATGCAAATCAGTTATTCTTCCTCACCTTTCTTGGCTGGTTCACAATGGTAAAAAAGCCTTGTTCTGGGAGGACTCGTGGAATGGTTTCCCTCCTCTCCGAAATCTTTCAATCTTGGGCAATTTAATGCCTCTCCTTCAAAATATTTGGGGGTCCCAAGTGGCAGATTATTTTTTTGTGGTTATCAGTGATTCCATTCCTAGAGTTTCTTGGAGGTCAGTGGATAATTTAAATATTTTTGCTTCTATAAAGGCAGCCTATAAAGAAGAAATGAATAAAAGAGGCATTGTTTTTTCTGATAAGGATGATGAGTTAATTTGGACAAAGTCCAAAACTGGTAAATATTCAGTTAAAGAGGGATACAATTCTCTGTTGGTTTCCCTAAATAAATCTGATCTCCCAATTTCCCTCTTCTGGGATGATGCGTGTCTTCAAAAAGCGGGTGCTTTTGCTTAGGTGGCAGTGAATGGAAGAATTTTGACAGCCGACGGGCTTGATAGATTGGGTTTGGTCACAGCCTTTCCTTGTGTATTTTGTGGCTATTTCCTAGAATCGGTTGACCATCTCCTTCTTCATTGCCCATTTGCATTGTACTGTTGGTACTAGTTATATGCTAAACTAGGTTGGTCTTCAATGATTGGTCCTTCTCTATCTTCGCAATTTAAGGCTTGGGCCTTTTTATATTGCAATGCTTTTGTTCACTGCCTTTGGATAGTTTCTCCTTCCTTAATTGTTTGGAAAATCTAGAATGAAACGAATATCAGAATCTTTAGAAATAAATCCTCTTCTCTCGAAGATGTGCTTCTCAATCTGGAAACCTCTATCTCTGAGGTTGTTAAGACTTTCATCTTTAAAAGAATTGGTAGTCTAAAAACCTTTACCAATTGGGATGGCTTTATTTTACAAAATTGGTCATTGCTGAAATCTCTACCTTTTCATGGTTCATTCTCTAACATGGTGGATAAAACTTTGTCTCGCAAAGGGGTCAAATGGAAGCCCCCCCTTCAAGATTTCTTTAAATTAAACTATGATGGTGCTTCTAGGGGGAATCCTGGCCTGTCTAGTATTGGTGTTGTCATCTCGGATTCCAATTCCACCATTCTGAAAGCGGCTTGTAAATCCTTACCAGTGGGAACTAATAACAAGGCTAAGTTGGAAGCTTTAAGTCTTGGTTTGGATCTAGCAAGGTCTTTACATATCACTTCTTTGATTATTGAAGGTGATTCAATGGTTACTTTTCATGCTGTATCCAATCAGAAAACTTATATTTGGCATTTGCAATATTTATTGGAAAGGGTTCTGCTTCAATTAAATTGGTTTAACAGCTACACTATAACTCACTGTTTCAGGGAAGCTAACACCATTGCAGATTTTTTGGCAAATAAAGCTATTGATGAGAATTTAAATTATAAAGAATTCTCCACTAATGAACTGCCCACTTTGAACAAAATGCTATGCTGTTCATTTTGGTTCTGGTTTTGGGGTTTTTTATGTTTGCACTCTTGTCAAAAGTGACTATGCTTTCGGTGGTTGTGTGGTATCATGGATTCTTTTGTTGGCTGGTTCAGAATTGCAGTGGTTCTTAATTATAAATTTTCTATTAGCTTTCATAAATCTCTTCAGGGGAATTTTGAAGCTATCTTTATCTTGGAGGTTGAAGATCTTCTTTCGGCTGTTTAATTGGTGGTGGGTTCCTTTTGGTTTCAGGAGAATTCTAATGCTTCTCTTGCTGAGATCTTATATCGTTTTTCTACCGTCATTATGGATGTTTTTTTGGATGCAAAGCTGGTTTGTATCATTGCGGGTATTTTGGTGCGCATTCCATTTTATCTGACCTGGATTTATGTGTAGTACTGGTTCAGTACAATTTGGGTTTGGCCCCATTCCTTTAGTTGGTTTTATTTCTAAAAATGTTTTTCTAGCTAATGGTTGTCTTGGAGAATTGTTGTGGTTCTTCAGGTCTGGAATTATCTATGACAATATGGCGGACACAATCTTGGGTTGCATCCACCTTTTGGACTTACTTCCTTCGGTGGTCATTTCTGCGGGGATTGATCTCTTCCTAGGTTTGCTTTAAATTTTTGATGCGGCAGTATATGGTCTTTTGTCAATGGCTCCTCTCCATTTCCGTTGTCAAAAATCTCCACTTCCTTCGATCATTGGCTACCTCCTTCTCATCTTGCCGCCAGCTCATGCTCTCATTTGTAACCCATTTTTGGGCTGTTTTCAATGTCTTATTTTTCAGTTTGGTTTGGGATTACTTTTCGGGTTGAATCTGGGGGTTTCTCTTGATGTAATTCTGAATGGAGCTATAACTGGAAGTTTTCTTTCCTGGTTCTTTCCTACCAGTATGCTCTTTTGAACCAGGACAATATAATTTTTTATTATTTAATAAAATTTTAGTGGCTAAGCCACTTTTATCAAAATATATATATATATATTAGATTTTTAGGGTTACAGCATTGCTCAACTTCATATTTAGTTCCTAAATAGTTAGGTTTTTATTTCATATGCAGCTTCGTTGGATATATGGTTCAGTCACGGAAGAGATGTTTAAAATGCATGCTCAGGGATGCCGATCAGTTTATTGTTTATTCTCACTTCTATTGCTATAATTGCATATTGTACTGTCACTGCAGTTTGTTCGCCCACGAATAAATTCATCACTCCTCAATTATATTTTAAACATTATAAATTGGTTCTAGTTTCTTATATAAATTTTTTACCTGTTCTGATTTTTGTGGTCTTCTTGTTGACATGCAGATCAGCACATTAGCCAGTTTATAGTTCATGTCCCTCTTCCTTCCAATTTTTGCAATGGGGATACTGACGATTCTGAAACAGCATTTTTCTTTAAAGCAATACAAAAATTATTAAAAAAGCATCACTTACACCATATATTTTTTTCGATATTGAAGTCCAACGGTCAGCCTCCGTTTCCCTCCAATTGGTCAAGTCTTTTCAAATTTCTACTCGAAGATTTATCCATATTGGATAATGTATTTTGCTATTGTATTATTGCTGATTAAACAGCTGTTGCTGTAGCATGTATTCGAAAATAAAGATAATAAAATAATTCACCTGCTTTAAAGTGGATGTAGTCAGTAGTAAACCACAAATTTGTGTTTTCGTGTTCTTCCTGCTTTTGTTATTGAGTTTTATTTCTGCAATCTCATTTTTCTTTTTATCTACAACAAATTATTCAACAATTGGCACCAGAGTTCGGCGAAGTAGCTGTTCGCGGATTGTGATAATGTCCGAGAAATAGAGGAAGCAGATAAATGGAAGATAGAAAAATTCTTTGGGTAGAATATCAAATTGTGCAAAGTACAGATGGAGTTTTTACTGATTAGAGGAGACTCTAACTCGCGCTGGGAGGAAAAGCGAAGAAGCCAGCCACAATGGCTGATGAAGAGTAGGAGAAAATAGACAAGAAAGCAAGAGCAATGAACATTCTATCATTATCAAACAACATCCTCTTCAACGTCATAGCAAAAAAGACCTTGAAAGAATTGTGCGACAAATTAATTGATATGTACGAAATGGCATTAGCTCCAAAAAAAATTCATCTCATGAAAAAATTGTGCAATAAGAAAATGAAGGAAGGAGGCATCGTGTCAAACCACTTGAATGTATTCAACACTCTAAATAGCCAATTGATTTCGGTAACGTTAATTTGGATGATGAAATCAAAGCTATCTTATTACATGGTGTTTTTTTTTTTGAATAGTTGGGAAGGAGTTGTGATGGTGATCAGCACCTCCGTATCCTAGAATACGAAACTCAAGTTTGACGATGTTGTCGGAACTCTTCTTAGCGAAGATATGCAAAGGAAAAATCAAGGAACCGCATTTGATGATGCCTTGATTTCTGGTAGTATAGGTAGACACCAAGAAAAGGGCAGAAAATAACCATAGAAGAAGATCAAAATCTACAAGAAGATCAATGTCAAGGGGCAGAAATGGAGGTTGCTGGTTTTGTGGAAAATAAGGCCATACAAAAAGGTGCAAAACCAATCAAAGGACAGCGAAGTGAACACCACATACGAAGAAGATGAAGATGTTCTAGTCTTGTCAACGGGTGAAACTAAAATGAATTAATGGGTGTTGGATTCCAGCGCGTCATTCCACACAACCTCATGTCATGATGCCTTCCAAAATTATCAAGAAGGAAAATTCAGCAAAGAATATCATGGTGATAACAAGGAACGTGACATTATTGGCAAAGGTGATGTGATGTTGAAGTTGAATGGAAACAAATGTTTATTGCGCGATGTAAGACATATTCCAGAATTAAAAATAAATATGATTTACGTGGGACAACTTGATGATCATAGCATCACTTTTTCCTCAAATTCCTAAAAGGTGACCAAAGGGGCATTAGTAGTTGCAAGATTCCTCAGATTGGGCCTTTTATATGTGCTACATAGTCCTGCTAAAGCAAGTTGCGATGGTGCTTGTGGACAGCGAAGCGAAACTATGGCATAAAAGGGTCAGGCACATGAGCAAGAAGGGACTCAAAATCTTGCTCAAAAGGGATTTGCCAGATTCCTCAAATTTGGCATATTATATGTGCTAGATAGTCCTGCTAAAGCGAGCTGCGATGGTGCTTGTGGCCAGCAAAGTGGAACTATAGCATAAAATGCTCGGGCACATGAGCAAGAAGGGACTCAAAATCTTGCTCAAAAGGGATCATCTTGCAATATTGAAATCTGTGGATTTAGACCTATGTGAGCATTCTCTCTATGGCAAACAGAGGCGGATTAGTTTCTCAAAGACCAAACATGACGAAAAGACAAGGCCTTTGGAGCTTGTGCACTCTAACGTGTTCGGTCCTACAAAGGTAACCTCGTATGGAGAAGCCAATTATTTTGTCACTTTTATTGATAATTATACTCAAAAGGTATGGGTTTATATGCTCAACATCAAATATGAAGTTTTTACAAAATTCAAGATTTTTGAAGTTGTTCAGAATAAAAGGGGGAACAAGATTAAATGTTTGAAAACTGACAATGGGGGCGAATTTTGTTGTGGAATTTGATATTTATTGTGCAGAAATAATATTCGGCGAGTTAAGGTTTTACTGTTCACCATTGCATACATAAGACTCCCAATAGCTGTTTCAAATCATAAACAACTCTCATGCTAGTGTCGATTACTAGCATATCACCAACATAAACCTAAAATAAACAAATTCACCATTATCCAATACCTTCTAATAAACACACGGAACACTTTCATAGCGTGTGAAGTGTTGTTCATCCATAAAAGAATCAAACTTAAGATACCTGTCACGGGGCTTGCTTGAGCCCATACAAACACCTTGTCAACCTGCAATATAAATCTTCTTTTCCTTGTTGCTCAAAACCTTCAAGGTGATGCATATACAATCTCCTCTTACCCGCTTGTAGCCTTTTTTGGGAAGGGATAATTCATCTTCAAGTTGTTTACAAACTTCATGTATGCCTCCTCCCACCCATGAATTTGTTTCTATGTCGCTAGCAAAGAGGGACATGGTGAATAAGGTTGATGTTGGAAGTTTTTTGAATACTCCCATGTAAGACACTTTGTTTCCTTATGAGACAAATATGCAGCAAATTAATAATTAGACAGAGTCATGTGATAGGAATATATCTTCATCACATGTTGGAAACATTGAAGCTGTTGATTACAATGTTTATACTCAGAATTAATCGCAGACTCCAAAAAATGTCCATTAGAGGAATAATGTTGGAACTAATTTGCACCAAAACAATCTGCAGGAATAGGGTAATTTTTTGAAAGTAGTTCCTCAAGTGCGGAGCTCTACCCGGGAGTCTTGACCTCTAGCAAAATTTGATGATTACCAAATATTGATTTCTGATCAATTAGAGCCTGCCGCCTTCAAAGAAGATTGCAATGATATCAATCGAGGCAAGTAGATTGATGCCGTGAAAGAGGAAGTGGATTCATTAATGGAAAATCACACGTATTGGCCACTCAAAAAGCAATTAATTCTTCTTTTCCAAAAGTAAAACATTAAAGATAGATTTTCTATGCATTTGCAAATAAATTTCATCTAAATTTTAAAAAATATTGGTGAGTTGCATCACTTATAAACATGTGTTTCCTTGATGTTGAATGCACAAGGTCTTGGACTGGTAAAAACTGAACTTGTGCAAGTACTTTTTGTTGCCCAAATATTTGACCTTGGCTAATTTTAAAATTTTCAGGTCAAATTGGCGAGCATCACCGTTTCTTGAACCCCTTCATCATGACAACCCATTTGAGTCAAAGGTCCTTGTTTGCAAATGTTTTGAACCATCCTTAAACATCAAAATTACTCACCAAATGGAAGATATTAATCTACATTTGTAGTCACAAACTTTGATATTGTAGATTTTTCCAGATCAAGTTAAATTTAATCAGGTTTGTGTGAACTAAATGAATCTATGTTTTCAATAAAACTTTGGATACAATTTCATATATAACTTCGACCGGCTGAATATTGTTTTTATAGAGGCATTTATGACTCTATTAAACATAATGTGATAAAAATTTAGGTTGTATTTCCTTTTCATTTAAGATAATATAAAATTTATACAATTTTGTAAAGAAGATTATAGATGAATTTTAAACAAGAGTTTTTGATAAGCTAGCCAATTAAATTTTTATCCCAATGTTACATAGAACAGATAAAGTGGCCCCACAAATACTAACCTATGTGACGCACGCATCCCTAGATCCCCTAGATGCACAACAAATAATATTAAATTATATTATAATATTATACAAAGTGGATAACACATTTCGCTAACATTCTTCCACTTTTTGTATACATTATATAAGGGGTAAACAAATAAACTCAAACGTCAACAAGAGAACAATCCCTCTAGCCACATACCATCAAGGAATCAAAGTGCTCCTTATACTCCATCAAGATACATGCAATAGAATCAAGGTGACCACCATCTCAAGCATGAATGCTCTCATCTTTTCAATGCACAAAGATAAGAAGCCATCAAAGAGATTCCAAACTAACTATCACATAGAAGCATAACTCATCCCTCTAATTGATATCCCAAACACAAAAACTCAATCCAAAGGTAACAAATATGCATCAATAGTTGTCAATAAATAATCACCATAGCTGAACTAGCACACACAGGAAGTTGCTAATGCATCCAACTATCTATACTTCAAAGGTACACGCATCATAACAAGTGAACCTCATGCCACCCACATATACAACCCATAAAGTACAATCACAAGCTCCATATGTCAAACCTATCAATGAAGAACCTATGCATCCAGAAACTCCCACTACATAAGTAATGTCAAATCTAAAAATGATCAAGACATCCAAAGATCCACCAATAGCATCACATAGAGTCTAACAAACATCATTTTGTACCAAGCAACATCCACAAATATATGCAAAACCTACAAACAAATATGATGTAATACATCTCTCACCACTAGCCTTCATAACTCTCCCAAGTTCTCCACACTCAACAAAAGAAAAAGATAAAGGAATTCCATTTCGTCACCAAAGAATAATTAACACCACATTACCACAAACACAATGATCACAATAACTCCACACAAGACCTCAAATCCAGTGTCATGTGAATACAAACATCTACAAAGAAGAATGAGACCAAAGAGAGAACCTGCAAATCAAAACCTGTAGGATGTCCTTCTACACACACCTCTAAATGCTAAGTTGTGATAAGTATGATCTCCATAAAACCCCAAAGAGAATAGCATTCCACATCTAACCATAACACTAACCATGATGAGAGACAGTCAATCCCAAAAATTTTACCAGTAACAACACAAAAAATGCACTTAACAAGATTTAATCTCATTTTATAGAAATTGAGTCATTCCAAGATCGGATGAAGATTATTAAAGTAATCTTCACAAGTTGTATGAATAAAATCATATAAAATAAGTCATAGCATATTGGTAATTTGAACCATTATTCTTCAACGCAATTCACATGATTACATAATAGAAGGTACCCCATGGGGTAATAAAAGTTATCTTAAACTGATCTTCCGAATTGATAAGACTCTAATTATATCCTAAGAAACCATCCATAAAAGAAAGTAATGCATGACTTTCTATCGAGTCCACAATCATATTAATGTTAGGAAGTGGAAAATCGTCCATAAGAGAAGCCTTATTTTAATTAAGAAAATTGATATAGACACAAATAAAGCCATTGGGTTTAGGAACTGCCACAATATTTGATATTCAATGCGAATATTCAAAAGACGGATAAATCCAACTTTTACAAACCTTTCTATCTCATTCTTGACCATTAAAACAACCTTAGGATACATCTTTTTCATTTTTAATTTTATTGTCCTAGAATGTAGTGTCCCCATTTTTAGCTCTACACTTTCCAGTGATTGATAGCCTATTCCCAGTTTGTTGTCGGCTAGTCAGAGGCAGAATTAGGGTTTCCGGCTACTTGATAGTCCCTTTTGAAGATTCAAGGGTTTGCGTGTTGGAGTTCGGCTATTTGGTTTCTGGATTCCTTCAGGGTTTTCAGAGAACTTCGCAGAGGTATGACATACAACTGCGTCAAGCAACTTTTCTGGACTTAATATTTTTAGTAAGTTATGACGGCTACAGCTTGGAGTCGAGGATTTTGGATTGTGGATTCTTTCTGGGTTTTCAAAAAACTTTGCAATGGTGTCGCATGCACTTTGATCCGAGCAACTTTCCGAATTTACTATTTTTAGTAAATTATATTTTTAGCAGTGGTCCAGTCAGCATCAGCTCAGCAAGCTTTCCTCTTCTGGCAGTTCAGTTGGTAATATTGATTTTGGCTTTAAGGTGCTCATTTTGGAGACATAAGTTATTTTAAATTAATAATGTTTCATTTTCATCTTATGACCCCTTGGTCTAGTGTTACAACTTTAAGTTGTTTTAAAAAGGGGAACTTTGAGGGTGGTCATCTCATGGGGAATTATTTTGATATTTCTAAAGTCAAAAATGAACGAGAAAAGTACGCCAACTTTGTTGAGGAGATAAATTTTAAATAAAAGTCAAAATTAGCTTTGAAAGTGGGACGCCTATGCTTGGAGGGAAATTGAAGTCAAATTCAAATTGGAATTAGGGTGCACTTTCTAGAAGTTTCTAGAGATTCCTTGTTGAGCTTATAAATGGAGACCTTTTCTCTTCATTTCAGTATCTTATGTCTTGAGTAAAGTTATGCTGTCAGAATGGTATTTGGATTGCTTCGAGGAATGAATGCCTCCTAGCCTTGGCTCGACTTCTTGCTTGAAAGACAGCAACTAGTGGAGAGTTAGATTGTAGTTGAGTGAGATTTGTAGTGAGACTTTGCATTGTAGAACTTGTTTTGCATTTGTAGTTCAGTTTCTTGCATTTTAATCAAAATCTGGAGTTGTTGATTTTGTATTGCAGATTGAAGTTTATACTCATAAGTCTTTGGGCGAATTTATTTGGGTTCTGGGTAGTTTACCCATGCATTTGCTAGCCTTGGGTGCCCCTCTATGCCAAGTTGCAGATTTTTTAGAGGTGTCTTGGATTTTATCTTGTTGGTAGAACATTTCTTGAAGCTGTACCATTCTGTTTTGCCTGGCAAGTGTTTAGAAAAAAAAATACCTCAATTTGTCAGCTGTTTCTTTGTCTAGTCTTCATTGTCATCATCCTAGCTTTCATTTACATCAAGTCTCATGTCATTCTGGCAAGTATTGAGTGAGTTGTGAGCATTTTAGTGGATTCTAGGGTTGCTGATTATGCATATTAAGTTGTTGTTTTCTCATATCAACTTGTGTAAAGTCTATCTTTTGAGTTGGGTTTGGGTTAAAAGTCTTTGTGATCATTGAGGAGACATTATACTATATTGCAGCATGGTTAGACTTTCTTATTCTATGTATTTGGCAGGCGAATCTCTAATTATTGTAAGCTGAACAGTAGTACTATCAGCAATCTTACTTCTCTGTTATTTCATTGTAATACCCGTTGGATAAGTGGAAGAGGCTGGCTTGCCGCCTATTTACTTTGATTTGCATTGTAATATCTTACATCTCCGCCCTATGGTAGCTCCATTCCCACTCCGGGTTAGAAAGCACATTCTAGGTGTTGATTTTACTTTCAGCATAATAGAAGTTAGGGATCCTCTGACCATATGCTCATCGTCATCCGGCGTATTCTTGGTTAGAGTTGAATTCTGCATCGTTTTGGTTTAAGTGCTAACCCTAACGGATGTGTGTTGCATTGTATCTGTTATTGAAAAAATTGACAAAAATTGGTTCGGAATATCTCAGTGGTATCAGAGCCAAGATCCTGCCATCCTATGCCCAACAAGGTTTAGTGACAGTCGAATGACAGAGAATTTAGTTTCTACATCAGAGATCAGAATGGAGTTCAGTTCAGTTTAGAAGTGGCAGTTAAACATGGCTAAGAAGGAAGAGATAAAAGCTGGAACAAACACTTTTTACGACTGGAAATAGACTGGATAAAGAATTTCAGTCAAGGGAAGATGAAGAGAATAATCTTCAAATATTGGAACAATGTTTGAGACAGGTGAAGCAGTCACCTTCTTATTTGATGCAGTTGGCAATGTCACCTACAGTAACCTTTTTAAAACAGCCCTATTCGTTGGGACATCCAGATGAAGAAACCAAACTGTTGATTTCTTCTTGCATCATGGAGATGATGAGAATTACGGCTCCCCTAACACCCTATGATGATGAAACCATGAAAATCATTCTGAATATGATTGTGGAGAGTTTTCAAGACCTAGATGAAACGGGAAATAAATTGTTTCCAAGAAAAGCTGCTATATTGAAGACATTTTCAGAAATTAGAGTTTTCCACCTTTGATAGATTTAGAGATGGAAGTTCAAATCTATCGTTTGTTTAATTATCTCTTCTCTTCAACTTGGAGTGAGCAAGAAGAGGATGTTATTACAGCTGTGAAGAATATTCTCGTTCTCACCATGAATGAGGTTGATGAAATTTCGCCTAGTGTCCAATCCTTCCTCTTGGACGCATATGAACATGAAGAAGAGGATTCTCCTATTGCTGCTATGCTAATTAAGGAATTGTTTAATCATTGTAAGGAGAAACTGAAGCCACTTTCGGAGAAATTAGAGCAAGATGCAGGAAAGATTAGTGGTCATGATGATAGAGATGTTTCCAATGAGTCCATACCCGATCATGTTGAGGATTTGGTAAAGACAGATTCTCTTCATGTTGCTGCCCCAACTTCTCAAGAAGTTCTACATGAAGAAATCAGTGTAATACTTCCTCATGGTGAAGATAATGACGGTGAAGTATTCAAAACAACAAGCAATGAAGATTTCTCATTCCATTATGAAGGTGACACTGGGTTTGAGCAGCAAACTGAGCCATTGGAGAGATGTTTTTGATGATATCAACTTAACTGATTTGGGACTTGACTTATTCAAAGAGTCATCACTACAAAGGGAGCATGATAAGTTTTTCCCAGTTGATCATCCTAATCAACCCACTAGCATTTGGGATCCGGGTGTGTTGGCACTAAGGTATGAAAGAGAACCCTTGTGGGATGAATTTCCCTTTGATCCTGATGAAGAACAAAAATCAGATTGCATTGCAAACTATGAGGTAGCCATTGAAAAGGAAGTTGTCTTTGAAGAAGAAGAGTGTTCAATGAAGCTCCATAATGAACACTTTGAAGTGGTTGCAGCCACTAAAGAAGAAAATGTTTCTACGGAAGTTTTCCGAACAGCGCATGATTATGACCCATTGAGCAAGTTGGATGTTGCTATAATGTTTGATCAAGGAGACAGTAATGAAGAAGAAGAGCTAGAAGTCCTTATGGCTCTTGAAGATGGAAAGTTTGAAGGTGTTACTAAACACAAATCTGATTTTTCAATGTGTGAAGCTGATTGCAAGCAATGGATTGAAGAATTCGTGGAGTATGATGCTCTTTATGACAATGAGCATTCTCAACAAGTTGGTGGTGAAAGACAAAAATGTTGGAGTAGCTTTGAGGGCAGCAAAGGCGTGAAACTAAGTTCTGATTTTCAGTTGCAGCCTATCAACAATTTACCATCTTTGCATACTCTTGAAAGGGAAGATCAAGTCAAAGAGACCTTTGAAGAGGAAGTGCGAGTTCTATACCAATTTAATCGCACTCGCAGTTTGATTGAAGAGCTCTATTGGAAGGCTCAGCTAGAAGAGAGAGTAAGAGGAGTAAAAGATGAAGTTGCTCTTCCCAATTTGCAACTTATCAGAGATTCTTTGGAGACCTTGAAGTTTGAGTACATGCACTTGATTGAAAACCGAGATCGTGCCATTGAAGTTCCAAAGAAGAACATTTGTACTTTTCAAGAAAAGGAGAGTATGGTTGATGAGCTCACTCTGGAGCTCGAATCAACAAGGGACATGTTGAAAGAAACTCAGCTGGCTCTAACGGAGGTTGAAGACCAGTTTGCTGACTTCAAACTTTTCAAGGAGCAAGAGGGTGACAAAGAGCTGAAGAAATAAAGCAAGTGATTGGAGAGCTTGATTGTCTTCAAGAGGAGTTTGATCTTGAAAGCATCTCAAGAAAATCAGAAGTTGCATGTGCTGGTTTGGAGCAACAAGATGAAAGGAATAACTTTCGAGTTTTTGACAATCCTCTCTTTGAAGAAGGTGATGAAGGAGATTATGGCAATCCTCTCTATGTGATGGAAGATGAAACAGAGAATGAGACTGAGTATGGTTTCCAGTGCTTGGATGCTTTGATCTCACTCCATGTGGATGTGCCACGTTTGCTGATTAGTAATGAATGCATAAGTGGGTTTGAGGATGAAGGTTCTACATGGGAGGTGACGAAGCAAGGTAATTTCAACATCTATGACATCAAGGTGTTGATGAGACAAGTCTTGGTAGCTGTTGGTAACTTCATTACAGCAGCAACGAGTGAAGATTTCAGACCTACTACTCAGGAGGAATGGGAAAAAGGTGAACTAGACTTTGGTGGTTGCACTCTTGACAATCCATCCCTTGGGTGGAATGATGTTTGGAATCATATTGATCAGTTTTGGGAGCTGAATTTGAAGCCACTCTATGTTTCATACTCCCTTAATGTGGAAGCTTTCATGGTTAAGCTTCAAGGATTTACTAGATGGGGCATCAGTTTCGTGAGAAGGCACTTGGTTCTCACTAGCACTTGGGAATGTGTAGAGATTTCTTTTCAGTGTGTTGAAAATCACTTTCAGTTGGGTATCCATGCTTGGGATTCTCAACTTGGGTTGTTAGAGTTTATTACTTATGGAAAAGACTTTTGGAGGGATAAGGATCAAATTTCCAGATTTGTTGATGTTGTTCCCTTCTTTTCCAGCTACTTGATGGTTCCGTTTGTTCATCAACAAATGGATTGGAGAGAAATTTTGAATATGGGTTGGAGAGATCAACGATCGGTAGTTCTTGGAAGTGACTTTCAGCTCAGACAAGGGCAGATTTTGAGACACGAGCTTGCTGGTTGGAGGCAGACCAGCCACCTTACTTATGGAGTTACTTTCATTCAGGAGAGTTGGTTCCTCACTCCTGATCAAAGAAGTGGTAGTTTTCTGATGGAGATGGCTTTAGCGTGTTTTTCAGCCACTTTGGAGGTTTGTGATGCAAACTCTGATGGTTTATTTTCATTATTGGTTCATGACAGCGAGCTACCCCATGCTTTGATTCTACATTTTGAGACTCTTGGGGTTGGAATTGTGAAAAACTTCTTCAGACTTCATAGTTGTGCCATGATAATTCAGTTGAGGCATAGGGAATTCATGTGGAGTCATGAGTTTGAATTTGTTGAGCTCTTGCAAAGGATTGCCTTCCTCTTTGCAAGAAGATTTGAAGATGTCACATTTGCAGTCATGGTTCCGTTTGTTACCATGTGGAGGTATGCTGAAGAGTTCAATTTTGAGTTGAGTAGACTATCTTTCCTTTTGCCTAGGATTGTGATAGACATTGGTATGGTTGATATTTTTCACTCAGAGCATTTTGGACATGAGACATTGCATGAAATTGATCTCATTCCTTTAAGATTTCTCAGTTTGAGTATCATGGACGGTAACATTCTAGAGTTACAAGGGAGGTTGGTGCAGCATTGGCGAGATGTCTTCACTGATGAGATCAGAGTGGTGCAACATTGGCATGGTGGGTTTTCCCTGAGACAGACTTGGGACCCTGGGATCTTACTTGTTGGGGTATTGATCGGTTCTATATTCTCTGAAGTTGTGGTGGCATTGCTTGAGGACAAGCAATTTTGGGAAGGGCGGACTATAATGTCCCCATTTTTAGCTCTACACTTTCCAGTGATTGATAGCCTATTCCCGGTTTGTTGTCGGCTAGTCAGAGGCAGAATTAGGGTTTCTGGCTACTTGATAGTCCCTTTTGAAGATTCAGGGGTTTGCATGTTGGAGTTCAGTTGTTTGGTTTCTGGATTCCTTCAGGGTTTTTAGAGAACTTCGCAGAGGTATGACATGCAACTGCGTCGAGCAACTTTTTCGGACTTACTATTTTTAGTAAGTTATGATGGCTACAGCTTGGATTCGGGGATTTTGGATTGCGGATTGTTTCTAGGTTTTCAGAAAGCTTCGCAATGGTGTCGCATGCACTTTGATCCGAGCAACTTTCCGAATTTACTATTTTTAGTAAATTATATTTTTAGCAGTGGTCCAGTCAGCATCAGCTCAGCAAGCTTTCCTCTTCTGGCAGTTCAGTTGGTAATATTGATTTTGGCTTTAAGGTGCTCATTTTGGAGAGCTAAGTTATTTTAAATTAATAATGTTTCATTTTCATCTTATGACCCCTTGGTCTAGTGTTACAACTTTAAGTTGTTTTAAAAAGGGGGACTTTGAGGGTGGTCATCTCATGGGGAATTATTTTGATATTTCTAAAGTCAAAAATGCACGAGAAAGGTACGCCAACTTTGTTGAGGAGACAAATTTTAAATAAAAGTCAAAATTAGCTTTGAAAGTGGAACGCCTATGCTTGGAGGGAAATTGAAGTCAAATTCAAATTGGAATTAGGGTGCACTTTCTAGAAGTTTCTGGAGATTCCTTGTTGAGCTTATAAATGGAGACCTCTTCTCTTCATTTCAGTATCTTATGTCTTGAGTAAAGTTATGCTACCGGAATGGTATTTGGATTGCTTCGAGGAATGAATGCCTCCTAGCCTTGGCTCGACTTCTTGCTTGAAAGACAACAACTAGTGGAGAGTTAGATTGTAGTTGAGTGAGATTTGTAGTGAGACTTTGCATTGTAGAACTTGTTTTGCATTTGTAGTTCAGTTTCTTGCATTTTAATCAAAATCTAGAGTTGCTGATTTTGTATTGCAGATTGAAGTTTATACTCATAAGTCTTTGGGCGAATTTATTTTTGTTTTGGGTAGTTTACCCATGCATTTGCTAGCCTTGGGTGCCCCTCTATGCCAAGTTGCAGATTTTTTAGAGGTGTCTTGGATTTTATCTTATTAGTAGAACATTTCTTGAGGCTGTACCATTCTGTTTTGCCTGGCAAGTGTTTAGAAAAAAAAATATTTCATTTTGTCAGCTGTTTCTTTGTCTAGTCTTCATTGTCATCATCCTAGCTTTCATTTGCATCAAGTCTCATGTCATTCTGGCAAGTATTGAGTGAGTTGTGAGCATTTTAGTGGATTCTAGGGTTGCTGGTTATGCATATTAAGTTGTTGTTCTGTCATATCAGCTTGCGTAAAGTCTATCTTTTGAGTTGGGTTTGGGTTGAAAGTCTTTGTGATCATTGAGGAGACATTATACTATATTGCAGCATGGTTAGACTTTCTTATTCTATGTATTTGGCAGGCGAATCTCTAATTATTGTAAGCTGAACAGTAGTACTGTCAGCAATCTTACTTCTTCTCTGTTATTTCATTGTAATACCCGCTAGATAAGTGGAAGAGGCTGGCTTGCCGCCTATTTACTTTGATTTGCATTGTAATATCTTACATCTCCGCCCTATGGTAGCTCCATTCCCACTCCGGGTTAGAAAGCGCATTCTAGGTGTTGAGTTTACTTTCAGCATAATAGAAGTTAGGGATCCTCTAACCATATGCTCGTCGTCATCTGGCGCATTCTTGGTTAGAGTTCTTTATTCAGCTTTGCTTTGAGATCCTCTGACCATATGCTCGTCGTCATCCGGAACATTCTTGGTTAGAGTTGAATTTCGCATCGTTTTGGTTTAAGTGCTAACCCTAACGGATGTGTGTTGCATTGTATCTGTTATTGAAAAAATTGAAAAAAATTGGTTCGGGATATTTCATAGAATCGAGATATAGCACAATATTATGGACCACAATAGATGGGTCTATACAAAGCATATCCTAAGATAACCAAGGAAAATATTTGGATAAGAATGTAAGAAATCAGAATATGATTTTTTTCTTCGAAAGAAAGACATTTTCCTATCTGAATTTTTTTTTAGAAGAAGTAGATCGGTAAGAACTTCAATAGTATCTATGTTAAGAAGTGTACTATGGTTTGAACGATCAAGAGCTTTAAATACTTTATTAGTGTTAGAATGAGAAATTTTATCATTTAATGTCATGAAGGATTTACCAAAATACGCTTGAGGATTCAAGCAATATGAGAATCTACGGTCATGATGACAAGAAGGTAAATTCGAATATACCCCAAGAAAATTACGTTGAGCTTCCTCAAAAGAAAAAACACCTAGAGTGGATACAGAAGAATCTACACTATCTAAAATAAGCTCAAGATGAATAAGAGAAAGTGATGGATCATCCAAAAACATCATGAGTACATTCAACCAAGGTTTCGATTTAGATGTAGAAGGGCGGTATCCAAGACTCACATTAGAGTTATGTGGATTTGGATCTAATGCAATCTCGATACCCTACTCCATATAACCATAGCCATTACCATTATTTCTTGTTTTAGATAGAATATTGAATCCCCAATCATAACGCACTTGCAACTCCTCAAAAGAAAGAGGTTTATCGTCACTGGAGGAATTGATATGAATTATGGAAGAACAATTATTATTATCAACATCACCTAAAGTAGAT
Organism: Sequoia sempervirens; assembly: GCA_007258455.2. Classification (NCBI taxonomy): domain Eukaryota; kingdom Viridiplantae; phylum Streptophyta; class Pinopsida; order Cupressales; family Cupressaceae; genus Sequoia; species Sequoia sempervirens. Next base: position 290,562 of record VDFB02362736.1, on the reverse strand, counting down.
CAAAATTAAGTTGCTATAGTCAATGTTGATAGAATTTTTGGAATCTCAAAGTGAGCTGGGTTGAATTTATATTCTCTAACTAATTGAGTAAAATGTCATGAATCTCAATCATCACAAAGACATACATTTTCATTAGAAGAAGTCCACTGGTAGGACAATCATTATAGGAAAAAGTATTGTTAGTACCATCACAAGAGGAAAAAGTATTATTAGTACCATCATTAGAAGAAGGATTTTATTATGGTGTTACAGCTTTATGAGATAATGAAGGAATAAAATTCTTAAAAGTAGAAGACTTTGAAGATTGACCAGCTAAAGCCAATTAACAATAGTAAAGGGCTTCAAGGTCAACCTTTATTGTAACCACTTTATTATCATCAATAGATTTTAAGAGATGGATGCAAGTTAAACGAGACAACACTTGTAACATGGATCCCTGGTCTACCTACAAGAATATTATCTGCTAAAGCACCTGGCATAACGTATACCAAGGTAGGTAAGGTAATGGGTCTAAGGCTCAAAGGTAACGTTACTGTACCAAGAGCTTGTCAACCAACCTTATCAAAACCCACAAATAGACAAAGATGTACATGAGAAAAATGAACAAATGGACAATGAATCTTTATTTCTAATTGAGGGTGCACTAAGTCAATCAATATTTCCTAGGATAAGTGGTATACATTCAAAACAAACATGACATATTCTTGTAAATGTGTATCAAGCTGCTCATATAGCTAAATTTCACACACTAAGAGTTTTGAAAATGTTAAAATAAGTCCCAATGAACCAATGAATCAGTTAATAAATTTCTCATAAAAGTTGAAGGGATGATAAATCAAATGAGAATTCTAGAAGATGCTTTAAGTAATCAAGATGTTATTAAGAAAATCTTAAGAAGTTTTCCTTCAAAAATTGACAATGTTATTTTAACAATAGAAATTTTAAAAGATCTTACATCCATAGAATTTGATGAAATAAGTAGAATTTTATTAACTACAAAAGAACTAATGAAAAAATGTGAAGAATATTCAAAACATGCATTTGCATCCAAGGCAAACATAAGGGGAAAAAACATAATCTTTTTAAGGGCTATGAAAAAATTTAATATGGCAATGATTATCATCCCAAAACTGAGCATGGAGGTACCTATTCACAACGATAGAGGTAGGGGCTATGATACACAAAGATGTTCTAGTTTCCAAGCAGGACATAAATATTATAGAGATAGAAGCTAAGATATAAGCATGGATACTAGTAGAGACATTATACATATTTAGTGTTTCCATTGTAATAAATTTTGTCATTATGAGTCTGAAGATTGGCATAAACAATTTGCTCAATGTGTAGATGAAACCTAAAAAATTGTCGTTCCTATGTTTAGGGAGATAGAACCACCAATTTCCTTATGGTTTCATTCAAGGAAACCTTAGAGATTTCAATCAAGGGATAGAAATAGGAGAAAGATATCTGCAATAAGGTGTCCTAGGGTGTGATTAAAGACTAAAAGGGGGTTCACCACCAAACTAGGGTTTGGAAAGAAAGAGATGAATGCAATGTGAAAACCTAACTATATGACATAGAGTATGAAACTGAAATATAGAATGACAAACTGAGAATGAACAAAAAGGTACTTGTACGAAAGGTGTGGTCGAAACAAGCTCCAAAACCTTGAAATTCTATTGTTTGAAGCCCACTGGGACTCATACGCTAGTCTGGGCGATTTAGTCCCAAATTGGGGATTTTATGCAAAAACTGGAATCTCTGAAAGAATGTTCAGGATCTTTTGAAATCTAGACAAAGGCAATATTGGGACTCATATGCCCAAGGTGGCGATTTAGTCCCAGTATTAGGGTTTGGCTAAAGTTTGGTATTCTCTAGTAATCTCCTGTAGCTTCCCTCCTGCCAAATCTCTGGGCATGAAACCTTGAATTTGGGCCTATAAATAACTTTTCGTGAAGATGACAACCTTGTGACAACCTTCACAACTATCTTCAATCTTGCAAATTTGTCTTGGATCCTCAAGCTCCAAAACACCTAGATCTGCAATCACGCATGTAGAGAGAGAGAAAAACTTGTTGATTGTTAGGAAATAGGGGTTTTCCATGGTCAAACCCCAATTAGGTAATTAAACCTTATGATGAAACAATGAAACATGAAACATGAACAATGATACCTTGAATGATGTCTTGAAATGTAAATCAGCAATCTAACATGAAGTGGCCATGTAGAATGTAGATCTCGATTTTGAATTGGATATAAAACAATGCCTAACTTGGATCGTGAATACTACATCACAACACTAGGTCAACAACATGCTTGATGCATTATGCCATTGACATGATGATGGATCTTGAATTGCTGCAACGAATGATGAAGAAATCTGCCCTTGAATGCTTTAGAAATGATCTTGAATAATCTATGATGCTCTTCTGAAGTCTTAAGATGCTTGACTCTTGATTGCTTAGTCAAATAATGATTTGAAAGCTTGTTTATATAAGCACTTCATCTAATTTATAGTTTATTAGATCCCAAATACCAACATTCATGAAATTTGAATTTAAAACTCTAATTTCCCACTCAAAACCCTAAAAAGGTGCCAAATGGGACTCATACAACCAAGGTGGTGTATGGGTCCCATCTGGGTGGGACTCATACGCCCAAGCTGGCGTATGGGTCCCACCAAGGCTCTTCGGCCAGAGGAAATGTCGGGGAGTTAGGATATTAAGTGTATTTGTTGATTATGTTGAGATCTCAGTTGAAATAAACCTCGGGATACATAATAAAGGGTCTGAGGGGCCTATTAATGATGATATGAAAGTCATAAATGCAAGAGGGCCCAAAACTTAATATGAAGGTCTAAATAAATACACTTTACAACACTAAATTAAGGTAAAATTAGGTCTATTTAGCTTAAAAGGACCCTAAACCTAATGTGAATGTGTAAAACACATTACAACATCAGATCAAGGCAACATTAGGTTCCTTTTAATGTTAATCATTCACAAATTAAGTGTGAAAAAGGGCTAATTTTTTCCACACTACAATAGAAAATACTCAAAAATTTCTTTCTTTCTTGTTTGAACACAAGTTCAAATGAAGATACTTTGTAATATATTGACTTTGGCTTCTCTTCACATATGACTTCTAATGAAATATTGTTTATCAATCTAGATGAAAAAATAGCAGTACTATTGTATTCAAGGATAATATATCACATGGGGCAAAAAGAAAAAGAACCGTTGAAGTAACTAAAGAGAATGGTACAATAAAGCATATTTTTGATACATTGTTAGTTCTTGGTCTAAAAAAATATGTATCATTTGTTGAAGAAAACTATCAAGTTGTTTAAACAGAATGAATGTATAATTAAAAATAATTCACAAAGACATGCAGTGCTTGCACAAGCATGGACAACAAGTGATTGTATGTTTTTCATTTTCCTTCAAGCAAGCAGGTCTTAGGTACTAAAAAATTACATGATAATCAACTATGACATCGAAGGTATTGGAATTTTAATTTCTATAGTTTACTTTTACTTAAGAATAAACATATGATTGAAGGATTTCCATTTCATAAGAATAAACAAGAAATTTTTGTGTGCTCTCCAAATTTGTGTGTTCATGATCTATAGATCATCCTTGATAATTTTGTAGTTTAAATACCCTCAATTTCATATAAAATATCAAAAAATCAATAAGTTGCATGGCTATGTAGTAACATCACTTATCAACATATAGTACAAATATGTTGAAGTGGCATTAGAATTGATGAATGGTCGAGGGATGAGAAGTTTTGAGTTATGGGAGGTATATCTTCTCATCTTTTGGCAGCACTTTGAGGGTTGCCCAAAGATTTTCAATTTTTTTTCCTTCTCCTTATCCATCATTTTATGGATTTTAATTTGGCATCTTCACCAACATACTTTTTCCAATTTCCTTTTGAGGTAACACTTTTGGTTCCTCATCTTCTACATTAGCCACGTATCCTTTATTGAACACACCGAAATGCTAAGAGGGGGGATGAATCAACATATACTAAAAATTAAACAATTCCATTTTGCATATTAAACATCAAATCATATTAACTGAAAGAAGAGAAAAAATTTAAATATACACCACACAAGGACACCAAGATTTTCACATGGAAAAACCACGGTGAGAGTTAACTCGTAATATATGAAGCTCACTGCTTACAAAAACTACAATGATGTTTAAGGCTCACTACCTAAGTACTTGTAGACTAAGGGGCACAACCTTAGGGCAAGATCCAAGGAACTGCTAAGACTCACTATCTCAAAGCGAGATACATAAAAATTATAATGAAAAACATGAACATGAACTGCTATAAAGAAGCATCAACCATTTGTTGATGTTGTAGTCCCTGTTTTGCACAATCACTCCATCATACTGACTTCACACACTTCATATTTGATATATATTACTCAATCTCAATTCATTGTACTAGGTTACATTCACAAATGAATTTTTTCTTCTATAAATACACTCCAAAATAGCTCAAAAGCTCAATTAGGTCTGCTACAAGATGACCTTTAGATGAAACATATGATACTACATAGGTCGGCTCCAAACATATACATCATGAAGAGAAAATGAGTTACAAATTAACATATGGCATAACAACGCCTAAATATATCTTAACACATCCTCTAAGCAAAAATTAATTAATTAGGATGAACCACAGATGAAAGAAACAAGACTATCTACCCAAACAATGACACCACCACCAAAACTACCAACTACTCAACTTTTCACCACAGAGGAGAAACAAAAAGCATCATGTAGACCAAGATATGAACAATGTACTACATACACAATACCTCTTCAACCACATTTCAAAGTATCCGATCATTAAGTGTTGGTGCACGAAGAGAAACATATTGTTTTGTGGAACAATTAAGCATCTCCAACCAACTGTACTACACTATCCTTTGAAAAACTACACTTATGGGCCACCAAAACACATGATACAGTAATATAGTATGCATTGAACATCATTGAACATGTCCATGAAACCGCAAGGCTAGAACTTCACTTCTGAAGGAATGCGGAGTATTCCAACATGCTTTCATCAACAGTTTACTCTACTAGAGCATAGACCAACACTCTATCACTTATAACTTTCTTTGTAGGAAGTTGTAATGATGAATTATTAGATATAACACCTTCACATCTCAACCATCTTATCTTCTAAACTGTAAGACAAAAACTTGCTCTTTGGAAGGATGCAAACCAAAATACCATGACTCTATCTTAGGGTATACATTGTGAATACCTTAGCATAACTTCTGAACCTTATCTCCACGTGCGATACACCAAACAAGAATTATATCAAAGTAGGCATGTTGGAAACATATTGGAACATATGTACCCACCTCCGCATCACTTATAGACATCAGACTAAACGCCATTCTTCCTTATACTGCACCACTGACTTGCACTACCTGATATCACTATCTTCAGAGCATATACAACTTCAGCATAACATTTGACATCAATAACAACAAAACTCAAGTTGATATCGATGACAACATATTGCCAAAAATCTCCCCCTTTGTCATTGATGGTAACACTCATTTATCTACAAGACTTCTCTCCCCCTTTCACATCAAGGGCAAAGCACATAATAGCCCAAAAAACTATAGCAACTTCCCCTTACTATATAATTTCTATTAAAACTCTCCCCCTGAGATGGAGATACCCAAAAACAAATGCTATGTATAAAATATTTTCAACCAAAACTCAAAAAAGATATTATAATTTTCCACACAAGTATACAAAGACAAAATTGTCTTATCTACACCGTTTCAACTTATTTAGAAGGTAGAATATTCTTAGAAATTACCTTGAGGTGCGCCAGAGTTGCAACCTATAATGGCGTGAATTTGCACCCTTAACCAATTGCCCATTTATTTTACCTTTACTTTAGAGACTATAAGTCTGACGATGCAAATCCCGCCACCATCAGCTTATTCCTTCCATGTAGCCTTATCTTTTTGCGTTGGTGGAGGAATTTCTGCTAGGGGTGCACGTCCACTATGCGGACATCCGCGCACCGTGCTTAAATCCTAATAGGATTTTTGCCCCTGGAATCTACAGAAATGTTAAGTCTTCGGCTAGCTATGAAGGTAACATCTTCTAGCCTCCCTTGACCAACAAAAATCACCCTTTTACCTCTATTTTGGCAATTCAAACTCACTTGTTCACTCCTTCATGCAATTCTCTCATTCTTTCATGCTAATTCTTCCAACTTCTTGATCATTCTTTCACTCTCTCAAGCTCACTCTTGCTCTCTTCTTGGCGATTCTTGTGTTTCTCTCCTCTCTACTTGGCTTCTACTATGTATTCTTGTTGCGACTCCACCATCTTTGTAGGTTCACAAAGCTCCATTCTCTCGGTGTGGTGTCATCTTATCCTCTTGACCTTAAGTACTAGCAAGAAGAATGGTGATATTTCTCTTGCTATTTTATTTGCATCATTGTGTCTTATAGAGTAGCATTCAAGTTGTCTTTGCACTCTATTTGATAGTGTATTTTCTTCTCTTCTTTACTGATTTCTCTATCTTGTTGCATATCTGGCTATCTGTGGAGGTGGGAACACCAAAACGGGGGTCTAATTGAGGCAAACCTGAAAACGCAACCTAACATTTTTCCTTTTCTATGTGTACAGGTGTTCGTTCATCCTTTTGAAGTTAAAGTTGAAGAATCAAATCATATGGGTGGACTGGTATCTTTCCCTTATCTTTCTTTGTCATTTTTGCATTAGAGTAGTTTCTAGTATTCTTATTGTTGTGCTTTCTATTTCCTATAATTTCTTTGCCAAATTGTAAAACTCTATCAACAGGGTTATAAGTAGGCCCTTTGTATTTTCTAACTTTTGTCTAGACCCCAATATGTACAGAATGGTAGCACATCCCTGAGACGCCAGTGTGGCACTCTAGAGTCTAGTTCCCACACTGTCCTCCTTAGACATTGAGCTGTTTGGTTAGCAATTTGAAGCCTTTATGGTCGGCTCACCTAATTTCCAAAACACCGTTTAAATAACCTAAGGTAGTTTAGAGAAGTTCGTCCCTTGGAGCTCCCATATGAACTAGAGCCCCAAGGGTGACAAATCCCCCTTCTCTACACAACCCAATTTTCTTTTGCTAAGGTGAGAATATAATTTCGACATTCAAACGACATAAATAACTTCTCAAACTCATCCACACTACCTAGAGTCTTCATGTTTTGATCAACTTTTTCTACTTCAACAAGCAATCCAGATAATGAAGCAAGTCTCAAGTTCACTACTTCCCTCAATTGACAAAACTATTTTTCAATTTTTTATCTTTCATCCTAAAGCAATGACTGTTGCACATGAATATTTTCTAATTGCGCCCTAGTTGATCCATCCTTGTTTTTTAACAAATTATATATCTTGGCCAATTGAGTAATCTATGGCTAAATGGAGTAAATCTAATCTTTGATGTCCTTGGTGAATTTTGGCCATTTCAAACAAAACTAAAGTAAATAAGTAACTTCATCAATAAATTCCTTAAACACTTTCAAATTTTCTTATTCGATAAATTCTTTTGTCATTTATCTTCCTCAAGGCCTCTCGCTCTGCCTTCTTCTCAATGTGTGAAGACTGATCCTTAAAAGAATCCATCAAAAACTTCAATTTATATTCTAGAGGTAAGGAAGAATCTATGTTTACTTCTCGTAAACCTTCTAGAATGATCTTTTCTACATCATCAATTGAACCAGTCTTTTGTGTTCTTGCAAAATCTCTTTCCTTGTTGAAGCATGCAAGATATCACCAAACTATAACTTATGGAGGGGAGAAATATTTGATAGATCAACTTGTTCTTAATGAGTAGGAACTTGCAGAAGCTTAGGTGTCACCACAAGTTGAAATTGAATCTACAAAGTCAAAATTTCTTTAAAAGAATCTGATAATGAAGAACCCTAACCTCTATCTATGGAAGCATTTTGCTTCTCAAATGTCTCCACTGCAGCATCCTGAACTTTCTTATGATTATCTTCTTTCTTCTGCTCAACATTCTCCTTATCCTTTTCCTCTTCTTTCTTTTCTTCTTTTTCCATCTCTATGCTCAAGAGTTCTTGTATTTTATGCACCCCAGATACACCCTCTCCTTCTTGCAATCCAAAGGGTCCTTGTACTTCTTGCTAACTAGTTATATTTTGCTCATTTGTATCTTTCGAACAAGGTATATTTTCAGTTTCTCGCTCATCTAGAGAAACTTGTGCATTTATTTCAACATCAGTATTATGCTCTTGTGAATCAACATCAGCTTTACTTTACAATTAATTAATGATTTTTTGTGTAGCTTCTTCAGTTTCACTCTAAATATTCCTCTTGACATCTTCACTCATGCTCATCAGCAGATCTATTCTTCTTTTAAGCCAAAGCTCCTTGGCTTATCTTCAGACAATCATTTCTTTTTCTTCCTGGGAAACAATAATCCCAGATTTGTCAATTGCTTGCAATTTTAGCTCTTCATTAGCCTTGATGGCATCTTCTCTTCTTTGCGTTAAAGCCTCAACAAGGCTATCTAGAGATTTATCTACAATGTCACTAAAGAGAATGTTCTACTTCAATATATATTCAATGACAATATTTTCAATTGTCTTCTTTCCTTCAAAGGGACATCTAGATACAGTACCATTGTATCATTTACTAGACATTATTTGACAATTCGATTAAATATTTCATCATAATCTTGAGGATTATGTTTGACCAAAGGAGTTTTCTCAGTCTTCTCCTCGGCAATCTCCTTTCCTTTCTTCTTCTACAAGGGGATTTCTTCTTCTCCCTATCATGCTCTTTTCTCTCTTCTTCTAAAAAAATATTGTACTTCTTCTTCCTCTTCCTCTTTATCATCATGCACATTCAGAAGGTTGATCTTTTCCCTTTTTTCCTGCTACTTAGGTCTAGGCTTCTTCCATTCAACAATCTTAGTTTACATTAGTGCTACAGTAGTAGCCCTTCTTCTGCTAGGAGGTGTTTGAGTTGGTCTAGAAGCTATAGCACAGACAAAGGCAGATCTTCTTGTCCTTCTAGGAGCTTGAGATCCTTCTGTAGGACCCTCAAGAGTGCCAAAATCCTTTTTCAACTCAGACATCATCTTCCTCGCATTTGACATCTTCTCAACCTTTTCTTGTACCTTATTGATTTTCTTATTGGTTTTCTCATCATGTGTCAAACCTCTCAACAAAGGGATCCCTAGGTTTGCTTAAAAAAATGTCACGATATGCAATCCAGTCAGATTCGGTGACCTCATAGGGCAACTTTTTTATCCACGAAGTTCTTGGTTCAACTGCCTCCATATATAACAATTGTCTTTATCCACCATAAAAGTGATTTCATTCTTATATCTCTATAGAACTTGTGAGGATATCCCATCCCTCTTTTGCATTTTTTTTTGAAATGTTTTGAAGAAACCCCAAAACATTGTGTCACATTTTTGGTATTTGGAAAGTTACGCATGTGATCCCTATTTTTTTGTGCAATAGAAATATCCCTTCTCCGGACTATATTCTTCAAACCAAACATTTCTTTCATGAAATAGAATATAAGGAAAACAATCAAAGTGCCATACCAGAAATTGTAGCGTGAATCCTTGGTTCTCAGTAGATTCTCCAACAACAATTGTCACAAGTGCTTACAAAAATCATAATCCTTTTCTTTCTTCTCCATCTGATGAGCAGTGTAGATGAGAGTGGTGGTAGTAGATCCTTCCCTGTTTATGTAGTAAACCTTGTATGCAATTCCCATCGTGGCATACCGGACCCCTAAGTCAGAGATGTCATCCAAAGTTAGGGTTCTTTTGTCGAATTTAACTCCAATAAGCTTCATAACTTCTTCATTCTTCACAAACTTCATTGCCAACATAGGTCCAGTGGAGCACAATCCAATCACAAACCTGATAGCTTCCTTTGTGATTAGGTGGGGTTGATCAAGCCGAAAGATATCTTCATGAATCTAACCCATTCATCTTCGAAGCAAAGGTTGAGGAAACCCTTCCACACATCTAAACCTTTTTCTTCCACATTTCCATACTCTGGCTTGAGTTGAATATCATCACTGAAGAGATGATTGTATCTAATTTCTTCTATCTTTAGATGGTTGTACTCATTTAGCTATGAATGAATGTACATATGAACATCTCCTGAATGCACCACATGATAGTCCACCGTGGGAGAATGCTCCATCCTTGTCAGTCACAATGTATATATATGGATGTTTCTTAAATGTTGACCTTTGCTTCTCAACAAAATCAATGACAATTGGTGTAGCCATGATAGCACTTTCTAAATTCTAGGGTTTTACAAGCAAACCAAAGAAATACCTATGAATACTTTCATTACGGTTTACATGCAACACATTGAAAACCTTATCTTCCTTAGCACTTGCATACACTTGATATCTTTTTATTGTCTAATATGTCACAAGGATCCATGATCATTCAACAAACTTTTGTAGAGAGTGTACTTGCTCTGAAACAATGAGAAAAATAATCTATATCACCATTAACCATTATGCTAAAAACTTCAACATCACATGCTTTATAGGGGTTTGAAAAAGTTTTGCAATTACAACTCCCCCTAAGCCAATAATTTCTTTTCAATTACCGGAGGATATATGTGCACCATGTTGAGGTAGAGATTCATTTTGTGCTTCACTTTCTTTCTTTTTTTGTCATACCTTCTTCATTATCTTCTTTTGTTGATTAGATTCAATCTTCTTTTGAGGAGCAGGTCTTACATTCTTTCCCTTGCAGAACCTTGCAATGTGTCTAGGTTTATTACAATTGTAGCAGGGGATATTACAATTGCAATGTGTTAGGGTTTATTACAATTCTTTCCCTATGACCAAACTTGTTGCATGTGTAGTGCAATAACCATAGAAGGATTGATAAGTCATAGCATTACTATTCCTTATCACTTCACTTCTGCACTCATTAGCCTTATACCAAATTTATTGCAAACATAGCACTGACCATGAAATTATTGAGAGTTCATAGAATTGTACCTTGGAGACCTAAATGAATTCTAACTAATCTTACTTCTACATTCAAGAGCCTTATGACCAATCTTATTACAATTATAGCAGTTACCATTGAACCTGGAAGGTGCAATTTGTTTAGGGGCAAGCTTTGTGAAGTTCTACTTCTTGTTCCAGATAGGAATGAATCCACCTTCTTTCTTGTTGTCTTGATTTGTCTTTGCATCTCTAGAGGATGCCTCCTTAGGTTTTCCAATGCACGATTTCTCCTCCCTTGTTTCTTACTTTGCTTCTGCTTAGAAGTTATCATACAAGTTTGCAAATGCACTGGTCATAGCACTTTTCCCTTTATCAAAACCAAGACCAAATTTATCTTTTGATGGCTTTTGAGAGTTAATCAACTCATTAAGAATTTCAGAACCTCCTCTCAATTTTAAACCTTTGTCAATCTACTTTTCTACCTTTTCAATTTATTTTCTTATAGTGGCACTCTCTTCCAAAAGATTTGAGCATTCAACAGTTTTATCATTGAGCTTGGTATTTATAAAATATTCAATCCTCTTACATTTTTTAATCTTAACTTTCAAATCAGAGATCACAACTTCTGCCTCCCTGAGTTTAGTCTCAAATCCTTTCCCTCCTTCCATTTGAGTTTTTAGTTTTCCAATTTAAATTTTTGATTCTTTAGCTTGTGCCTTCTATTTGACAATTGTCTCCTTTCATTTTTTAAGAATGCACTCATATTTGATGTTTAGTGTTCTTGCTTCATCCAAATCTTCAAGAGTTGACCCAAGTTCTCCTTCAAAATCTACTTCACAATCTTTTGGATTGATGTCCCAACCTTCACGTTCCATTGACTCTAGATCCGGTTCTGGAATAAACATATTGTTGATCTTTGCTATAGACCCCATGTGTTTGAGTGCAAGATCTACCATAGTTGTTAGGCTTCTTAAAGGCACTTGGCTCTGATACCAATTATTGAACATGTGAAATGCTGAGAGGGAGGTGAATCAGCATATACTAAAACTTAAACAATTCCATTTTATAGATTAAACATCAAATCATATTAAATGAAAGAAGACCTGAAATGAAAACATACACCACACTAGGATGCCAAGATTTTTATGTGGAAAACCCAATGAGGAAAAACCATGGTGAGAGTTAACTTACAATATATGAAGCTCACTGCTTACAAAAATTACAATTTTTTTAAGGCTCGCTGCCTAAGGACTTGTAGACTAAGGTGTACAACCTTAGGGTAAGATACAAGGACTTACTGAGATTCACTATCCCAGAGCAAGATACATGAAAATTATAATGAAAACATGAAAATAAACTTCTATAAAGAAGCATCCAACATATGTTGATGTTGCACTCCCTTTTTCGCACAATTACTCCATCATACTGACTTCGCACACTTCATATTCAAGATATACTCAATCTCAATTCATTGTACTAGGTTACATTCACAATTGAATTTGGTCTTCTATAAATACCTTTTGCAACAACTTAAAAACTCAATTAGGTCGGCTCCAAGATGACCTCTAGATGAAACATATGATACTACATAGGTTGGCTCCAAACATATACATTATTAAGAGAAAATGAGTTATGGATCAACACATGGCATAACAGGGCCCAACTTATTTGAACACATACTCCAAGGCAAAATTAATTAATCAAGATCAACCACAGATGAGGGAAACAAGACTGGTGGCCTAAACAGTGACAACAACACCAAAACTTCCAACTGTTCAACTTTACACCACCGGCAAGAAACCAAAAGCATCGTACGGACCAAGATGTGAACAATGTAGTCTATGCACAATACCTCTTCAACCACCTTCTGAAGTATCTGATCATTAAGTGTTGGTAGAGGAAGAGAAAGATATTTGTGGAACAATTAAGCATCTGAAATCAACTGTACTACACTATCCTTTAAAAATTACACTTGTGGACCACTAAAACACATGATACAATAATAGAGTATGCATTGAACATCACTAAACATGTCCAGAAAACCGCAATGCCAAAACTTCAGTTCTAGAGGAATGTGGATCATTCCAACATGCCTTTATCAACACTTTACTTTTGCCAGAGCACAGACTAGAACTCTGTCACTTGTAACTCTCTATATAGAAGGTGTAATGACTTGAATTATTGGATATAACACCTTCACATCTTGACCATCTTATCTTCTGAACCAAAAGATGAAAACTCGCTCTATAAAAGGATGTGAACCAAAATACAATGACTTTATCTTAGAGTATACACTGTGAATGTCTTAGCAAAACTTTTGAACCTTATCTCCATATGCGCTACACCAAACATGAATAATATCAATGTAGTCATGCTAGAAACATATTGGAACAAGTGTACCCAACTTTGCATCACACATATACATCAAATTGAGCACCATTCTTCCTCATACTGCATTCCTAACTTGCACTAGATGATATCACTATCTCCGATATTAGCACATACATTTGACATTAATGACAACACATCTCGAGTTGACATTAATGACAACACTTATTACCAACATCCTTTAATTTTGGGTTCCTCCTTCGGGTTAGGTAACTATAAGCAAGTTCTTCATAGCATTTAAGGGTTAATTTTTCATTAGAATAATCAAATGCTAGCTCCTTGTTAAAAGAACAGAGATAAGGTTTCCTCAACTAATTCTAAGACCTGCAATTAATATATTTAATGGTAATGGTGCTCAAATTTCAAGAGTTTGATTTATTCATGTTTAAATTTATCTTTGAATGAGGACCCCAATAGGTCCCCCAAATAAAAAGAATCTGCCAAAAATATTTAATTGAGGTACCACAATTTCTATCTTTTGATCCCAAGTTCTTTGCTATTCATATTATTTAATCATGTAATTAAACTTTTATATGTTAAAAATTTGAAATATATTGAATAACCTAGAAGAAATTTTCTAAGAGAAAATCAAAAGTTACATAAACTAGAAGAACATAAAGAATGCAAACCAGGACTCCAAGAGATTATGCAATGTTGATGTTACAAAATTACATTAAGAGCTTACAAGCTGAAAAAAAAACAATGTAAACATGCATAAAAGATACAAATACAAGCCAGGTAGTGAGCTTATATAGAACTAAGGAGAGCAGGTAGGTGGAAAATCCAACCAATACAAATCAACCATAAGAAGTGGAGATGGACCACCAAAAGTGGAGGATGCCACCATAAATGGAATGTGGTTCCACCCTTTAAGGAAGGGGACACCACACACTTATCTCCTAGCAATAAACTCACTTTATTATCCTAAGCAAGCTTAATTAAGTGTAAAAAAACTAGAGTTGTAGCTAGAGTTCCCCTATCTCCGTCTTCCTGCAAGCACTTCTCACTTCCTCAAGAGCACTGGCATGGATGGAGTCTTTTTGCTCGTGGTACCCAAGCTTCTCCCCAATCATTAGAAGGGGCTATGCGAAATGAGGTTGGTCATGCCTTCTCATCGATTCTCAGCCTCTCTACCACCCACCAGGGGAGCCTTTGGATGGCCTACTGGTGGAGTTTCCAGCTGGTTTAATTTCATTAAGATTCCTCAACTAGTCCTTATAATTCCACCAACCCATGCCAATTCAAAGAAAAAGAAGAAAATGATGAGGGTTGGGACCATCCTGTGGATGTCTTAGACCCCGCTGATGTATGGGGTAAACTAGTAGATTGAGACCCTCCTCTATTAGAATTGTTATTAACCAACAAACAAACACACCTTCCATGTAAGATATTTGAAAAAAAAAGATTTTCTTTTCTTGAATAATAAAAACTTACAGAATGAAAAGTTGAATAATGAATCTCCAGACAATTCAAGGAGATCTAGTCAAGAGTTCAAGAGTAATACAATAAGGGTTGAGTGTTTTATAGGAGAAACCCTAACTGATAAAGCGATTAGACAATGACAAGTGACATCACATTATGTGATCAGACAGAATGATCTAATAATAGCTCACTTCAATTTATAAACAACACTTAGCTAACAAAAAAACACTCGTAAGTTTATTTTACATGCATGAAATCAATTAGACTAATAATCAATTAAATATTAATTAATTATTAGCTAATGCATTATTACTCTTCTTGGTGTTTCCAAATGATTGTCTAGGTTCTCCTAATATTTGCTAACTCTTATGCTTAGAAACCCTAGGTTAGGGCCAATGAACAAGAGATAGATTTACAATTTCTCCTCTACACTTTAGGCTTTGCAAAACAAATGTAGGTTTCCCTCTAGCATCATGCAATAATAGTAACTTGCAATGATGCCTTTGCTAATAGATTTTTCACACTAAATTTGTAAGAGGTGCACTTGATGGGCTAAATTATCTTTAGTATCTTCTATATGAACTATTATGACTTGTAGTGTGGGCTAGAACATAACATAATGAAAATTATAATAAAGTAAAGATTGTTTAAATTTTATATCTGATTCTATCTCATACTTAAACTTTGAGAATTAGATTGATCAGTGACTTATCCACACAAAGTTTAGAAATGAAGCAAACTCCTACAACAGATCAACCTTTGGCTTCTAAAAATATTACCGCCTTACAGCAAGAAACTAACAAATGAACAATATTATCAAACTATTTTCAAATCCATATTATCGCAGCATAACCTTAGATAGATGAACTAAATACAAAATTATTCTATTCCTTGAACAAAATCTAACAATTCACACATCCATAACATAAAATGTGAAATGAGAACAAAAAGATAATCCTTGATTATATTGATTCAAAGGTAATGTGTACAATAGTGGACAGAATAATAAATTGATATTTAACATTTGGTACAATACAATGAGTATTTAGGTCATCTGTTGTTATTATATAAAAAATTGACAACATTTCCTCTCTTTGTTTCAGAGGAATTACCTATTCAACCTAAAACCTACATAAAGATTTACAGACTCTAAAAAGTAGAACCCCTTGAATGAGGCCCAAAATTCCCTTTTATCAACACAAGGAAAGCAACAAGAAAAAGGCCTCATTCAACTGCCTAGTCACTAGAAGATAAAAATCCAAGTGGTCGCAATATTTACAAAGGACAAAACTTTCTCAAAAATATGACTATTGCCACAAAAGGTAGTTGGAGATCTTTTGTAACATTAAAGTCAATGTATGGTAGGAGATCTTCCAAAAATTTCCCTTTGAAGCTGAAAAGACACCTCTAACATTCTCCATATGACAAGCCCATGCAACAATTATACCTAGTGGTTGAAAACCAATTCAAATGCAACTCAAGTTGCATCATCCTACTCCTCCATGTGCTCTACCCGTCCTAGTGAAGTTTTAGTCGTAGGTGGCAAAAAGTTGTTGACTCTCTCGAGATGTGACTTGTAGTTTTCTCCAATCAAAATTTGCACTAAGTCAGGGAAACAAGTAAAAAACTATACTCTAATTTGATTATTGCATCAATACTGGCATTGAGCTGATCGGCATCAACCTCACCCTCTTCATTTATCTTATTATACATAGGAGTGAGAAGCTTTGCAAAATTTTCCTTCCACTCCAAATATGCCATGACCTGCCCATCTTTAGTCAAAATTGGAGACATGTAGAACTCCTCAAAGCCCTCAAAACTGTTGAGCTCCCTCCTTATCATATCTCTATAGTTAATATCATGACTAATTATGTCATCCAAAAAATATGACCTATCCAAAATGTCAGATACCTGGTTGCCATCAAAATTTGAATTCTTGATAAGCAATCTCAGTACCTCAATTCCTTGCAACCACTTAATCTACATGCATCTGAACCTCATCCATATTTGATTATGGTTAGATAATGCATCCTCCAAAGTTGTGTATTTGTCCCACCTTGTTCAATTGAGAGACGATCTTGGATAGCCTGTACCCCAAAATTTTATCTACCAAATTAGAGACCTTCTTCACTGATGCTTGAGCCTCACTTACTTGCTCTAGAGGGGGTAATAACCCATCTACTATATTGAGCCTCTGCTCAACTCTCTAGTTTAAGGCATTTGCCTTATCAAGGTCTACTTGCTATTTCTTAATAGTAGCCTTTGTGAAGAGGGTTGCATTAACTGTTAAGGAGGCCGCTTCGGTTGCACTTTTATCTCCAACCCTCCTAAAAATGAGATGGGTTGTAAGCTCATTGGGGTTTCTTATTACTTGCAGCTTATTTATCTCAAAGAAAATTGACCAAATAGCTAGAGTCTCATGTCCAATGTGGAATCCAAAGCCAAAGCTCAAGTCCTCTGCTTGCTCTTTCGAACCCAAAATTGGATTCTAACCCTCATGCCTCCTTATGGTTTCAAATGCAATGGTTGAGATGTCCCATTCAAGCAATAATAAAAAAACTGTCTTCTTTACCAGTTCTCTATGTAATGTGCCCATTTTTAGCACTACGCTTCCTAGTGACTATTAGCCTATTTCCAGATGTCGTAGGTAGGTCAGAGGCAGAATTAGAGTTCTCGGTTGTTTGGAGGTCTCTTTTGTGGATTCAGGGGTTTGCATGTCGGAGTTTTACAGTTTGGTTTATGGATTCCTTCTGGGTTTTTAGAGACCTTCGCAGTGGTATGACATGCATCTACATCTGACAACCTTTTTCAGACTTACTATTTTTAGTAAGTTGTGATGATTGCTCGGTTTGTGCTCAAAATATATTTTGAGTCACTTACTATTTTAGCAGTATGCTATTTATAGTAAGTGCTATTTCTAGCAGCTCGATTTAGGGGTTTCCAAAGGGGTTTCTATTTATACTAGTGGTCGGTATTGATGTTGCCATTCTCAGTTCGTCACAACTTCCTCATTGGTCTTTAGTTTCACTCAGCTTTAGGTGTTTGGCATACACTTACTATTTATAGCAGTGCTAGTTATAGTAAGTCACCTTTGGGGAAGTTGGTCCTAGGCCAGTGTACTTGCAACAACATTATTATCCAGTTTTCAGTTGGAGAGCCCAAGGTTGCAGTTTAATATTTGCTTGTTCGACTACTTAAGTGATTTTATAAAGTTAAATTATAACTTATATTGAGGGAAAAGTGGTCATTGAAGTGTACCAAGGCGCCTAATGAAACAACTTTAAGTTGTTTTTAAAAGATTAATTAATATTATTTTCCCTCCTTATGTTTGGACACCTAAGAGAAAAGAGAATAAAATATTTAAATGTTAAATATCTCAAAGGGAGAATAGCATTGGTTTTATGTTGAAAAATTAGGAGATTTTTGGAGTCCATTCGCCCTAAGTCTTATATTATGAAGTTTGGCTCTCATTTTTCCTCATCCAGACTTTGACGACATATTGAGATGTTGCCAGATTATCTTCTGGTTGCCTGGGCTGTGTTCTGAGGACGAGAACACTTCATCGTATTGGCTAGTTTCAGTGGTGAAACTCCACCCTAATCAAATATTGGTGTTTATAGATAGTTGAGATAACAGGAGCTTCAAACATTGATTTACGGTGAAGAAAAATGACGATATTTCAATATTTTTGATTATTTTTGGTGTGGAATGCTTCGTATTTAGTTTTGGTGTGTTTGCTAAAGATTTTGATGTGTTTGGTTTCATTTTGTGGGCTTTGCATTTCTGGGTCAGAATCCACCCTTTTGCTCATACCTCTAAGTCAACCTGAAGAATCAAATTGGGTATTGGAAATAATGTTGAGTCTCTCCATTGCGATTATTTCAAGCACTAGTTTGTATTTTTTGATGAAGATTTGGATTTTCTAAGGTGAATCAAACTTTTCAGAGGGACGCCTCTTTGTTCCTATGAAACCCTTGTTTGCAACCAACAAAGATGGGTTTGGTCATTGTTCTTTGTGAAGCTAAAAAGGAGACAAAGGCGTTGGGAGGCCAAGAGAAAACGAGCATCATTGTTTGGGAGCTGATCATGGTCTTCAAATCTCTTATTTGCTGTTGTAACAAGCTCAAACAGGTCTGAAAAGAATGTTGTATTATTCTGATTCGAAAATAGAAAATTGAATGTTCATGTTGTTGTTTCAATCTCTTTAGAAAGCTTTACAATCTTAGTTTCATGTTCAATGTAATCTGTTCTTTATGATTAAAATATATTTGAAAAAAAAACATTGAAGAAAATAATAACCAACAAACACAGAAAATAACAACCTCAGCAGATTGAAAAAAATATATATATAGGGGTGTACATTCCAGTGGTATTACAGCCAAATCCTTCCTGCCATCATGTGTAGACACTGAAAACAGCATTACAATTCTATGAGCGCAAGAGAACAGAGGTATATACAGAGCGAAATAAGAAAAGGTCGTTGGCAGGCCCCACCTATTCCAGAAGGTCCTCACAATATCAGGTGTACTAAGGGCTCATTCAGAGACTTCTCGGGAAACAAAAATGCAACTAGATAATCATGGTGGTGATGAGAGAATATTTGGTGGTGAGGAGAGATCTTGGGGTAGCAGGGATGATAGAGAGAAAGGGAGAGCAAAAACACCAAGTGTTGGAAGAATGTTTGAGAGGAAATTAGATGCAATGATGGATATGATGTCTCAAATGATTGGGAAAATGGGGCAAAATGTAGTGGTGCAAAATAATCCACAGGATAATACAGGGCATACAGGAGAGCATAGTGCCTCAAATCAGCAAAGTGGTAATGGGGGACAGCGAACTACAGTTAACACATTCATCTCTTCCAGGCCATTTAGGCCCACTTTCTTAAATCCAGAGACACCTCAACCTAATCTAGAAGATTTTATGCTGTTCGTGGATAGCCTAAGACATAACCATGCTGAGTATAACTCACTCCCTGATGATATTAAGAATGACTTATCTTACAACAAATTCATGGACCTGAAAAGAAGAAGGAATGGCAATGGGAGTAGATATTATCGGAGAGGACCAATAGTATAGAGGGACTTACATCATGCCATCAAGAAGGCTACGCTTGCACATTTTGATGGGAGTGACGGTTGTTCAGCTAGGGCTTATACAAAAGCTTGACAATATCTATCCCTTAGACCCATAGCAGAGGAAGAGGCAATTAAATTTGCCATGTTACACTTGGATGGGGTAGCACACGAGTGGTGGTACCATGGCCTGGTCACCTCGAGTCTGTTCAGATTATGGATGCACAGTCCTTGAAGCTGCAGTCTTCAATGGAGGACCTTTGAGCCGGGAAAGATAATCAACCACAAAGAAAAGTGTTGCAACTAGGCATGCACAATAGAGATTCTATTTTGATATGATATGATTGATTGATATTGGATATCTTACAAATGAACAAGATACCTGATTATATTGGCAATAAGGAAAACCTAAGATGCATGAGATGTTGCCATGTATCTTGATCTAACAACATGTGACAACATGTGAACCCTATCTAGATGATTATTAAATGTTGAGATAAGTTCTAGAAGGACAACTCATCTTCTAGAAAGAATCTTATCTCCTACAAATAAGGAAGGGAATATTATCCCATTTATTAAATGATTTATCTAATAATGCAACCTAGGACTTAACTAATTAAATGCAAGACCTAAGTTAACTTATGCTAGTGTAATAATTAATTAATTAATTAATTACACTAACACCTATAAGTGTAACTTAGGGAGGAAAATGAAATGATTATGCAAGATGATGATGATGATGGGTCCCGACTACGAGGCCATGTTACGTACCCATGTACATGAAGATGCAGAAAATCTCCCACAACCGGAGAAAAGGGGAAAACCCAGTGGGAAGAAAACCCCTCTCCAAAAAGGAGATGAAAATGCAAAAAATGAATGTGAGATAGGATGGGAAGGATGGAGGACTCCCAAATACCCCCCAAGTACACCATCTGTCACATAGATACAATAGAGAGAGACTAAATAGCACCCCCAGAAGATGTGATCACCTGCAAAGATGATGGTGGAAGCCTTAATCAATGACTCTGGACAAGGAATCGCTGATTGTGAAGGGATACCAACTGTCTTTGATGAAGAAGAAGCACCTGAAGGAACCTTGTCAACGTCTTCGAAAAGATCAAGGCAATCAACCTCCTGTACAACAATATCATCATGGGGTACTTGATCTGAAGAATGACATTCTGAAGCATGATCATCAAGGAATGGTGGAGTATCTGAATCTCCATAGATCTCCCAAAGCTTAGCCCAAAGAATGTGAGGACAATCACAAAACAGATGAGGCAGTAGATCAAGTGATTGAAAATGGTGGCATATCCCATCTCGCCATTGCTGATAGGTACCCTTGTGCAGCATAACCAAAGGAGGAGTATATGCAAGCCCCATAATGAACTTTCTCCACAAAAACACAAAGACACTAACCTTCAACAGAAAAGAAAGACTTCCAAATATGATGTACAATTGAAGTGATGCAACCCGGATCAAAAAATATTTTCCCAAGCTTCAGGATGTCTAGGTTATTGAACAAATGCACCAAATTGAAAAAAACAATGCAAGAGTACCTGGAGCTGAAACGGATCAAGGGATCTAGACTGATGAAAAAAACTCTGAAAATGCTTCCTAATGCCACTAGAATCACCGAAATCCGATGAACGGTTGCGAAGATACAAGCCTTTATGTCCAAATTAGGGTTTTGTCTTCAGTTAGACTTATAATTTTCTACGAGCAAAATTTCACAGAATAGATGTCACCACTGGAAAGTACGTGAAATTCCCTTTCCGACAGTATATCGTTTGCTGATTTTCGACACCGTGGGTGAAAGTTGTGATAAAATGAAAAAAGGCCTATTGGAGGCACTTTGCAGGCTATCGAGGGGCAAAAATTCGGCCCCCGGGCTTTAAAAAAATAACCCCTGGTCGCTGATATGAACAGGGGTCAGGCGTTGGCAAAAAAGAAGCACCGTTGGGTGAAGCGCGGTGGGGCGTCTATCGGCAGCTGGGGCAGCGTCACTGGATGGAGCGAAGCAGTCGGCCGTCGACGGGAGCCTGGATTGGCCAGCAAGAAGTCTTCGTCGGCGGGGGCCGGTAGAAAGCCGGTCGTCGGCAGGGGGGGGGGAGAACACACTGGTGAGAGAGGATATGGCGTCGGCAACAGCGCCGATAACACAGATGGAGCCGGCGGTAGTTGGATGGTCAACAACGACGGCCGGTGACGTGACGGCGGGTCCCCCCCCTGTACTTCCTGCTGCAAACGGATATCAATGTGGCTAACAAGACTCCTCTAGAAGATTTTTTGAATATTGCTCAAATGCAATTCCAAAAAACCTTTATAAAAAAAATGCCAATAAAATATACCTGCAGAATATAAAATTCCAAAACAAACCCTTGTTTGAAGATTATGCCGAAGGGGAATAAAGCCAAATGGGGTGGAAAAATAACCGCAGATTTTTTTTAAAAAAAAATAGGATGCCGACTGCGAATATAATACCAAGTCGCCCAATGTATTTTTTCTGAAACTATTGAAAAAATACAAAATATATTTTTTTTGCCAAAACATATAGAAAATGCCATGTTTTTTTTTTAAATAAAAAATGGCCTTATAAAAAAAATTGCCTCAGAGGACAACTGAAGGGATTCTTTTTTTTTTATTACAAATTTGTACGGATCGTACCAGTTGATTTTGCAAACCCAAATACCTCTGATGCTCCTGGGTTGATGTATCCGATTTTGATGAATGGGCAGGCGATCCTAGGGTTTCGAGGATTTTTGAAGACAATGGTGAGCTCGAATATAACTCTATCTGCTTCAGAAATCAGCTTGGTCCCCGGGTGGAGTCAAGTAGCCTTCAATTTAAACCTTCAACCTGCAAGAATCTAGCACACCAACTTTCTTGATCGAGGGTTGATGTTTCACTGGACAAGCTCTAATACCATGTTGAGATTATGGATGCACAGTCCTTGAAGCTGCAGTCTTCAATGGAGGACCTTTGAGCCAGGAAAGATAATCAACCACAAAGAAAAGTGTTGCAACTAGGCATGCACAATAGAGATTCTATATTGATATGATATGATTGATTGATATTGGATATCTTACAAATGAACAAGATGCCTGATTATATAGGCAATAAGGAAAACCTAAGATGCATGAGATGTTGCCATGTGTCTTGATCTAACAACTTGTGACAACATGTGAACCCTATCTATATGATTATTAAATGTTGAGATAAGTTCCAGAAGGACAACTCATCTTCTAGAAGGAATCTTATCTCCTACAAATAAGGAAGGGAATATTATCCCATTTATTAAATGATTTATCTAATAATGCAACCTAGGACTTAACTAATTAAATGCAAGACCTAAGTTAACTTATGCTAGTGTAATAATTAATTAATTAATTACACTAACACCCCCATCGGTCTATCACTACATATAATCAATTCACCACTAGACTCAATGAAAGATTTGATAAAAAAGATCTAGAGATTCATTTCAGAGAGCTGGCCCATCTTAGACAGTATGGTACACTAGAGGCATACATAGCTGAATTTTAGAGGATTTCAGTGATGGTTACAGGTATCACAGAGAGACGGATGGTAGTCTTATTTAGTGAGGGTCTTATAGAACCACTCAAGGGATGGATTAAGGCTTTTGACCCACCAACTTTACAGGATGTTATGAAGAAAGCAAGGAGTATGGAGTGGGCTACCCCCAAATTTAAAAATAATTCCCAACCTTTGATGCATAAAAAGGATAAGAGACCTTTCACTAAGGACACACCTCTCACTAAGGACGCACCTTTCACTAAGGACACTTCACAATAGAAAAAATCAGTAACAAGGCTTGATAAAGACACACTAAATGACTTTAGCTTCAAGTGTAGAGATAAGTGGTCTAAGGATCATGTATGTGCAAAGGGGGCAATAATACATCAAATAGTATACTATTCAGCTAAGGAAAGTGGTTCTGATTTCTCAAACCAGCAATCAGATTTTGATGATAAAGAAAATGAAGAGCCACCAAAAGAGGTTGAAAAAGAGGAACCAAAGGAGTGTAATCTTTCCCAATTAAATAGTTTTCAAAATAATCAGTCCTTACGCATTAGAGGAGTCCGTAAGGGGTAGTGGATGATAGCTTTGATTGATTCAGGTGCCACACATAATTTCATTCATGAGAGACTTTTTGCACATAAGGGATTACAGACAGAAGAGGTTGATGGATTCAGAATGATGGTCACAAATGGTTTCACCATTAATTGCACTCGAATGATTCCACAGCTTAGCATTTAGTTGGGTAATCATGAGTTTAAGGATGACTTCTATGTGGTTGGTATTGGGGATACATATGTAGTGATGGGCATCCAATGGTTACGTTTATTAGGAGAGATTAGTCTCAATTTTCAGACCTTAGAGGTGAAGTTTAATTCAGAAGGTAAGAGTATGGTTTTGAGAGGGTTGTCACATGGTGGGCCACGTGTGGAGTCTAGCAAAAGAAAGGGAAAAGATGTGGCAGTAGCCTAAAATACATCTTTAGAGCTATCCAGTGCACTTGTGAACACTAGTATCAAGTTTGGTAACACTAAAAATAATAACACACCCTTGGGAGATAGTTGTGTTGACACATATGGTGATGAATTGGTAAATGATTTGTTTGGACAAACAACATCACAGGAGGAGCATAAAGAACAAAACAATTCACCTTCTAATACATGGAATCTTGGTGAGACGGTACCTTAGTTTCACAGAGAACCTAATTGGGATAAATTTACTTTTGATTATGGAGCTAATCCGATTTCTACACCGCAATTAAGCATGGTTAATGGCATTGATGATGATATTGGTCTTGATCTTGTTCTTGAGAACAAAACAGATTTTACATTGCACATAGCTGAACATAAGCAAGGACCTGGCAGCTTTGTTAATTTGGAATCACAATCAACTCTTGGGGGTGGTCAACAATTGCATTTTGATAATCCTTGTTTGACATAGGAGCTGATAGGGTATATAAAAACCCACTTTTTGAGTTGGGTGATGAAACTACTCCTAGTTACAACACTGTGCATTGGATGAAAACAACAAGGTTTGGGACCCAGGTGCAACTTCTAGTCATGAAGTGTTGTCTCCAAAATGGACTAGTGGGACTACTTCCAGCCTTGGTGCTTGGGTGAACTTTTTGATTAGCCTACATACGATTTCAATTTGGGATCAGCAGCTGAGTTGTACCCAATTGAGTTTGGGTGCCAGTTATGATTTGGTACAAGGACATGATTCTTCAGCTTATTCCTTGCTTACCTCTCCTACATATCGAGGGGAATCGCGATTTTATTACTGCTGCCCACACTTTCTTGAGTTGGTTATGCAGACACTTCTCGTTGAGCAGATTGATTTCGAGTTGGGGCAGCTAGTTGTGAGTACCTTCACAGATACATTACTCCCATTATCTACTTCCATTTTGGTGAGTGAAGCCTACTTTAGTTCCTACATGGCGAGGGCATACATTGTTCTGGTTGATGGCTTATTGATTGTTGTAGTTTGGGATAGGAGAGTACAGTCCAAGCACATTGGGTTGATAGTGGTGTCCAGTGTGACACAGCTTCAGCATGATGGTTCCTTTCTTAGATTCACTTGGAACCCAGGATTCACATTGAGTTTGAGAGCAACTACTATTTGGGATGGGAGAGCCAATGCTGATTTACTTGAGCTTACGCCTGTAGCACTTCAATTTGGTTCTCTTGAGGGAGATTTTTTGAGTGGATTGAGTCTTTGTGGTATTTCATCACTATTCTTGTTGGAGTTATTCAGGAGGCCTCATGTGTTGGTCCCTCGTAGGACAGAGTTTTGAGTAGATGGAGCTACAGACCTCCTAGATTTATTTGGGACCCTCAGATACTACTTGTTTGGATGCAGATAAGTTTAAATTTATTTGGAGTTGTGGTGGTATTGCTTGAGGACAAGCAATATTGGGAAGGGTGGACTGTAATGTCCCCATTTTTAGCACTACACTTCCCAGTGACCGTTAACCTATTTCCAAATGTCATAGGCAAGTCATAGGTAGAATTATGGTTTTCGATTGTTTGGAGGTCTCTTTTGTGGATTTAGGGGTTTGCATGTCAGAGTTTTACAGTTTGGTTATGGAATCCTTTTGCGTTTTCAGAGAGCTTCGCAGTGGTATGACATGCATCTGCATCTGATAGCCTTTTTTGGACTTACTATTTTTAGTAAGTTGCTACGATTGCCCGGTTTGTCCTCAAAATGTATTTCGAGTCACTTACTATTTTTAGCAGTATGCTATTTATAGTAAGTGTTATTTTTACCAGCTCAGTTTGGGGGTTTTTGAAGGGATTTCTATTTATAGCAGTGGCCGGTCTTGATCTTGCCATCCTCAGTTTGTCACAACTTCCTCATTGGTCTTCAGTTTCACTCAGTTTCGGGTGTTTGACATATACTTACTATTTATAGCAGTGCTATTTATAGTAAGTCACCTTTGGGGGAGTTGGCCCTAGGCCAATGTACTTGCAACAACATTATTATCTAGTTTTCAATTGGAGAGCCGAAGGTTGTAGTTTAATATTTGCTTGTTCGACCGCTGAAGTGATTTTATAAAGTTAAATTACACCTTATATTGAGGGAAAAGTGGTCATTGAAGTGTACCAAGGAGCCTAATGAAACAACTTTAAGTTGTTTTTAAAAGATCAATTAATATTATTTTCCCTCCTTATGTTTGGACGCCTAAGAGAAAAGGGAATGAAATATTTAAATGTTAAATATTTCAAAGGGAGAATGGTGTTGGTTTTATGTTGAAAATTAAGAGATTTTTGAAGTCCTTTCGCCCTAAGTCTTATATTATGAAGTTTGGCTCTCATTTGTCATCATCCAGACTTTGACAACATATTGAAATGCCACCGGATTGTCTTCTGGTTGCCTGGGCTGCATTGTGAGGATGAGAACCCTCCATCGTATTGGCTGGTTTCGATGGTGAAACATCCACTCCAAATATTGGTGTTTACAGACAGTTGAGATCATAGGAGCTTCAAACATTGATTTACGGTGAAGAAAAATGAGGATATTTCAATATTTTTGATTTTTTTTTGTGTGGAATGCTTCGTATTTAGTTTTGCTGGGTTTGCTAAAGATTTTTATGTGTTTGGTTTCATTTTGTGGGCTTTGCATTTCTGGGTCAGAATCCACCTTTTTGCTCATACCTCTAAGTCAACCAGAAGAATCAAACTGGGTATTGGAAATAATGTTGAGTCTCTCCATTGCGATTATTTCAAGCACTAGTTTGTATTTTTTGATGAAGATTTGGATTTTCTAAGGTGAATCAAACTTTTTAGAGGGACGCCTCTTTGCTACTGTGAAACCCTTGTTTGCAACCAGCAATGTTGGGTTTGGTCATTGTTCTTTGTGAAGCTGAAAAATGAGGCAAAGGAGTTGGGAAGCCAAGAGAAAACGAGCATCATTGCTTGGGAGTTGATTGTGGTCTTCAAATCTCTTATTTGTTGTTGTAACAAGCTCAAACAGGTCTGAAAAGAATGTTGTATTATTCTGATTTGAAAATAGAAAATTGAATGTTCATGTCATTTCAATCTCTTTAGAAAGCTTTAGAATCTTAGTTTCATGTTCAATGAAATCTGTCCTTTATGATTAAAATATATTTGAAGGAAAAAACATTGAAGAAAACAATAACCTTCAAACACACAAAATAACAACCTCAGCAGATTGAAAACAAAAAAAAAACAAGGGTGCACATTCCACTCTACCCCTTTCAACGGTCATAACATCCATCTCCTCCTTCACCTTCTGCCGAAACTTCTTAATGGTCTCCTTTTTCTCTCTTTCAAAGAAGTTGCTTGCTGTGAGAGTTAATCTTAACTCCTCTCCTTGTTTTCAAGGACAAGGTCCTTAAACTCCTAGGTGGTGATGAATTGTTCATCTTGCAAAAACTCCTCACACACCTCAGCCCTAATATCATCGACCACCTACCCATCGGTTTCAAAATTGATGACTAGCTTGTCATTAGTGGGCATCTCAATCAACATCCTAAGAGGGGGGAGCATCTGTTGTACTATGAGAGCGTCCCCATTCATATCCTCTAGATCAAGTGGATAATCCACCAGAGATCAATCCATTGCAGCAATTTCTTACAAAGGGGTAACAGGCTATGGACTTGATGGCATCTCTGTCCTTGAAGAAGAAGAAGCACCTGGTGTTCTTGGAGGCATCTATGAAACATTAGCCCACAATTGGTTGGCATTATCCAACATAGTCATCATTTTGACTAGGGTGGAATCCAAAACCAAAGTACAAGTCCTCTGCTTGTACTTTCGAACCCAAAATTGGATTCTCACCCTCATGCCTCCTTATGACATCAAATGAAATGGCTGAGGAGATGTCCCAACAAAGCAGGAGTAAACTCCTTGCCTTATTTACCAATTATCTACCCTTTTCAGGGGTCATAGCATCCATCTCCTCCTTCACCTTCTACCAAAACTTCTTATTGGTCTCCTCTCTTTCAAATAAGTTGCTTGTTGTGAGAGTTAATTTTAACTCCTCTCATTTGTTCTTAAGGTCAAGGTCCTTAAACTCAGGTAGGTGGTGATGAATTATTCATCTTGCAAAAACTCCTCGCATGCCATAGCCCTAACATCATCCACCACCTGCCCACCAGTTTCAAAATTGATGACTAGCCCATCATCAATGGGCCTCTCAATCAACATCCTACGAGGGGGGAGAATTTGTTGTACTATGAGGGAATCCCCATTTAAACCCTCTAGATTAAGTGGATAATCCACCATAGATCCAGTCATTAGAGCAATTTCTTGAAAAGGGGTAACAGGTTGAGGACTTGGTGGCACCTCTGCCTTGGAAGAAGAAGAAGCACCCCTAGAAACATGGATCTGCTCTTTTCCTCTCGTTCTCTGCCATCTAAATCTTGACCCATAAATCTCTCCTTTTGAAAACCTGGCTCTCTAAAGAGCAATTCTTGATCAGGTCCTCAATGTTGTCTGGATAATGAGGGTAGACAAACAACTTGTAAATTCCCCTTTCCCTATTGATGAAGCCCTCCTCCTCAAAACTCCTAACCTTGTCAACCTTCAACTTATAAGGGAGCAACTTCTCCTTGATCAACTCCATACCAACCCTTGAAAAGGCAATGAAATTAGAGAATTTAACTGAGACAAGGAGGAGGACATGTCTTTTATTGTTTCTAAAATGAGTCTTATCAGACTCATTCAATTGCCACATCAACTCCAAAAATGCAATTATGTTCGAGACATCCTTAGGGAGCACATGGGGTGCCATTGGAGTCCCATATACTCTGATTATTGTGGCATCTGAGTAGAAGAACCACTCACCCTAATTATGACCAATTCCCCTTCCAATGGTGAGGTCCTTTGGCCTGAAAAATCTTCTTATCTCCTATAATAATCTCCAATCTACGAGGAGGCCTAGCCCTCTCCTTGGAGGCTTCAAAAACGACTCTTCAAAGGATGAGTAATTGGACTAGTAACAGCCCTTATCCCAAATGTAGGCCCATTCTCGGACCGATAGCACCATGCCCTTTTCCCCCATAGGTGTAATTTGAAGTTGTAGTGGCCATACTTGCACCCCAACATATAAAATCAAATGCAAAAGGAGGGAATAGTAACTAGAGTGCATGACATCTATTGGATCTTTCATATTTACATAAAGGGACTTGTTTAATTGATTTGCCATGTACCCTGCAAAGTCATAGCGCCTATTTACATCCCTACTCTGAATATCTACTGCCAATGCCATCACGCTAACAGGGATGTGAATATTTCTACCCATTCGAAGGACCTAAAGCAAGGAAAAATATTTCTTCTAGAAGTATCGCTCAAAAATATCATAGGAAAAGGGCTCCAAATCACCCTTGCCAAACCTCTATAACTCCCTTCTTGGCCCTCTCAAGGCCTAAAGCATGCTAGCCACCTAAACTTGTAGCTATCCCTATTTCTTTCATACTCTCTACTCAATGCAACCTAGTCAATTGGTAATTGTGCATTGGGATCCAACTAGAAGACTATAAATTTAATCTCTATCAAGTGGTAACAAGCTCCGACCACTCGTTGCGAACAAAGACCTCATGTTAGGGATGTATGCCATGGCGAGCTGTCTGACCAATTTCATATTCACAAATACATTAGACACCACCAATTTTCCCAAACTTAAATTTCAGATGTTACAAATTGGTCTCTTTGAGAAGGCTTTCTTGTAAGCATGCTTAAATAATGTATACCCTTGTTCTGTGATAATGGGGTCTCTGCACTCACTATTCCTATCGAAGAGTTTATCTATCAAACCTCGCAACCTTGGACCAACCATCAGTTTCTTTCCTAACCCTAGGAGCAATGCAATTATCTCCTCATCCAGAGTCCTTCTCTTGCCAATTGATGTTCAACCATTTTTTGGGTGTAGGGTTCACAGAAACTAGGGTTTGAATAAATTCTTCACAAATAAGAATTCTACAAAAAAATTACAACATATACCAATTGTAATTTAACTTTCTTCCACTTTGAACTGACTATAACCACCCATTACTCATAATTTTTCTTTCAATTTATAGTTTGAAGTTCAAATTACTTACTTGTCTAGCTCGACGTTGAAAACCCTGATTTTACAGCAAAAAACCCTCATTTTCTCTAGAAACTCGTAGTGCTCCATTTGATCACCTTAGCATTTGTGATTGAAATGAATTTCAACCAAGTATTTTATCTTGGCAGTCTTGAATTCGGTAGATATCAATCCCATTTGCCATCACTATTCGCGTGCTTGAATGCACGACTAGTGAGAGACATTGGCTAGGTTTGAATATGGACCATCGATCTCAAGATTAACAACCATTGCGTAAGTTTGAATTTGCCGATTCAAAATGACAACCTCCTTTCTTGTTATACAGATAGGTGTCACCATTTTGTGGACTTGCAAAGGGATAATAAGACAAAAGCATACCCCCCACGAAAGAAGACTTCTTCGTGAAGCATTGCAATGCTGACACTTGTCACCATCTCACAACTTCATAGCAACAAAAGAATGGTCCCATCATGGCTCCACAAAGGCCTAAGAAGCCTTCACGATAGGAATTAGCACATGGCATAATACGTGTCAAGATTTTGTTGTTTCATGGGAAGGAATGTGTCAAAATGTCAGAGCTCCACGAAGAGAAGGGCCTCCGTGAAACACGTGCTTATTTCAACAACTTAAAGTGACTAGGAAAAAGGGAACCAGCCACGGACGAGACAATAGGGCTTGGAAAAGTGAGATTAAAACATTAGACTAAAACATTAGCCCATTGAAATATTAGGATGACATTGGCAGAGTGAGATTAAAACATTAGACTAAGACATTAGCCCATTGAAATATTAGACCTGCATCATCCTTTCGAGAGTTTGTGAGGCTAGAAAATGACAAATTCAAAGCCTCTATGAACCATAGAGACAATGCAATATCGTGACACGTCCAAGTTCCTGAGGGAACACAAAACTTTAGGAAGGTGAATAATTATATTTAATAAAGTCATAAGTGTCATTTTGTAGCAAGAAGGAGATGCGAGAACACACAACACCGATACCCTCATGTTGTAACTTAAAGACTGGGTGGAAAAGTGAAGCATGTCAATAATAAAACAAAAGGACACTTGGGTTTTAGCATACAAGGGTTTTAGAAGGCCCTAGCTTGTAGACTCAAAAACCCTAATTTGATTACAATTGAGGAATTTCAAAATTTTCTAAATACCAAAACCATGCTATAACCATGAAATTTTACAAGTTCCACCAACTCTAACACCCCCTCTTAAGGTGAACTTAGGGAATAGCTAAAAACACTAAAAAGAGAATGCGTGATGGGTCCCAACAAACAAGGCTTGATAAGGTACCCGTGTACAAACAATCTAATCTCCCACAACTAGAGAAAAAGAGAAAACCTCATGGAAAAAATCATCTCCAAAAAAAAGAAAGGTGAATGAAGGACCGAAAAGCCTCCAAAATAATGTGAAGGACTATGAACCCTCGAACCAAAACAATGCCCCAAAAAGAGGAACATGAAGAACATCGCTGAAGCACGAAAAAATTGAAGACAATTATTGAAAGATTACTAATATAGTGTTGAAATGAATAACCTCTTCTAAAATAAATGATGATCAGGATCAAGAAGACAATAACCTACATGAGTTCCCCCAATGACACTACTCAAATTAGATAGCAAACAAAGGAAATCATCTAGAACTCAGAGATACAAATGACATAAGTACCAATAGTCTGAAGAACACTGATCAAATAAAAATGGAAGGTCACCTCCAAAAATAGGAATCTAAGAATGTCCATTACATAAATGCTCCATATCACTAAAATGCATGGGTAACTAGCTGCTTCATCCACCTAGTACATAGGAACAAGAACTAGATACTTAGATCACTCTAAAATGAAACCAAGAAAGCATTATCACCAACAATAGAAACGCCCCCATAATACAAAAAGGGAGAGTCAAGACAAGTACACTGAAACTGTGTGAAACCAAAGAGTGCATGAAGGAGAACAAAAAACATCTGAACATGCACAAAAGAGTACCTACAAAAAAAAGGGTGTGCAAACAAGGGCACACACACATGAGGAAAGAATCACTAGGATTTGATGCTATCATGGAAGGAACACTCACTTGACAAATGTGTGATGGAAAAACAAACAAACTCATAGCCCACTCATGTCACTTTATATCATAGTGCGAGTATAATAGGCACAATAGGATGTGCAAAATCCCTAAAAGGACATATAGCAGAATGGCACTTTATCTCAATGCGTCTACAAAAAAGATGTTACATGCAAAAGATGTTTACAATGCCCAAAGAGGACAAAATGTTATAAATACATATAGAACAACCTTAAACAAGTCATCCCGTGCAAACAAAGAGTTCCCAAGAGCTACAATGTCCAAGTAATTCACAAAAATGTGAAGACACAAAAAAATGAATAAATTCTACCTATACAAAAATATAAAATTTTTTTGTATAGATGGCTACAAAGAACTCTAAAAGACCGTCCCAATATCGTTGGAATCAAGAAAAACTAAGAAACAAATAAAAATTGTGAGCTCTAAAATGAAAATGGCACGTCTTACTTTGACAAGTGATAAAATGTACCAGCAACAAAATCTAAGAAACAAACCAACACCATTAGATAGTTCTCATAATTAGATTTTCGACGATATCTTGTTATCCCAATTTCGATAATCAAGCGAAAAGTTATCATGGTTTTCCCAATGTTGCTAAAATTTCAAAAAAACAAAAAAAAAAAAAAGTAAAAAAGATTTCAAATTTGCTTCTATAACCCTAGTTGAGAAAAAAACCCTTAAAAATCAAGAAGGGGTATGTTGAATCCACGCTCTGATACCATGTGAAATTGTGGGAAAAGGGGGAAATATTCCACAAATAGGGTGTCCTAGTTCCTTCATACAAAGAACTAAGACACTAAGGATGTCCCTTTTCCCACAATTTTATTAAATCTAAGAGATCGTAAGGTGTAGAGATTGACTATCAACCCTAAGGTGAACCAATCAGACCTGAATCTCTAGGTTCTTTAGGATAATAAGATTTGGAACTAAATGGAAATGATTTGATCCAACTAAACCTTATGAATAATATGACCTAGATGATAAAATGCAAGATCCCGAAGCTACAAGAGTCAAATCAATAGTTTATAGGCAGAACTAAGAAGGGTCTGGACACATGTACCTAGCATTAAAATTTGGTTCTAAGTACTGTTGGAGGACAGGTTCACCCCACCTGGCGAATGTGTCTTGGGAGGGGTGTCTAGAAAAATCTTTGATAATCCTTTAATGCTGGATCTTGGCTTCAATTTGACATAGGTCTCATTGTCGAAAAGTCGGAAATAACATCTGCTATCGAGTTTCCATGGCTTGACAACAATGGTAACAACTTATGGAATGTTGCAAAATTGCTCTTTGTCGAGATCATTTCAGTCCTTCTTTCTCTTGTAAATATGCACATACAAAGAGAAGAATTTTTTATTTTTTTTGAATGGGGGTTTGCCTTAGTCAAACCCCATGTTTGGTAATTAAACCTTGATAGAAAGATAATGACAATTGACAAATGGAAGGAATGATCAATGAACACTTGTTTGCTACAACTCACCAAACCTTTAATGGATTCCCTTAGAGGACTGAAATCAAACACATCACTCCAAGGAATTAGATCTTGTTTTGCTTGATTTATTGGATACTTGAATGCTTGGATGCTTGGAGGATCAACAATGCATATTAGCCTTCACAAGATGACATGAAAAAACATAAGTTTGAAGTCAATCACATGACTCCACTTGCACATAAGGTTGAACACTTGCTTGCTACAACTCACCAAACCTTTAATGGTTTCCCTTAGAGAACTGAAGTCAAACACATCACTCAAAGGAATTAGATCTTGCTTTGCTTTATTTTTTGGATACTTGAGTGCTTAGATCCTTGGAGGAATAACAATGCATATTAGCCTTCACAAGATGACATCAACACACATAAGCTTGAACATGATGATAGGATCTTGATTGCTGCAACAAATGAGTGAAAAACCTACTCTTAAATGCTCTTGAAAATAATATTTGCTCTTGAATTTGATAGATCGTGCATGTTAAGTTTGAATTGGTAAAAAGACTATGTATTTATAGGTATTTATCTAATTTTTTGAAACTTAGATTCCAAGAGCTGACAATTGTATATGAAATTAGAATCATTAAAATACCGCAAAAAATGTATTAAAAATTGGGACCTAAGACTTAAGGAGGACCAATTCACCCTTGGGAAAATGGGTCCTGGCCCAAAAATCAAGGACACACTCATTTAGGAGTGACTAAGATAATAATTACGTTAATTTAATATAGGTTTTCCTTTCAAAAAATGAACAAAATATGGATTTAGAATGCATAATTTGGAAAAATAGAGTTTAATTAAGGGACCCAAACATAGTGTGAAATTGTAAAGGTATACAATTTCCTACACTACACCATGTTAGAATTGTAAATAAACATGAGATGCAAAACCAAACAACGAACAAAAACACCCTCCATGTAAAAGAGTTGCAAACAATAATCTACTATATCCTCAATAAAAAAGCTTACAAAATGAAAAGCTTCCATGAATCTCTCGATAGTTCAAGGAGATCTGGTCAAGAATTCAAGAGTAATACAATGAAGTTCAAGAGTGATTTATACCTGAGCAACCCTAAATGATAAAGGGATTAGTTCATAACAAGTGTCATCATCTTGTGTGATGAGACAAAATGATCTAATAATAGCTCACTTCAGTTAACAAAAACACACTTAGTTAACAGAAAAAATACTCCTATGTTTACCTAAAGTGCATGAAATAAATTACATTAATAATCAATTAAAGATTAATTAATTATTAGCTAATTATGCATGATTACTGAAACATCCTTCTCCCCCCTTTGCTATTGATATTACCGCTTAGCCACTTCTTTTTATTTCTATATCTTTTGATTTGGACGCTAGCCCCATACAATCTTTAGGGGTGTGATTTTATATCCATACAATTTTTTTGTGAATGTATAATATTATTTCTTATACATGACAATTTAGACACGTATTCATCAAAAAAAAAATTATCACCTAACTAAATCTCTAAAATGTTGCAAGCCACCTCAATGCCTCTTGTAAGATTTTATGCAAGAACTTAGAATTGGGCATTATAAACTTTTTCTTCTAAGATATTGTGTATAATTGTCTAGACCTTACAATCTCAATTCTCAAAGTAATTTGATAATACCTCTCTTTATCCCTTAATAGGAATATAGGGATCAACCATCCTCCTTCTAAGAACTTGTAGCCCTACTAAATTCTTAAAAATTCAGATAAGCTCACTCCAAGGATTTATGTAAGCAATCAGTCCTAATCAATCCTACTTGCTATAACCTAATTGATATTAAAGTGCAAGACAACATCCTAATCATAACAATCACTTCGATAAGTAAATTAAACTCAAGGGGTTAGCTTTCACCAATATTTAACTTCAAGTGCAATTTACTTACTTGAAATCCAACCCAAGTATCAAGCCTACTTTTCCTTCCAACCACCCTCACAATGAGATATCCATCTTCACAGAGGTGTCAATGAAGTACATGACTAGTAGTGATTTCTACAACTAGTTTGACAATGTAATATTTTAGTCAATCAATCTATTAACAATGATACCCACTACTCTATTACAATACTTATAATCATTGGCTTTAATTAACACACATGCACACACAAATAAGAATGTACACAAGACTCTTGATATCAAGTTAAAGTTAAACTTATGACATTTGATAAGGAGGATACAACCAATCCAATGGGCCCAAGAAAAGTGGACAAACAAAAATTTTGGTGAATAAGGCAATACTATCCAACTACAACTAAGATAACCATCATCCTCAAGCACCTTGATAAATAAGGCAACACTATCTAGCTAAAACTTAAATAGCCTGCATTCCATTTCCACTAAGATGACCATCATTTGGCTACCAAATTCACCAAGAAAACCATCATCTAGAACTTTAAACATAAACAACCAAGAGCTTCATTAATTGTATAATGACCTAGCGATATAGCTCAATTGAGGTCTCAAGGTTGATTAACTCTTTTAATTTTCCCTAGCACCTACAACCATGGGTACTCAATTCACATCATCCTTATCATTAGCTCACACACATATTGTACTAGAAAAATTATACACACAATCTTACTTTTCTTATATGCACATAGCACTAAAATGTATCACTAACATATTGACATAAGGAATAGATCCCAATACTCAATATTGCAACAAACACTCTAACACCTATCTTACGCATACGGGTGATCCCATAATAGTGGTTTACAATTTTTGGCCAAACTGGACACTAAAATTATTATTTTTAACTAAATCTTCACATTCGAGCACCTATAGCAGCTAAACTGTGAGGAATTTGAAGATGGTGCAAATTAGATTCTAATAAAATTTTGTCTGTAGATTCTAAAAATATTTTTTTCAAAATTTTTGGAATCAAATTTCACTTCTTTTTCCATCTCCCACGAAAATTGATTTTTTTCAGAAAACAACATTTTTAACAAGTGACACACACCATATAACACATAACTTGTTTTCCATGAAGGATAAAATTCTAATTCTTTCAAATTTAGATTTGTAACTCTGATATCTAGTACTTCCACTTGGTTAGATAGTTTTTTATTGAATATTTTTTCCTTAATCAAGTTTCAAAGTCAAACAAATTACAATTCAGACACAGCACGACCGTATAACGCATAACTTTTTTTGTATATGTCAAAATTTAATTTAATTTTTTTTGTTGGATCAAGGACTTCAATAGCTGGTGCACTCATATTTTTCAAATTTTTTTTTTGATATTCTATTTTTCCACATGTGAAGAACAAAGAAATTCATTTTCGATGAAAAACCTATGTTTAATAAAACTTAAAAAATAAATACATAACAAAACCAAAACATATTAAAATTATATTCATTGGATAGCTTGTTCTGAGGAATACCGTAATCATTTGAAATAAATTTTAAATGAATTGATTTGATCCCTCAAAAGCTAAATCAAAAGTGATTTTTTATCAGCATTTTGATAGGCGTAAAGGAGACGCATTTATAGGTATGGTTTAAAACTAGCGAGGTTCTATCCAAGGGGTTTTGATCTAAGGTGATTTGATCAAACCCTCTTCAATTGGAATCCTTAAAATGGAACTTTTTAAGGCTTAAATCATTATATTTTCTAAAAATATGTGATTTCAACTAAAATTCGTTCCTCTCAGGAATTGTAAACCACTATTATGACAACACCCATACATAGAATATTATTTTCATAATTTATCAATACCAAGATTCAACCCAAACATATACCTTTTAAAGGCCTTCCTTGACTCCCTTGTTCTTAGATACAATTCACTTCTCTATCTCTCAACTTCATGTGCTTATTTTAAGTTTAGAATCTCAATAGCCTCAAACCTTTGACGTCTCCAACTATTTAAGAAGTCTTCTCATCTCTTCCCTCTCAGACCTTATTGATCAATTAGGACTATATATTAATTACTTAGAATGATTAAAGTTGTAACATTTTTGTCATTAAAGAATTATTTTCTTCCTTGAGACTCCTAGTTCCATGGAAGATCACAACTCTATCTAATTTTCCATCTACTCAGTACTGTTGGGAGGTTAGTTCACCTCTCCCAAGAATATGAAATCCTTTGACATGTCACCTTATTTACTCAAGGCACATTATTCTATAAAGTTATATTAGTCCATTCATTAGGCAATCAAATTTAAGCATGCTATCTTTTTGGTTAACCCTTCGTTGTCCTATTTCTTGTTAGTATAGAATATTTTTCCTAGAATATTCCTCTAGATAAGTTTGCTAGTTGTTAGATTTTTAGAATAGATTGCTTAGTTATGCAATCTTCCATGGAGGTGCATGCCTATTTTCTAGTTGGCAGTTGTCATTCTAGATGGCTCATCTCTTGCTATATATATATATATATATATATATATTACTCATTCCTAAGCTATTAATCAATAAAAATCATGAAGACAATTATTTATAGTTTATCTTTCATCTCAATTTTTGCAATTGTGTAATTTGTAACTCAACGAGTATTCCTAAAAATTCTCACATGGTATCAGAGCATAGGCTAGTTTGAGTGCAAATTCGTTTTATATTGCAAGGCAGAAATCATGGAGGCAGATGTAAATATTCATCAATGCATGCACTCTTTCTTATTTTCATGCATTAGGTTTGCATTTTCTTTTTGTATTATGCATATCATTTTTGTTTCATATCATTTTTCAATCAACTATTGCTTCATATATTCTAGAGTGTGCCAGTTTGCGAGTTTTGGAGTGGTCCTTGGCATTGGGTATGTTGTTGCTGTATCATGATTCATTGCTAAGTTGTTCAGTGACTCTAATATGGTTTCTAGCAAATAGAATTATCTTTCCTTGCTTGTTGAATTAAGGATTTGAGTGTTACTCCACATGTGTGCTTCTAGTGCTTCTTTACATTACGTTATCTCTTTATGGGGGGGTTGTATGGCCTCTCTTGTCATCCTTTGTGTGGATGAAGATTGTTTGGATTTGTGAAGGATATCATTATTGCAGCTTTCTTCTTTAGTTTGAATAAATGGTTAGGAGTTTTCTCACAGATTTTCTCCTTTCCTCTTTGTAATCGGGTTCCTAATTAGGCTTTGTTGCTTGGACCCATATCTCTCTACTCACCTAGCTACACTTAAGGGGGGGTGTTAGTGTAGAACATTCTACCTAGAATATTCCTCTAGATAAGTTTGTTAGTTGTTAGATTTTTAGGATAATGATTGTTTAGTTGTGCAATCTTGCATGGAGTTGC
Organism: Sequoia sempervirens; assembly: GCA_007258455.2. Taxonomy (NCBI): domain Eukaryota; kingdom Viridiplantae; phylum Streptophyta; class Pinopsida; order Cupressales; family Cupressaceae; genus Sequoia; species Sequoia sempervirens. The sequence continues at coordinate 251,260 of VDFB02362736.1, read as the reverse complement.
ATGCCTATTTTCTAGTTGGCAGTTGTCATTCTAGATGACTCATCTCTTGCTATATATTGTACTCATTCCAAAGCTATTAATCAATAAAAATCATGAAGACAACTATTTACAGTTTATCCTTCATCTCAATTTTTACAATTGTGTAATTTGTAACTCAACGAGTATTCCTGAAATTCTCACATTTCTCTTATATTAGCATTCATACAATGTCTTCAAACACCTAACAAAAATTTCTATGAAGCCATGTACCCCTTCTACTTAGCTGACCTAATCCACATCAGCAAAAACATTTACAATTAGATAATATTGTTAAAACATCATTCCTTAAATATTAAATCTAAGATCTACAAAATTAAAAACATTTGTCAAAATATATGTCAATAAAAATAAATGTTAGTTTGAAATATTTTTCTTCAATATCCATAATGCATTACTCCATCAATTATCATAAATAGATATACGTAAAACATATTGAAAATGACTTTATTTTAACAATCTTCAAGATAAATTTTATAGAGTACATAAAATAGTTTATAAGGTCCCCATACATTTATCCAATCTCTAGCTTTCACAAAAGTTAAGAAACATCAGAATACTCATGAGGGGTAAATTTATTGGACATCCCTAAATTAAAACTACTACACCGAAAATACCCTTTTAAAACAACGCCTAAATCTTCTTCAATTAATTTCGTCATTGCTTAGGACTAATCTCCTATGAATTTGTGCATTTGAAAATGGTATAACAATAACGAGATCAATTACATGTTTCACTTGAAGATGAAACATAAGTCTGCGTTAACTTGAAGTATTTCATTAATTATATCAGATGTTTATTCGATGTGTTTTTGTTTTTTTTTTTTTTTATCATCAAAATTACAGTTATTTTTTCACTTTTTTGGGAGAGAATTTGAGCATGTTCTAATAGTTGTTATAATGTGGGTTGATTTATTGTCTAATATTTTCAACAATATTGGATCAATAATTGTGACTTTAAAGTTGTTAATGTTGATAATGATTATCAATTATGAAACGTATTCTTTAGATCTAAAAAAGAACAAATCATGTGATGTCACATCAGCAAAACACGACTTAGTGCACAACTATTGATCTCACTTTTCTTGTGACTTTTTGTACACCTCGACAAAAAATATGCTGATGTGGCATTATATTTAATGATGTGACCCTCAAACCTTAATTATAAGTAGAGGACTTGCCTGTAAAAAATTAGAACTGCAAGATCCTCTCCCTTAATTGTCCTTCCAATTTTTTTCTGTCGGCTTAAACTTACGAGCGGTCGCCCAATTCACTACGGCATGAGTACTTCGATTCTTTTTTGCTGCAACTTGTCTACTCACAATGGCTGTGCGCTCTATACATTAATAATATATTATAGTACATAATACGTAGATACGTTTTGAACTCGCTGACATAACTTTATTTTCTTGTCTAGTCCCTTCTATTGACCGCTTCATCGATTCTTTGAAATATTATTCAAACAGCTTCCTCCATTCTAACTTGTGGTTCCCTTTACAAGTTCTGCCTAATTGACCTTATACTTCATTTATCTCATTTTGACATTAATGTTCAAATTCAGTCCCTTGTTAGTGAAATATTTACCTTGGCTAGTCAATAATTCTATACCTTTGCACTGCTGTTTGAAGGTTTCAATCATTATTTGATGTCCGAGATTTTTTCTTTTTATGAAACTTCCATCTTTCAATCGACTTCCATATGGACGGATCCTGTATAATTACAAAACATTGTGCCCTGTCATTACCCACTCTTTCAATTTACTAGTACTTTGTCTTTCTCTAAAAGTTGAAGTCATTTGAAAAATTTAGTTGTTTTTCTCCCCTCATTTTCAAATCTGCTCGTTGAAGGCACAAAGGTTACTTGCAGGTTTCGTATAGTGGTAACAGGACCTAATGTGTAATGTGAAAACGATGATAACAGAGATCTTGAGTATGAATGTTGTACGTCTGAGTGAATGGTGGTACAAACTTTGCTAGGGTTATCTGTTAATCCCGCAAATGCAACTTGCATTTCGTCGTATCAGCAATGGATTCGAATCTGAAAAAATGCCGTGCCCTCAATGTCTCATACCAAGGATTAACTATGGTTTGTCTACAACAACAGCACACTGATTTTCGTCCTTCTACTACAGTAGTCACTAATAAGGGGCAAGAGAGAATAAGCAAAGCCTGCTCCTCCAATGCTGCAAATGTAGTAGTTTTTTTTTTTAATTTTTTTTCTTTAATCTTTTTCTGTCTTTTATTGTCTGCCTTCTTCTTTTTCAGTACAAGATTGTATTTGAGCCATGCTGTAATCTATTTATTTTCATATTATGTATCTGAAAAACTTTAACGTTGAACAGCGGAAAATAAATGTGAAGCATTTATCTATAGCTTTGAGAGAAAAATGTGGAAGAGAAAATAAGATTCCTTACCTGGTGCTGGCAAACTCGAAGAGCTTTCCCGCGGGCGAGAAAATCATGAGAGCAACTTCAGCATCGCAGAGAAGCGAGAGCTCGCTCGCTTTCTTCAACAATCCCGCTTTTCGCTTGGAGAAAGTCACCCGACGTTTGACAGGGTTTTGTATCTTCTTTAACTCAACCTTTCCCCTCGTCATTTTTTTCTGTTTGCAAAATGGAAGATGACTACCAGATACAAAATTCCCCCACCCTCAAATCATTATATATTTCGTCTGTTTTATTGAATAGCATTTTGAACTTCCTCTTAATGTCATCAGAAACATTTATTGAATAGCATTTTGAACTTCCTCTTGATGTAATAAAAAAAGCCACGTACCTAACTCAATGCTTTCTTTGGGAAGATTAAATTCTTGTGTACTGATGGACTTGAATTTCGGGTAATCAGCGACGAGCACGAGTACATGTGCACCCGTTCGAATGACTTGTCAAAAATTTAGGGCGATGTTGGGAACGGGCCTTGAAACAAATTCAGAACGGAAAAGCGAACGTCAAATAAAATTGGCTGAGATTCCGCCATTTGGCAGTGTCCATTGAATTTTATGGAAAGCGTAAAGGCACCCCGTGCTCTCTGATATACACCGAACCTTGTGCGGTTAGTTGAGCACCTCCAGTTAATTATTAAAAAGCCTTTTGCATTGGAATGTAGGGGAGAGGATCCACTATGTTTCAATAGTTGTGATAGTAGTTGTTTATATAATGTCCAATAGTTGTGATAGTAGTTATTTATACTACCATATATATTTATAATAATATATATAAAATACGTGGAGAGATATCCTTTTCGAGCCGCCTATTTTTTAATCAATTTATCACGTAAAAGTGCATAGGCGCCTCAAGAAGGATATCTCTTGGTGTATTTTATATATATTATTCAATATATATATGTTAAATAAATTATTTTTATATTTATATATTTTATATTAAATTGTTATAATAACTAATATATTATAATATGATAGTATAATATTTGTAATATTATTTTAAAAAATAATATATATAATTTAATATTTAAATGTTAAGTTAAAATATATAAATATATTTTAAGTATATTTATAATATTATAATAAAAAAAATTATATCATCAATATTTAGTTAGGATTATTAAAAAATTATTTAGATAGGATTAGGGTTAGGGTTAAGGTTAAGAGATATAGTTAAGGTTAAGGTTAGGGTTAGGGTTAGAGTTAATATATAGTTAGGGTTAGGGTTAGGGTTAATATTAGGATGAGAAACAAGGTTTGCATCAAAATTAGGGTTAGGGTTATCATCAAAATTAGCTTAGGATTAGGGTTAGGATTATGGTTAGGGTTGGGGTTAAGAGATATAGTTAGGCTTAGGGTTCAGGTTAGGATTAGGGCTAGAGATATAGTTAGGGTTAGGGTTAGGGTTAAGAGATATAGTTAGGGTTAGAAATACAGTTAGGGTTAATATTAAGGTTAAGGTTAAGGCTAGATATATAGTTAAGATTAGGGTTAGGGTTGAGATTTAGTTAAGATTAGGGTTACGGTTAGCATTAGGATGACGCTTAAAGTTAGCATGAAAATTAGGGTTAGGGATAACATCAACATTTGCTCAAGATTAGGGTTACAGTTAGGTTTAAGGTGAAGGTTAGGGTTATGAATAAGGTTAGGGTTAGGGGTTGCATAATTGTTATGGTCATGCTTAGGGTTAGGTTTTGAGTTAGAAATATCATTAGGTTTAGGGTCATTATATAGTTAGGTTTAGGATTAGAGATTTAGTTAAGAATAGGGTTAGGGATAGGGTTAAGAGACATAGTTAGGATTAGGGTTAGGGTTAGCATCAAAATTAGGATTAGGGCTAGCATAAAGATTAGCATAAATTAGGGTTAGAGTTAGGATAAGGATTAGGGTTACAATTAGATTTAAGATCAATTTTAGGGTTAGGATTATGGTTAGGGTTACAATTTACATCATGGCTATGGTGATGCTTAGGGTTAGGTTTTGGGTTAGAGATATAGTTAGGTTTAATGTCACTATGTGGTTAGGTTTAGGGTTAGACAATGACTTAGGAATAGGGTTAGGGTTAAGATTAAAAGATATAGCTAGGGTTAGGGTTAAGATTAGGATCAGGGCTAGGGCTAGAGATATAGTTAGGGTTAGGGTAAAGAGATATAGTTAGGATTAGGGTTAGGTTAAGATTGATTTGCAAACATTTATTAAATAATTTCTTAAAAATATAAATATAAATCTTAAATTTTAATTTATATAAAGTGCATGGAGATTTATCAAGGCATTCAATTTTTTCAATCATATACACCAAAATCAAATTTCATATATATATATATATATATATATATATATATATATATATTTAATTGCTACTATCATTTTTACAACATCAATTTTTTTTAAACATTTAAAAATTGAAATTAACATTGGATAAATTGTGTAAAAAAACTAAAACATTTGCTTAAAAATATTTAACTTATATTTGAGGCACATTTAATATTTCATATAGATTTGACACACATCCACTTAAAAATTAATTTAATATTTCAAATAAAATTGGCTAAGATTCTGCCATTTGGTAGTGTCCATTAAATTTTATGGAAAGCGTAAAGGCACCCCAGCTCTTTGATCTACACCTAACCTTGTGCAGTTATTTGAGCACCTCCAAGTAATTATTAAAATGCCTTTTGCATCAGAATGTAGGGGAGAGGATCCACTATGTTTCAATAGTTGTGATAGTAGTTGTTTATATAATGTCCAATAGTTGTGATAGTAGTTATTTATATAATGTCCAATAGTTGTGACTTGACTACCCATAATTAAACAAAATGTCTTCTTTTGATCTAAAAAACAGCCAATCATGTGATGCCACATTAGTGCTCAACTGCCCATGATGTGAATGCACAAGTATTGGTCTCACTATTTTTTTAGGTATTTTTGGACACCTTGACAAAAAGCATGTTGATGTGGCATCACATTTGATGATGTGGCCCTAAAATGAAAGTTATAAGCAGTGGACTTGCCAAGTAAGTTGTTGTCGAAATTTGGGAGTGATTTGAAATTTCCATGAAGGATAATTAGAAGCACAAAGTTAGGGTGCACAACTATTGGGTCATCTCCCCTAGAAGGGATTTAAGGAAAGTAATGACAAAAAGGAAAAGAAGATCGGCTTAACTACACTAAAAAATATACCACCCCACTCCGCAATGTGATTTTCTATGTTTGTCAATGTTCTCTATGTTGAGTTTAAAGTGCAGATAATTAATATCAAATAACTGATAAAATTAGTGGTAAATTCATAACAACAATACACAGTCAAGGATAAACAACAACAACAACAACAACAATAATTACGCAGTTCGCCAAAGATTGGCTACATCCACAAGAAAAGCAGGGCAACTAACTCTTATTATTTGCAACAACAGGATTATAATACATCATTGTCTATCACCAAAGAAACGAATATATAATGTTCTCTTCAAGGCAGATGAAGAGTCATGGGAAGATGAAGATAAAAAGGAAGTGGTTGGGCTTCATGCCCAACAATCTCCCACTTAAAGTCCAAACTGTGTTGTAACGTACAAAGCTCTCCCCATACTTTTCCAAGATTATTATTATTTAATTAATAGACCAACTAACCAGTCCATTGTGTCCTTCTTAAACTCCAATTGTAGTTTTTTCCTCTACTGGCGGAGGTACTTCTTCATCCTTAGGAAGAGATTTTTCCCTACAATCATTCTCAAATGCATCATTAAGAATCTCACATATACACAACTAGACTTTGAAGGATCTTTGACAAACACGTATTTTCCTTCATTCAGTGATTTAACAATAAAATCAATAGACAGCTTCTCCAGCTTCTTACAGTGTATCATCCACTCCTCCTCAATTCTCATATGTATAGCAACATATTTAGTAGAATAGTTTTTCATCCCCCTGAGCTTCGCTTCAACTTTGGAAGCCTCTGCAAACTCAAATGCATCATGCACAATTTTAGATAATAAGTCTCTAAAGCCAAATCTTCCTTCTTTCTTCTGCTCCCCATCAAATTAGGCTTTCCTCTTCTGCTCATTCCTATTCATAGTAACTCTCTCTGATTTGTTCTTTTGATTTCTCAATTAGACCCCCATTGTGGCAAGAATCTAAAACTATTGTAAAGACATTGACACTTGGGACCTTCTCAATGAACTCACAGAAATCATCATCTCTAATAAGATTCATGTTAGTAGGAACGATGCATTCATCACAGCAGTATCATCTTCGTCGCCACTCTCAACAAGCAAGTGAACACCATGGCCATTGTAGTGGAAAAACAACACATCTCCATAATTTATGCCTTCCACCATTGCCATGAGGACTCTCCTAATGTTGGCCCTAGTTGGCTCCCTGAACCTCTCATCCGTGTCTATCATCATTGTTATATTTGTCTCTATTACAGCATCATACCGATATAAGTCCCTTTCATAAAGGGTTGGATCAGAAGCCTAAGGATTATGATCAAGATGTATCATTCTCCAGTCAGCTTCCTCTACAGCTCTTTTTGTTGTAACCTCTTGTCTTTCCTTCTCTTCTTCCACTGACACTCGAAGAGCCAGAGCCAATTCTGGATCTAAATTTGGATGAACACCAAATTCGAAGCCTATTCCACCTACAATGTTTTCTATAGCAAGAAGAGCCACTAATTTTTTTGGCTTCCCATCATCTTCCTTGATCAATTCATCAACAGGTATGTTGAAAACCCAGCCATGCTTATGAATCATCAGCCTCCTCAAGAGAGTGCCACATTGCTTCATAATAATAGGATCTACTTTTGTTTGTCGCACAGGGTGACTTACCTTGAGTCTTTACTCATCTCTAACCTCTAGTCTACCTAAATGGCTGCGTTTTACCCCAACAACATCCATAGCTTTACTTTTCTATTTCTTCAGTTGATTTGTTGATGTCTTTTCTTTTGAAGACACAAATTATGAACTCCCATAGAGCTGAATGGCCTGAGGAGATTTTTCTTATCTTTGCCACTTAGATTTCCTAGAGGAGGTATCAAAATGCTAGGAGCATTTAAATGACCACCATTAATTCATCCATTTTCAAGCCTTGAATTCTCAAGCCCAAATCCGAAACTAGGCAGATCACTAGGCGAAGACCCGATTATAGCATTTGCTACCCTATATTTAATTCTTCTACGTATAGATCACACCTACTCCAACTCGAATTTAAGTCTCTTCCCCAACTCCCTCTGTTCAGGTGTGAGCATTATAGAAATAGCACAAACCTGTATGGGCACATTGAAACCCACATTTCTAACATTCAAGCTAATGGATTTTCTCTTGGAAGTACGACAACCTTCGAAAGGAATGGGTTCTAGATTAATCCTCTAGATACCCCATATCCTCCTTAGATCCTCAACTTTTCAACTTCCATCCTTGTAACAAAACTAGTAAACCTCCCAAACAGATAAATACCAAAATTTTCAAGGCTCTCCTAAGTTTCCACAGTGCCTTTCGCTGCAAAAACTTGCAAATCATCACCTTTAACATCACTCACCTTGACAATAACATCCTCCAATGCACATTCTTCATCAGCTGATTGGTGAATTTCCACCATGGGCTCCTCCTGCAAGCCATGTAACTCAAACATCCCAACACTGATCTTATCCAAAACATTTCCATTGCCCATCTCAAGAGCATTTCCCCCCTCTATCTCTACAGACTCCTTTCCTTCTTCTATATCACTTTTTTAGACATTTGATCAAATTCCAACATGTTAATGAATTCTTCAACAACTAATTCGACTTCAACATCTGACCTGACTAAGAACCCTTTTCTTGCAGCCCAAACATCACACAACGAAGGAGTTGGCATGGACTGAACAACTCCCACTTCATTGTCACTTTCTGCTATATACAACGTGCTTACTTTGCTACCCTGAGCAATTACCAAGACCCCTTTTGTTACTTTCCATCTATTGGATTCAAAAGTGACTTGACATCCTTCAGAAAAATCAACTATCCAACTAAAATCAGATTTTGTTTAAGCTGAGGATATATCTAACATCCCACAGTAGCCAACTATTTCCATTTTTTAAATTTTAACAAAACATCCCCTTTGCCAATAACATCACAAGATTTATTGTTTCCAAGAAAGACCTTACTGAAATCATCGCTTTGTAGGTTTTTGAAATACTCCTTGTACGAAGTGGCATGAAACGATGCTCCTGAATCAAGCACCTAAACATTTGTCAGTATTTTGTCTGAGACTGAAATAAGAACACCAATTGTTGCACCAACATCCTCTTCACATACCAAATTCGCTTTATCTTCTTTTGGCAGATTTTCAACCTTTTCCAAAGATCAACAATTCTTCTTAATGCGGCCTTTCTTGCCACAATACCAAATACCAACATCTCTCCTTCTGGATTTTGACCTTCTTTATGATTTCCTACGACTTCCTTTATTAGGAGACATTGCTCCCACTTAAACTCAAATCTCTCATGCCAAATGATCAAGCACAACTCTGATATCAATTGTTGAGTTTAAAGTGCAGATAATATCAAATAACTAATAAAATTAGAACAACAATACACAAATAGGGATAAACAACAACAACAACAACATAAAAAGTTACGTGGTTCACCAAAGATTGGTGACATCCATGAGAAAAGTAGGGCAAATAGCTCTTATTATTTGCAACAATAGGATTACAATACATCATCGTCTATCACCAAAGAAAAGAATATATAATGTTCTCTTCAAGGCAAATGAAGAGTCATGGGAAGATGAAGATGAAAAGGCAGCGGTTGGGCTTCATGCTCAACATTTTAAGCATGTTTATAAGGAAGTCGGAATGCTAAGGCTTTACTCTGACATTATTTTTTAGTTTATCTATTTGTGTTCTCAGTTCAAGGGAAACAATAAAAGGAATGCAAAATACAGCTCCATGAAGGGGACATTTGCTACTCACAAATTCAAATTTTATTTAAATTCAAAATGTAAGGGTCTTTATTTGTATGGTTGTGTAATTATCATAGCTTTTGGATGGACAAGGCTTTCTTGTCTGGGAGTTGCTATTACGTTGTATTTTGGATGTAGTCTTGCCTTGGACTTTGATGTATAATTTTTCTTCTCTTATTTTTTGTGCAGTTCCTTCTTGAATTGCTATTTTCTTTTGTAATCCAACTTTGTTTAATAACATATATATTAAAAATCCTTTTGCATTGTAATCTAAAAGTGATTTAAGGAAAACAATGACAAAAAGAAAAAAAGACCAACTTAACTGCACTAAAAAATGTGCCACCTAGGCCTGCAATTTGATTGTTTATGTGATGGGTTTTTCAATTTTAGATTGTAAACTACAATTTTAAAATTGTTTGTAGACTATAGAAATTTAGTATAAGTAAATATAATATAATATGTTAATTTATAATAATATATACGTAACAACAGAAATAGGGTGCCCCACCTTTTAGGAGATGGAGCGCCTGGATAAGGTTCCTATTTCACTATTATTTCATTCAAGGAAACCTTAGAGATCTCAATCCAAGGATGAAGTGGGGGAAAAATATCTTGCAATAAGGTATCCTAGGGTGTGATTAGAAACTAAAAGAGGGTTCACCACCAAGCTAGGGCTTGGAAAGACAAGAAGTGAATGTAACATGCAAGTACCATGCAAAACCTAACTAAATGACCTAGGAGATGAAACTAAAATGCAAAATAAAAGACTGAGAAAGTACAGAGGTGCACCTGGAAGAAGGATGAAGTCAGAACAAGCTTCAGAACCCTAAAATCTTGCTATTTAATGCCCATTGAGACTCATACGTCAGTTTGGGCGATTTACTCCCAGACTAGGGTTTTTGTGCTAAAATTGGAATCTCACAGTGGTTGATCTAAATTCACTAAAATCTGGAAAAATGTGCTATACTATGACTCATACGCCACAAGTGGCGTATCAGTCCAACTCTACATTTTTAGAGGGTCAAGACCTAAATATGTTCTCCTATCTTTGCTCTTCCTTCCACACTTTGTTTACGGGTTTCAAACTTTGATTTGCAACCTGTAGGTGACCTTCCGTGAAGATAACAACCTTGTGACAACTTGATAACTTTCTTCAACCTTGTGACTTAATCATCAAAGATCCTTCCAGCTCCAAGACACCTAGATCTGCAATCAAACATGTAGAGAGAGAGAGAGAAGCTTTTTGATTATTAGGAAATAGGGGTTTTCCTTGGTCAAACCCTGTTTAGGTAATTAAACCTTATGATGAAACAATGAAATATGAACATGAAACATGAAATATGAAGCATGAACAATGATACCTTGAATGATGTATGGAGATGTAAATCAACAATCTAACATAAAGTGGCCATGTAGAATCTAGATCTTGATCTTGAGTGGGATATGAAACAATTCTTGCAAACGGATCTTAAATGCTACATCACAACACTAGCTCAACAACCTTCTTAATGCTTGATGATCTTGACATGATGATGGATCTTGAATTGTTGCAACAAATAATGAAGAATTTTTCCCTTGAATGCCTTAGAAATGATCTTGAATACTTTATGAAGCTCTTGTGAAGTCTTGGAATGCTTAACTATTGATTGTTTGGGATGATATAATGAATTCCTAGTGAATTAATGATTTGAGACCTTGTTTATATAGGTAATCCATCCAATTTACCGTTTATTAGATCCCAGAAGGTGACATTCATGAAATTTGAACTTAAAACCCTGATTTCCCACTCGAAACCCTAAAAAGGGGGCAAATGGGACTCATACGCCACTTGTAGCGTATAGGTCCCACCTAGATGGGACTCATACACCCAAGGTGGCATATGGGTCCCACAAGGCCTTTTTAGCTTGAGGAAATGTCAGGGAGTTAGGAAATAGAGTATATTTATTGATCTTGTCGGGATTTTGGTTGAAATAAGCCTTGGGATGCATAATATAGGGTCTTAAGGGCCTATTAACAATGATATGAAGGTCATAAATGCAATAGGTCCCAAAAATCAATCTAAAGGTGTAAATAAATACACTTTACAACATTAAATTAAGGCAAAATTAGGTCTATTTAGCTTAAAAGGGCCCTAAATGTAATGTAAATGTGTAAAACACATTACAACACAAGATCAAGGTGACATTAGGTACATTTTAATGTTAATATTTCCTAAATCAAGTGAGAAAATGTATAGGGCTACATTTTTTGTTACTACAATATATATATTTTTTACAATGTTTATTATAAAAATAAAAATTAATTTATAATTTTTTTTTAAAAATAGTTACTTTTATTTTTTAGAATATTTTTAATAAGATTAATTTGCATATTTTCTAATAAGAAACTTATTAAGAGTAAATTTAAGATTATGACATTTCTTAGTAATAGTTATCTTTGGTTTATATTAATATGATTATTTTTTAAATATATATTAATTTAAAATCTTTTCAAAATAGAATATAATTGTTTTAAACTTTTAGAATATTTTTAACAAGATTATCTTATTAATTGTAACGTTAAATTTAATATTTTTATATTTATTCTATTAATTATATTTTTTTCTAATTTTACATTCATTTTTGAATATATATATAGAGAGAGAGAGAGAGAGAGACAAGGTATCCACATGAATTTTTTTTCATTTGTAAGAGAAAGTTTATTGAATAGAATTAAAATTACATAAATAGCCAATCATGGCATGCATGCAAAATTACATCAAAGAGGTACAATACACATCTGCTCAATCTAAGTTGCATTCTGCCCACCAAATTTGGTGTGAGATCGTAATTGCATTTTAATTTGATTCAACTCTGTCTTGAGAAATTTTTTTCTTGTTTTGTACTTCTTGCCAATCCTCCCAATCCTCTTTCTTTTACATTTTTATGGATTCCATGATTTGAGATATAGCCTCTGGAGTGCTCCCATCACTCGATGTTGATGATCTCTTGTCACTCACTGGAGAAGATTTGGTGATTTGGTTTGAGACTATAATATGAGGATCAACTTTTGATGAATTTAAATTGTCCCTGTTTGATTGTTCAGGTTGTCTTTCAGCCTGTTAGGACTAGAAAAATCTGCCTCAATTTTTCACAAAGTTTTATCTTTACCAAAATGCCCCATCACCCAGCCCACCATTTTTTAAAATTTTCATTTAGAATATTCCACTCACCCGTCCTCTAGTCATCACTGGGTGTTGCCACAATAGTCTGTCTCACTTTTCGGACATACTGATTTTTTCCTAAAATCACTTTTTTTAGAAAAAACTAATGAGTTCACCCTTGAGAGGTTCCATCTAAAGGTTTTTAATTGAAGAAGGATAGATAAGACCCCCTTAGATCAAACCCCCTTGGATAGAACCCCTCTAGTATTAAATCATACCCATAATGGAGTCTCCTTCGCACCTATCAAAATGCTGGAAAAAAAAACACTTTTTCTTTACCTTTTAAGGGATTAAATAATGTCATTTAGAAATTATATTTCACAAGATTGTAGCCCTTGAAACGTGTTTTCCAAAAATTATAGTTTTGATATTTTTTCATTTAATCATGTATTTAATTTTTACTGAATTTAGGTTTTTCTTTGAACATCAAGGTCTTTCTTTTGTAGAGGTGGAAAAATAGCAAACCATTGTAAAAAAAAATCAAAAAATACCATTTCCCTAGGTATTGATGTCCTTGTTTCACCAAAAAAAGAAAAAATGGATTTCGATATATACACAACAAGTTAGGCTATATGACACACATATATGTCCAAATTATAGTTACAATGACTTCAAAAATTAATTAAAAAAATATCCTTTCCCTAGATATTGATGTTGATAATCTATATTTCAAAAATTAGAATTTTATCCTTTATATAAAAAAGTTATATCGTACGACACAAATGTTACTTTATGAAAAATGTTGTTTTATGTTTAAAAACCTGTTATTAAAGGAGATGTTGAAAGATTCATGATTTATTTTTGTAAATTTTGCAAAACAATATTTAAAATCTTCACACAAATTGCCACAAATAACTACTTTGCATCATCTTCAAATTCTTAATGGTTTCGCTACTATAGGTCTCATAAGATGAAGATTCAATTAAAAACGTTGATATGAATGTCCATCTTGACAAAAAGTGAGACACAATATTGTGATTTCACCCCACTTTAATAAACTTACATTTGTCATACCACCTGTGCAAGTGGTAAGTTATGTCGCCGCGACTACATCGCATACGTGGGGCTCACTTCAGGGTCTCAACGAAGAAGCGATCAAGTGAAACAATGTAAACATTATCAAAGAGAGTATATCATGTTAGGGAAACCTATTTTTGTGTCCCCTTGACATTCCGATCAAAAAAAATTCAAAGGCACCTCAATGCATCGAGGAGTAATGTTTCAGGTCTCTTCAACAACCTGATACATTCATCATCAAGAAGTAAAATGTTTCAGTTTGTAATTACACTACGACATTCCCTCTTAGACATGATTCGACAATATGTCAAGATGAAAACAAAATATCGAAGGAACACCACGTGGACCTAACAATCGAAGATACTTTAGCATATCAAAATAAGTAATTCATGAGTCCCTTCAATATAGTGAAAAGGAAGAATTTATCGAGGAGAACTATGTATATTGATGGGATGAGGAAAGTTGTCTCTTTGATATCAAAGCGATGGCCTTCATGATGAAAGTGGATAGAAGAATAATGATCAATGTAGATGTGCAACACAGATAGAGTATGATCTAGAAACATCCAAAAACATTATGAATCACCAGAGAGGCATCCACAACAACAGAACTTACTAGAATCACATTATCTTCATTCAGGAACTCAAACTGAAGTAATCAAAAAAACTGTTAGAACACAACTATTCATAACTCGATCAAATCTTCATGCGGATCTCTGAAACTTAATGTGGATAAACTAGATATACTCAACAAGAAACCCTTTAGTCCAAAACCTCTGATCATCAACATACTGAGCTAGCCAACCGACTGAACTTCACTTCACCACTGAAAACCTACAACTTATTCTATTACAATTTTCTCAATATCCTCGACATATACAACTTCAAATGACATTAAGGCCAATAGTGTTGACATCAATGACAACCACATATCAGCAACACAACCACAACATCCAACAATCTCCCCCTTTGGCATTAATGGCAACACATGATGTGAAAAACACCATCAACACAACTATCTCTTAACACTTACTCCCCCTTAGATTCTGCCTCTTTTTCTCCCCAACTCTTTCACATGACTCTTCTCCCCAGATAATTCACATTTTTTCACATTTTTCTTCTCCCCCTTTGACATCAATGAAAAGGATCTTTATTCTCTACACAAGCTCCAAACCACATATCTGAACATTTGATTACTCCCATTGAGTACCAGCCACCACAACATCAATTTGGATCAAGATATGACTATGAAATGCACAAACAGATGCAAAGCAATGCATCTTAGTTCTGATTGGGAGGGGTAATCACCCCTAACTTCACTTTGAGATACTCAAAAGTATCCTTAGAAACAGTTTGGTAAAGATGTCTTTAATCTGTTCCTTAGAAGGCACATACTCCAATCTGACTTCCCTTTCACTCACCTTCTCTCTGAAAAAGTGAAACTTGATAGATATATGCTTGGTCTTTGAATCCAACACCAGATTCTTAGAAATGTTAATAGCACGTGAATTATCACATAATATAGCTATAGGTTCATCATACACAATTTTGATATCCTTCAACATCTGCTTCATCCATAATACTTGAGTACAATTTCTAGCAGCAACAATGTATTATGCCTCTGCAGTAGATAAAGAAATGGCATTCTGCTTCTTACTTAACTAAGAAATCATCTTCTTTCCCAAGAAAAATGCACTACCACTAGTACTTTTTTTTTTATTCACATCTCCTACCCAATCAACATCAGTAAAGGCACTCAAAGTAAGATCATCATCTTTAGGATACCACAAGCCAAAATCAACTGTCCCCTTCAAGTATCTAAAAATCCTCTTCATAGCAGTCACATGAGATTCCTTAGGATCAACTTGAAATCTTGCAACAATACATATGACATTCATGATATCAGGTCTAGTTTGAGTCAAATAAAGCAATCCACCAATCATTGATCTGTACCTAGTCTGATTTGCCTTCGGAGAATCATCATCTTGTGTCAACTTACATTCGGTCACCATCGATGTATCGACTGGCTTTGAATCTTCCATACCAAACTTCTTTAGCAATTCTTTCACATATTTGGACTGACATATAAAGATCTCTTTATCTAACTGAGTAATTTGCAATCCCAAAAGAATTTCATCTCTCCAATCATTGACATCTCAAACTCACTATGCATCTCATCAGCAAACTTCATGCACAAATCATCTCCTCCAAAAATGATATCATCAACAAAGACTTCAACAATCAAATATTTATCAACATCAATCTTGAAATACAAATTACTATCAGCAGTACCTTTTTTAAATCCAAGCTTCAGCAAATACTTGTCCAATCTGGCATACCATGCTCTAAGGGATTGCTTGAGTCCATACAGTGCTTTCTTCAACCGACAAACCATATCTCCCTGATCAATCAATCAAAATCCATCAGACTGCTCAACATACACTTCATCTTCTAATTCACCATTTAGAAATGCTGACTTGACATCCATCTAATAAACCTGTAGTTTTTATAAGCAGCATAAGCAAGAAATAATCTTACAATTTCAATCCTAGCAACAAGGGCAAAAGTTTCTTCAAAGTCAATTCCTTCCATTTGAGAATATCCTTTACACACCAGTCTTGCTTTGTTTCTAACAACTTCACCTTGCTCATTCAGTTTGTTTCTAAAGACCCATTTAGTTCCAATGACATTTTTATCCTTAGGTTTGGGAACAAGAATCCATGTATCATTATTCTCAATCTACAGTAGCTCTTCTTTCATTGCTTCCACCCAATGTTCATCTTTACATGCTTCATTCACACTATTAGGCTTAGTCTTTGAAATCAAACAGTATTCTTTTGAAAATTTTCTCCTATCCTGAACACCTTTTTTCTTGTCACCTATGATCTAATCTTCTAAATGATTTAATCCTACATACCTTGGAGTATCAGGATGTTTCTGAACTTTAGGCTCTTGTGATCTCGATTTTGCACTTTCACTAGTTTCTCCTTCCTCTTTATTTTCTTGATTCACCAGAATGATCTGAACTTGATTTGAAGTCTGAACTTTCTTTCCTTTAGCTGAACTATCATTCTAATCATCTGAATCATATCCACAGGTTATGGGTGGTCTTGCTATGTCTTCATCAACCTTGAAATTTGCACTTTCAACCATTTTCCTCAATCTCTTATTGTAGCATCGGTAGGCCTTGCTTTTAGTAGAATAGCCAAGAAAGATACCTTCATCACTCCTAGAATCAAACTTTCCTATATCTTCATCTCTTTTGATATAGCATTTACTCCTAAGGATTTTGAAATATTTAATAGTAGGCTTATGACCATACCATAGCTCATTAGGGGTCTTACCAGTGTCACCTTTGATTTGTACCTTGTTAAGTGTATAAACAACAGTATTCACAATTTGTCTCTAGTAGTTAACAGGGACATTTCCTTCCAACATCATAGTTCTAGCAATTTCTTTAATTGTCATGTTCTTCCTTTCCACAACTCCATTTTTTTGAGGGGTCTGCAGGTTAGATAATTGTCTCTTTATCCCATGTTCTTCACAATAAGAATTAAACTTACCGGAAGTGAATTTACCACCTCTATCTGATCTCAAACATTTAATCTTCAGACTTGTCTCTGTCTCAACCATAGCCTTAAAGATCTTGAACTTCTCTAGAGCTTCAGATTTCTCCCTCAAGAAAGTAACCCACATCATTCTAGAATAATCATCAATGAGTAACATGACATACCTGTATCCTTGTAAACTTCTTAATCTAGAAGGACCACACAAGTCAGTATGCACAAGCTCCAACAATTCTTTTCAACTAAGTTATTTCGTCTGAAATGAAATTATAGTTTGCTTCCCTAACTGACGTTCCTTGCATATGGAATTAGTAGGTTTCATCAACTTGGGAAGATCTCTCACAACCTAATTAGAACTTATCTTGATGATATTATCAAAGTTTACATGACACATTCTCCTATGCCACAACCAACTTTCATCAACTTGAGCAATCAAACAAATTTTACTAGAAACACTTAGGTGAAAGATATTACCTTCTTTTTTGTACCTGATGCAATCACATTTCTGAAACTCCCCAATACTCAACACTTTCCATCCTTGAACTGAACATTATATCCCCTGTCAACCATTTTTCCAACACTTAAAATATTAT
Organism: Sequoia sempervirens; assembly: GCA_007258455.2. NCBI lineage: Eukaryota > Viridiplantae > Streptophyta > Pinopsida > Cupressales > Cupressaceae > Sequoia > Sequoia sempervirens. The sequence continues at coordinate 233,472 of VDFB02362736.1, read as the reverse complement.
GCTTCAGACCTTCCACATATAGGACATCATTAGTATTATGCTTACCATCAAGAGAGATGTGTCTTCTGCCATAGATTACACCTACTTTGTTATCACCAAATCTCACAACACCGCCATCATACTTTTCCAAGCTCACAAACTTACTTTTATCACCTGTCATGTAATGAGAGCATCCATTGTAAATCACCCATTCATCTTTATTTTCAACTAGAACAACTAGGGATTTCTCCACATTTGTACAACTAGTAGATTCAGTAGACACAGAATTATTTTCCTTGATAGCAATAAATACCCATTCATCCTTACTTACATTCCCTTTATCAGACTCATCATTTGTCACAACTTCATTAGCATAATAGCATTTTCTTTGAAATCTAGGCTTGTTAGTTCTTGACTTGGGAACTCTTTTGGACACCTTGATGCAAAATGACCTATCTTATTGCAAGAAAAACATTTAATAGGCAACTTCCCTTTATACTTACCTTCTCCTTTGGCTTTTTTTTTGACAATAAGTTCTTCAAGCTCATCCAGTTCTCTTTCTTCTTCTTCAATATTTCTCATTTCCTCCTCATACTTTAATACCTTTGTAGAAGAACTTTCTCCCAGATCATATCTTTGTTTATGACTTCTAGAGGTAGTGGCTTTGAATGCAAATTATATCTAGGAAGAGAATCACCAAATTCACTCAAGTCAAAGGAAGTAAGCTTACCAATCAACATACCTCGGGTAACATTTGTCACATTTTGAGGCTCCTCAATAGCTGTAGCTTTGAATTTGTATGCAGCAGGCAAGGATCTAAACACTTTAGCTACAATCTTTGATTCTTCTAACTATCCACCAACACATCCGATACAGCACACAAGTTCATTCACTCTTTGCATGAAAGAAGTAATGTTCTCATCATCACCCATTCTCAATGTTTCATATTTCAAAATTTGCAACTTAGCAATCTTCACATTTGCATCACCTTCATACAAAGTTTCCAACTTTTTCTAGATCTCATAAGCAATCTTCAGATCCATCACATTTTTCATCTCAGAATCAGTCAAAGCACTCAACAATGCTTCGTTAGCCCTGATATTATATTCAACATCCCTAATCTCAGCAGTAGTTCATGGACCATTATGTGGAATAACATACCTATTGCTTGTAATTTTCCAGTAGGGTTCACCAATGCATCTCAGATGACACTCCATTCAAGTCTTCCATAGAGAATAATTTGTTCCATCAAATCTCGGACTATCCTTCTTATATGTTGCTATCAGATCACCTCAAGCTGTTAAACTTCTTCCAAGTAACCTACTCTGATACCAATTATTGGCAACACAAGGGAAGACAACTGAGAGGGGGGGTGAATCAATTGTCACAAAAATTCAAACTTATTAAACTTATTCTCAGATTTTATTAACAAAAATGAAAGCATGAACCATCGACACATCAAAAATACACATAACACCAAGATTTTTTATGTGGAAACCCTGTTAGGGGAAAAACCGCAGTGGAGGTCAGTCCATAAAATTATACCCTGTTAAAAGTATAAAGAATAAAATGGGAATGCACATGCATTCAGGCACACTACCTAGAGCACACTACTAAATTACAACAAGGATTACTACCCAAAGGAAGACACACTGTCTTATAGAAACATTTATATTACATCCATAGGGATTTGAACTGAGAAAATAACATCTACTAATGCTTGATTATAGTTCTGGTTAAGCACATGAACACTTCTTCACTCTTCTTCACTCTTCTTCAAACTATGCTCTGCCTTCAAAAGATTTAGAACATTATTCACACACACCATGCATTCAAATGGTATAAACAATTGCTTATATATATTCACAACAAGAGATTACATCATTTCATGTCGACTTCAACAAAATAATAAAATGAATATAAATTGTCGTCCCAAAACAATAACAATTATCAATGTGAATCAACCAAGGTCAGCCACAACATAGTGACCCAAAATAAAATCCTCAAACACAAAACGCCTCAAATAATTATTCATCGAAGATCCACAACACGCTACAATCACTTTAATGTCCATGAACATGAAAAAACATGAACACGCAAGAGAAAATCACCAATCGCGAGCACAACAATCAATGCGGACGTGCAACACAGATAGAGAATGATCTAGAAATATCCACAAATATTATGAATCACCAGAGATGCATCCACAACAACTGAACTTATTAGAATCACATCATCTTCATTCAGGAACTCAAACTAAAGCAATCAAGAAAACTATCAGAACACAACTATTCATAACTCGATCAAATCTTCATGCAGATCATTGAAACTTAACATGGATAAACTAGATATAATCAACAAGAAACCATTTAGTCCAAAAACCTTTGATCATCAACGTACTAAGCTAGCCAACAGATTGAACTTCACTTCACCACTGGCAACCTGTAACTTATTCCATTACAATTTTCTCAATATCCTCAACATATACAGCTTCAAATGACATTAAGGAAAATAGTGTTGAAATCAATGACAACTACATATCAGCAACACAACCACAACATCCAACATTTCCCTCATAAGTATACCAAGTGTTTTTATAATTGATAAAGAAAATGAGCCTAGTAATTTGAGGGGGTATATGGTTTCACATGGAAATATCACAAAGTGTGATTGATTTTATGTGGGAAAGGTAAGAAGAGAAAAATAGAGCAACCATATGCCAATTAAAAGACTATGTCAAGAGCCTCAAACAACATGAATAAATTATTGTAAGAACCAATGGTTAGGCCAAACATAAGGTTAGTGTGCATAGAGTTATTGAGATTGGATAATACATGAGATGTGGTAGAGGTAGCATTAGCTATCAAACCACACTACCAAGAAAACTATCAATCAAACAAAGATAAAAATTCACATGCCATGGGAGTCTCAAAAATGAAATAATTACCTAACACTTGAAACATTCCAAATGAATGTTCTAAAAACTTATGGTGTAGTCAAATAAATTATAAGGTCCATGAAGCAAGATATTATAACAGTGCATAAATAGTAGATGAAACCTTGTTGAAGGATGTTGATGTAAAAGGGGAAAATAGATCCTAGATATAACTAGTAGATTAACTTGGATCAATCTTTCCTTACCTTAACATTATAACTTAAACTAATTCGCGAAGATCCTAGAAGGAGAGTTAATTTTCCTTGGGTTTAGCTCCTTTGTTTCCAAGAAAAAATTATTAACATAATGTGAATTTATTGACCTAATTTATTGTAAAAACATAGTCTAAAAATACAAAATATTTACATAGACAAAAACAAAAATTGATGAACAAATATAGATATGAAAAATAATGACAGAGAGGAACCTACAAATAAAAGTGGAACTTAAATTTGAGGGGCAAGGACAAGGGAACCCTTGTCCAAAATTGAGGGCTTTTGAATGCTTGAAATATGATTTTGATTGTACAAGTTTTCTCTATACATTTATGTAAGTTTTTTGTTGATGAAACTTCTAGATCCAACTTGCACACATGAAAAGAGGGAAAATATTGTGTTGTATAGGGGTTGCCTAATTCAAACCTCATTCTTTTTTCCACCTCCAAAAATAGAAAATTATGAAGGTAAAGAGGGCTTACCCTAGGTCAAACACAGGCGAAATAGATAATAACTAACCATAATAATAAATGGTAATGGATAATATTACCTTGGCTATGAAATCTTTGTCAGAGTAATGTTCACACCATAAGTTGCCACAAGTTGATTATGAATGATTCAATTGCTTGAAGACTTGCAAGAGGTCATTCTACATTACACAATATATTGTTGTATCTAGCATGTAGAGGATGACTCGCTTACATCTTCATAATAAGATCATAATAGTGCATGATCAGCCATAATAACTCATTGTTCATAATTCTTGATTTTCAAATGAGAAGAAAACTTATTTATATATGCATCCTAATTGATCTTTTATCATTATAGGATGACTTGAGGTTATCTTACAATTCTCTATACTGACATTACAATAATATTTGTTGAGATAGGCAACCTTTTGGTCAAGGGTACCCTTACCCTTATCTGGGTGTTTTTGGCCCAAATTTCTTGAGATGTTAGGGATTTTATGAAGGGCACACAATATACTGAGAGGGGGTTGAATCAATATATCAAATCTATTTAAAACTCTTTAATTCAACATGAATCAAAACAACTACTATAAATCAAGAAACACAGATACACACATTCACATAATGAACACTAGATATACATGGAAACTCGAGATGGGAAAAGCTATGTTGAGAAGAGCTACTTGGAGCTATTGTCCAAATCAAGCCTCACTGGAATAATGAATAAGTTACAATCATGAAGTATGAACCAATCTACTAGAGACTGTTGCATGTATGTTGCAGTGTTGTCATTGATGTCAATAGTATGGAGATTGTTGGAGATTGCTGGTATTGCAGTTGTTGGTGGTACTGCCAATAACATTTTTAGTGTTGGTACTAGTGTGGATATGTTGTGGTTTGATGTCACATTGATGTCAACCTATAGTATAGTCATGATTATATTATCATTTTGAGAAAAAAATACTGAGAAGGTGTTGCAAATGTTGTGGAGAGATGTTTGTGGTGTTGTTGATGTAGCTGGTTCACTTGGTTTCCAAGTGCTTTTGAGAAAATTTGAATAAAAGAGTACGCAATATAAAAAAGGTGTGTTTCATGTTGTGTTTCACATTTATTCATGGTTGAAGATATGCTTGTGTGGTTTGGATTTGATGATTAGAGGTGTTATATCCAGAGTTTCAAGTTTAGGATTGTGTGGTAGAGGAAGTTGTGTTTGATAGTGTGTTTGCCTATGAAGATGGTTGTCTAGGAGAAATGAGATTGCTTTGCATTTCTCCGTATTATTGTTTCTTGTCTTACGAGTTTGGGAACACATCCTTATATTGTCTATATTTGTCTTCCCTTGGATTTTTTGGTGTTGAATTGCTCTACAAGTTCAGTTCTTATGTTGGAGTTCAATGGTGGTGCATCCTAATGTGCAAGATGAAAGTATTCTTTGATTCAAGTGGGTGTGATAGTGTTGTAGTGTATTATGTTGATGTTGGAATATTATTGGATGTTTTATGGTGTTTCTATGTGGTCTACATGGTGTTTTCGGACCTAGAGAGGCATGTATGTGATCAATTTTTATTTTTATTACAGGTTTGACCGACTTGTTGTGCTAACACTAATTTCAAAGGTTTTTTGTTGCTCGTGGAAGCATGGTGATGCGTGTCAGTGTAGATTTGGGTCCTAGTTAACCCTTGGCATGCTTTTCCTTCACTTCTTTCCATCATGGAATTTTTTGGTGTTGACCTCTTTGGGGTTGCATGTTCAAGGTGCATATGTTTCATTAAGGCTAACCTAATTAAGATTGTTTAGGTCGCGGATAAATGCAAGGTGATTTTTTGGTGGTAAGTGTGGATGTGTGTAATGATGTGAATATGATCAAATGTGTTGATTTGAGTGTGAGCTTAAATACCTATGACTTTGGATGTAGTGATCAGAAGGTGTTTACATTTTTAGTGTGCTTGAAGTTGTTGGAGGCAATGAGCCAAAGGTTGTGGATGGTGTATAGTTGTAGTAGTGGATCTTTCATGTTGTTCTGAGATAGTGAATCTCTTTGTAACAATGTTCCTTCTTTCTTCTTTCCTCTAGACAATGAGTCCTTTGGGCAGTGAGACCTTCTCTTTTAGGTAGTGAGAAATCCAACAATAAGCCTATTGTATTTGGTGTTGCTATATATATATATGTGTGTGTGTGTGTGTGTGTGTGTGTGTGAGAGAGAGCTAATCCTTAATGTGGTTTTTCCCTACTTAGGGTTTTCAACATAAATCTAGTGGCTATCTTGTGTATGGTTGTTTTTACATTGTTGTTTCATATGTTTACTTTATGCTAATGCATAATGACAGTTTAAATGTTTGATAAGGGTTTGAATGTTAATGAGGGATTTCAGGTTTTAATGTACAACTAATTCACCCTCCTCTCTTAATTGTCATGTGCATCTAACAATTGCTATCAAAGTTGTGGTTCCTTGGAAGAAGCTTAACCGCTTGGGGTAGATTCAGGTGGCACACAGGAAGGGTGTCAAAGCTCCTATATTTGATGGAATGAATTATGCTTATTAGAAAGCTAGGATGGAATCCTTGTTTCCTTGGGGAAAGGTGAGAAGTCTGAAAACTACAAAATAGATCCGAACAAAGTTAGAGAGTATTTATGAAGAAGATGATAAGGTCAAGCAAGGAAAGATGCAAAACTACAAAGCCAGATTTGAAACCCTGAGGATGTCTAAAGATGAAGATATTATAACCTACATGCTCAAAGTGGATGAAGTGGTCAATACCATCAATGGTCTTGGTGGTAAGCTAGAAGAAAGAAATATTGTGAAAAAGATACTAAGAACTCTTCCTAAATCTTATAGTTCTAAAGTTTCTACTATTGAGGAAGCTCAAAATTTAGATCAATACTCTAGATATCAGATGTTTGGTTCTTTAATTTCTTATGAATTAAAAGAGTTTGGTCAAGATGCTACAAAGAAAGAAATTTATTTTAAAGTTTTCAAGGTAGAGAAGGATGATGAATTAGATCCAAATGATTTTGGTGAGGTGGTAGAAAATTTTGTAAGGAGACTGCAAAAGGGTACTGGAAAATACAGAGGTAAGTTACCCTTTAAGTGTTTCAATTATTGAAAGATAGGTCATTATGCTTCTAAATGTCCAATCAAAGTTGCAAATTACAAAAAAAAGGATCATAAAGATAAATCTGTCAAGAAGAGTTACTATGTTGAGAAAGGAAATGGCGTATCTAATGATGAGGAATCTACTATCCTAATGAAGAAAGTGATAAATTATTATTCATGGCTCTAAATGTTAGAACTAATTCTATTAATTCTAAAAGATGGGTGTAAACAAAAGGAAATAGGGTTCCACCTTTTGGGAGATGGAACTAAGGTAATGGGACCTATTTCATTCTTAGTTCATTAGGAAACCAAGATCCCTCAACTAAGTGACTCAATTGAGGGAAGGACATACAACAAAAGGGGGGTGGTTTCCTTAGGTATGATTAAAAAGGGGGTTCACCATTAAAATGAAGCTTCAAAGGAGGAATGTAAACTGTGATACACTAAACCCTAAAAACTTAAAACATGAAATCATATTACTAAACAGAGAGAAACAAAAAAGTACCCAAAGGATAGGAGATGTCTAAACTAGATATAAAAACCCTAAAATTTGTTGTTTCTAAAGTGCATTGCGACTCATACGCCAGATTGGGCAATTTAGTCCTACTATTGGAATCTGGGTAGAATATGGAATCTTCTGCTAACAAATCAGGATCTACAAAAAATTGGTGAAAAAGGGTATATTGTGACTCATATGCCCAAAGGGGTGATTTTGTCCCAGTATTAGGGTTGACTAAAAATTTTCTAGCCTCAAGTGATCTCCTGTAGCTTTTGTCTTGTCTGATCTTCAATTCCAAAAAGTTCGAATTACGATCTATAGGTGAGTTTCTGTGAAGATGACAACTACTTGACAACTTTCATCAATCTTATAACTTTGTCTTCAAAGGATCTTCAAGCTCCAAATCACCTAGATCTACAACCACACATGAAGAGCGAAAAATGTCGTTATGTTGGGGAATAGGGGTTTCCCTTGGTAAAACCCCATTTTGGTAATCAAACCTTGAAATTAAATGAAATAGAATGAAGGAATGATGAATGGACAATATGCAATGTTGCAACTCACCAAACCCTTGAAACAAAGTATGCAAAATTGTGTGAAATGGCTCCAATGGATGTAGATCTTGACTCTTGATCTTGATATGAGATAATATCTTTGAATGTTTGCTTGAATCATGAAAACCTACATCACAAATGTTAGCTCAAAAAAACACATGATGCATGAAGAATTTGACATGATGCTTGAATCTTGATTGTTGCTCCAAATGCTTCATAATTTTCTCTTGTAATGTTCTTGAATACTCTCTTGAAAATCTTAGATTTCTTGAAAACTTGCTTAGCTATAATGTTAAGAGAAATTATGTAAAATAACCTTGTATTTATACTTGTTTATGCCAAATTTCCTAAAATTACAACACTACAAGCTAACATCAGATCTAGGATAATAAAGTACCACCAATAATTTCATTCAAAATAGGTCCTGTTAAAGCGGGACTCATACGCCACCTTGAGCGTATGAGTCCCAATGTCTTAAACACAGGACACAAACCCTAAGCAGTGTCTTGTTCAATGCAATGTTTAAAATCAAGCCCCAAGACCTAGGTGGGACCCATATGCCCAAGGTAGCTTATGAGTCCCAGATCACTAGATCTTGAACACACAACCTAAAACATTGAATCATCATTTGTCATTTATTAAATGTGGGGATTATCCTGAAAAAAATACATTATATTAGGCTTGTGGATGAAAAATAGGACCAAATATGACATAAAGAAGACAAATTTTAGTACGGAGGGGTCAAACGAGTGTGAAAATGTAAAGGGATACATTTTCCTACACTATAGTGTTTAGGAAAGTGCTCTAGGAATCGGCGACAACATTGAAGGAACTATTGTGACTGCTTTTCATGCAAGAGAAGAAAGGAATTATTTGGTAATTGATAGTGGATACTCAAATCATATGATAGGTGATAAGAGTAAGTTTGTTAAACTTTAGAAGTATGATGGTGGTCTAGTTAAGTTTGCCAATGACACATCTGATCTATGGAAAAGGTTCAATTAGTTTTGATGACAATCATAAAATAGATGATGTTCTTTATATCAAGGGTCTTTGACATAATCTTCTCAATGTAGGAAAAATGTATAGCAGAGGATACAATTTGTTGTTTCAAGATGATGGTTGTGAAATCAAAAAAGGAAGAATTAGAACTTTGGTTGTTGTAGGGACAAGGATAGAAGGTAATGTTTATTAGCTCAAAGGTAGTGGTGCTAAGTGCTTTATGTCTCAAATCAATGAAAGTTGGCTATGGCATAGAAGAATGGGTCACATCAATTTTTATAGCCTAGAAAATATTAGTTCTACTGATGTTGTGAGAGATCTGCCAAGAATTACAAAGCCTATCAATGTAATTTGAAAGGAATGTCAGTTTGGAAAGAAAACAAAGAGGAGGTTCAATACTAAAGAATACTCTATTGTAGGAAATTTGGAGTTGGTGCATATAGACCTATGTGGACCTACCAGAATAAGAAGCTCTTATGGTGGCATGTATTTTATGTTATTGATTGATAATTATTGTAGAATGACGTGTGACATTTCTCAAAGAAAAATTAGAAGCTCTAGATAAGTTTAAAGCATTTAAGTCTATGTTTGAGAATGAAATGAATTTTAAAATCAAATTCTTAAGGCCCGACAGAGGTGGTGAGTTCACCTCCAATGAGTTTAACAGTTTTTGTGAAGATCATAGAATAAAGAGATAGTTATCAACCCCTAGAACTCCTCAGTAGAATGGAGTTGTGTATAGAAAGAATAGAAAAGTTTAAGAGGTAGCAAGGACTATGATGAAGGAAAAAATTCTACTGGGTGTCTATTAGAGAGAAGCTATTCATACTGTAGTATACATACTTAATAGAGGAAAACAAAGAGTGAATAGCTAAAAGGATCCTTATGAGTTATGGTATGGAAAACAACCTATTGTGAAATTTTTCAAAGTAATTGAAAGAAAATGCTATATTAGGAAAGATGAAGAAAATTTAGAAATTTTTTATGCAAGATCTGATGAAGGAATATTACATGGATACTCTACAAATAGTAAAGCATATCAGTGCTATAATAAAAGGTTGAAGAATATTGTTGAAAGTGCAAGCATCGAAGTGGATGAAGAACCATATTAGAGTTTTGTGATGATAGAAGAAAATGAATCTAATCAACCACATCAGGTTTCCTCTTTGAAAAAAGTAATTAAATAGGCTTGGTAAATTAATTAAAGGGAAAGTTAAGGAAAAATTAAGCTTAATTAATTAAAGGATCCCTAAATAAGTGTGAAAGTGTAAATAAATACACTTTACAACACCAAAATAAGGCACAATTAAGTCCAAATTAACATTAATTCTAAATTAAGTGTGAAAATGTAAAATGTTGGAAATATGAACAATAACCTAGATGAAGTTGTGCACACTTCAAAGGATCAACCAAGAAGAATACCATCCACATGAATAAAGAAGTGTTCCAATATGAGAAAGAATGAAATATGATTAAATGATGATCTTGAATGAATTGAGATAGAACTCATGAGATGATTTACAAATATACAAGAACCTTCCTTATATAGGAAAGGAGAGAGGTAGCTAGATAACCACCTTAGTTACAATCATTAAATGCCTAATGCACAATTATAAATGGATGAGAGAAATATTAAATTCCTAGATAACTAGATTCCTATTAATGAGATATGGTCCCATTAAATACTAGTTTATAGAATGCCACCTAGGGAACTAAATCCTAAGTAAACTTATTAATGATGTGAATAGGTCCTCACTAATATCTAGTTAGGAAATAACCCCATTCACACTAACACCCCCCCATAAGTGTAACTTGAGAGTGTAGTTATTATACAAATGATACAATATGATGGGTCCCGACTACTAGGTCATGTTAGGTACCCATGTACAAATGAAAATGCAATCTCTTACAAATGAAGAAAAGGAGAAGACCTAATGGGACAAAACTTCTCTCCAAAAAAGAGATATAATGCAAAATCTAATGCTAATCATGTACAAGTAATGGAAGTGATGTATGGAGGTCTTAACATCAATACCCCCAAGAGCTACATCTGTCACAAGAGTGCAAAAACCAATACCACCCATTAGAGGGAAATAGAGAGATGATATAGCCCCCCCACAATATGTAATCACCTACAAAAATGGTAAGTGCTTGAAGAAAAAATATGATCCAATGTTGACAAACAACTTGTCTCCCTTTTGGAAGAAACAAAACCAAGTACAAATGCAAGGACACTTCCCATTCCAGATAGTAATTGAAGGAAGGAAGAATGAATGATGACGATGTCTCATAAAACTACACATGAGTCTCCTTGCCCAAGGAAGATGAAGATTCCACAATCAAATTATGTACATGCCCAATCAATGAAGAAGGTGACAAACTAGGACTATGCAAAAATAGATGTTGAATAAGATCCAAATACAATACACTGATCCCTCCATTGAAGGAATATATGGAGACTAGATTGCCCCCCCTGAATGAAGTTTTCTCAAAACCACTGAAAGAATTTTGAAGCCAAAAGAGTGTCCAGTGATGACAAACCACATGTTTCCCACTAGGAAGAAGTAAATCCAATGGTAGATGTTGAAGAAACTCCAACTCCATAATGAAACAGGAGGGAAGATGCCTCATAAATGAAATCTCGAAGAAGGAATCAAGTGCCTCCAAGGTGGTCTCACCAAGATTAGGATACCCAATCAAGGTTGAAACAATGGAATGTGGACACACAAGAAAACCCTCCAAAGTATAATCTGATTAGAGGAGAAATATCCCCTCAAGAATGTCCTCTAAACTTGTAGAAGTAGCCAAGTCTGTAATACCTTAAACAAAGCCATCATGTGATCCCATGTCTAAAAAATTGAATATTTCTTAATGAATATGAATGATGGAAGCCTTAATCAATGACTCTAGACAAAGAATCATTAAAGGTGAAGGTACATCAACTATCTTTGATGGAGAAGAAGCATCTAAAGAACCCTTGCCATCCTAATATGAAGATTCAAAGCATTCCAAATTTGTAAGCTTCTACATAGCAATATCATCATAGGGTATCTTGTCAAAAGAATGAAGAGGCACATGACATTCTGAATCATGATCATTGTGGAATGGAGTATCAAGATCTCCAAATTGCTCTCAAATCCTAGTCTAAAGAATATGAGGACAATCACAATGATCAATAACTTTCAAAATATCATCATCAACATGCATTGTAATGACCTTTAAGACATTATATCTACTGCAACTCCGATTTTTTTTTTTTGAATACCTTGGCCTAGATGGGGAACAATACCATACAAATGTGGCAACAACTGAAGTGATTGGAGATGGTTTATGATTCCATCTCACCATTGTTTATAGTTTCCCTTTTGCAACATAATCACAAAAGGATAATATGCAAACCCCATAATGAACTATGAATTATCTCCAATATTACAAATACATGACCTTCAATATCAAATTGAAACTCCCAAATATGATGTACAATTGAAAATGAAGCCTCCCAATGCAAATAGACTTTCTCCAAATTGCAATATGTCCAAATTATCAAGTAAATGCCTCAAATTGAAAAAACTCAATAGAATGTGCCTAGGGTTGAACCTGAGAAAACTAGATGGAAAAAATGATAGATCTCTAAATCACCTTCGCAATGCTAATGGAATCTCCAAAATCTGACAAACTGGTGAAAAGATACAAGCTCGAGAGTCAAAAAGGAAGCATTGAATTCAAGCTATGATAAAATATTAAAATAATAAAATCTGATAAAAAAATCCTACACCATAAGATGGTGCTTGGAACCAACTTTCCAACGACATCTCGTTTACAAAATTTTGATACCTGAGTCAAAAGTTATGGTAATTTTAGGAAAATTATCTAATTAAGACATGATGGGGCTTCTGTGACGGTCATTTGGACGTCAAATTTAAGATAGTCACCCAAATTTTTGAAAAATGACAAAAAAAAAATTACCTCAGAATATGAAGTATTTTATATGATTTTGACCAAAGAAATATATTTTTTTGCAACAAGGTAGGAGGAAATTTTTCCTACAACTTTTACCATTAGTACTTTTTCCCTTCAAATTTCGATGAATGGGTAGGCATTTCTAAGGTTTTTAGACCTTCTGAACACAAGAGAGGGGTTAGATTTGACCCAAAGTGCCTCATAAATTAGATGCCTCTTAGATGCGAGGAACTAGCCCTTCAAGAAAACCCTAAGCCTATGATAGTCTCCTCGGCTCAACTTCCCGATATGAAATGGATATCCTATGGCCTATCTCTAATACCATGTTGGAAATATGAACAATAACTTAGATGAAGTTGTGCACACTTCAAAGGATCAACTAAGAAGAATACCATCCACATGAATAAAGAAGTGTTGCAACATGAGCAAGAAGACAATGTGATCAAATGATGATCTTGAATGAATTGAGATATAACTCATGAGATGATTTACAAATGTACAAGAGACTTCCTTATATAGGAAAGGAGATAGGTAGTTGGATAACCACCTTAGTTACAATCATTAAATGCCTAATGCATAATTATAAATGCATGAGAGAAATATTAAATTCCTATATAACTACATGCCTATTAATGAGATATGGTCTCATTAAATACTAGTTTCTGGAATGCCACCTAGCAAAATAACTCCTAAGTAAACTTAGTAATGATGTGAATAGGTCCTCAATAATATCTAGTTAGGAAATAACCCCATTCACACTAACATAAAAGGATACATTTCTCTACACTATAGATAGAAATCCAAGGTTCAAATAACCAAAGTGTATCTCCTTATGCATGTTGAAGGTATCAGTGTCATCTATACTCAAACCATCATCAAATTCAAAAGAAGAAAAGGAATATAGTCTAGAATCATGATCAACGTGACTCATGGAAATGATGTCTCTAATCTAAAAATCTTTGGTGATCACAAAATGTGGTGTGAGCTCAATTTTTTTCCTATGCCACTATGTGTAATTTGATAAATGGAAAGAACATTATTGAATAAAGAAGGTACATAAAGTACATCATTGAATTTTCTATAATTTCAATAGATCCTTTTCCAAGAGCTAACATATAGGTGTTAATCACCATCAATATTAGTGCGAATGAACAAGGCTGAAATACGGAAAAAAATTCCCTAGATGTAGCCATGTTCCACACAATCAAGAAGCCACTTACGTGATATGTTGTTTGCAGAAGAAAATAGTTCTATACCCTTTTTTTATTTTTGTCTGAATATGTGGATGATGTAGATGAATATGAGGAAGAACCACTTGTCATGGATGTATGCAACTGAATGTGATGTTATTGAAGAAGATGCTTCATTTCATTTTATTTTTTAAAGCATTGGTGTTGTTCATGCCCTTGTTTCTTACAATATGTACACATGGTCCTCTCCTTATAATTTTTTAATTTTGATGAGAGAGATGAACTGGATGGAATCTTTGATTTTGTTCCCTTAGATTGATCCTTAGTTTTTTTTTTTTTTTGTTAGATTTGGAAGCCTTTTGGTTAGTCATAGCAAGAGCTTATAGGTCTAAAGGCTACATGGTACCCATTTGAATTAGTTTGTTTTGCTCCATTGTGGGAGAAATAATATAATTTGAACGAGGTGAAATAGTGTACCATGCACTATTAAAAGTATTCTTTGTTGCATGAAAAGTAGAAATAAACAATGAATATTGTGAACCTAGTTTTGATAAGAAACTTAGGACCAAATGTTCATCTTTTTTCTATTCCACATTGCTTGAGTTGGAACCATAGCAAATTCAATTTAGTGAAGAACTCTTGAATTCTTTCAAAGTCTCTTGGATTAATACTTATTAGTTCATTCTCTAGTTGATGTTCCCTCATTACATCTTGCTCACCAAAATTATTTTTTAATGTTGTAGATATTGTAGTGTAGTAAAATGCATACCCTTGCATTTTCACACTTGTTTGGGCCCACCTTGCTTTATTTATGCTTCTTTGTGGCTTAATTGGTCCTATTTTGCGTCCACAAGCCCTATGAATTATATATTTTCTTGGTTAATCCCAACACTCCAATGCATAAATGATAATTTAATGACTCCATCTATGTGTCCCTGATTTTTGGGTTGGGACTAAAACACCATCTAGGGTGTCTTTGTCCCCCAAAGGTCTTGGGACCCTAATTTTGAGGTATCTTAATTGGACCCCTTGTTGGTCATGTTTGTGCCCCAAGTTTCATGGCTTGGGACTAAGATGCCACCTAGGGTGTCTTAGTCCTCCTTGAGTCATTTCCAGGATTTAATTTCAAATTCTGGAAGGATTTAGCCTCCTTTATTTAATGAATTCATATGTCGGCTTGGCGTGATGTAATTTTGAGATATTAAGCATAGATAATCATAAATACAAGGTTCATTCATTCATTTCAATCCAAGTCTTTTGTGTTAGTGTTCATACTATCAAATTGAGCTCATAAGAGCATTCAAGAGTAGATTTATCAAGCATTTGGAGCCATTATCAAGATTCAAGCATCATATCAAAGACTTTCTTGAATCATGTGTGTTGTTGTGCTAACATTTGTGATGTAGGGTTTTGATTCAAGCAAGCAATTCATGATCATTCCTTTGGTTCAAAATCCACATCCATTGTATCCATTACACAAAAGCATGCAAACTTTATAAGGGTTTGATCTAGCTTGAAGTATTGAAGATCATTTGGAGTGAAAAATTGTAAAAGTTGCAAAGTTGCATTACAAAGTTGTCATCTTCACAGAAACTCACCTACAGGCTGAATTCAAAAGTTTGAGAACTTGAGTACGGAAAGGAAGCAAGTGCACACCTTGGAGCTCAAGATCACATTCAGAGTTTGTAGAAATTCAGAATGGGACTAATACGCCACCTTGGGCATCTTAGTCCTCCCAAGCATATTTTTCAGAGATTCCTTCAGATTTGGTTTCGACATCTGAAGACTCTGCATCTTCCCTAAAAAATAGCAGTGGGACTAATACGCCATCTTGGGCGTCTTAGTCCTCCATAACACTTTTTTGTAGCCTCTTTACATTTTTAGAATCCTCACAACATTTCCAAACTTCCTAGGTACACATTTCCAGTTTCATAGTTTTCTATTGCATTTTGTTTATCTTTCTAGGTCATTTAGCATTCATTTGCATATCACATTGTGTTTTCCAACACTTTCTTTCCAAGTTTATACTTGATGGTGAACCCCTTAAAGCTGAGAGAACCCTCTCCTAGGTCCTCCTCATTGTGAATTGACTAACCTTGTGAGGTTGTTAGTCAATCCAATTGGGACTCTTAGGACATTATTGAGTGATTTGTTGGAGAAAGAGTGATATTCATATATCCATTTTTCCACCAATCATTTTGGTGAACCTAACTTTTAAGCATTCATTTCTGATTTGGAGTCCATTAAATTCCTTAGATCTATATTTCATTCATTCTTGCATTGCATCTTACATTAGTGAAAATGCATCTAGGGTTTCTTACATTAGTGAAATTACATTTAGGGTTTTTATAATTGCATTAGTGAAAGTGCATATAGGTTGCATCTTTACTTTATTGCATCATTTCATTAAAAAATTGAAAAGTGCATTGTTCTTCATCTTAATTACTTTTACAAACATTCTTATTGCATTCAAAAGTGAAAAAATTTGCATTCCATATTACATTCAATTGCTTGTTTCTAGTTACTTTTTCTTTCACTTATTTGCACATTTTTCTATTTCTAAACATCATAATCTTGCATAGATAATATGTAAATGTTGACGCCAAAAATTGACGAGGTAACAGTGTCTTATGGGAAACTCAGTTTAAGGGGGACCCTTTGCACTAAATTGAGCGACCTCCGGATTTTTAAAGACGTAGGCTTCTATAATGGGTTTTGGAAAGGGGAATGGAAACATATATAATGAAGCAAAGTCTAATTTAAGGCGATGCGCCAAAATCTACTAATGGGCACAATAAATCATAGATTTAGAGGCCTGAATGGTGTTGTTGTGTTCCAAAATGTCTGAGACTTAAGATTATAGCATAGATAATTCATTTATTGACATAAAATAATATTGCATACATCCTCACTACTAACAAGAGTCATTAGACATGATTTAGGTAAGCAAGCTTGTATCCAACATATATAGAAGTTCTTCAAATGAAATGTTTAAGACAGTATAAAGCACAATTTACAGTTTAATCAAAGCATGAAAAATAGAAAGGTTGAACAATTGGCACAGTCTGAAAGTTTCATGCAAATAAAATAGTAAAAGAGGCCTGCTGTCTTTTGCTAAAACCAGCGTGTTTTTTGTCAAATTTTTGGACCACTTCTCTTCGACAGAGAGAGTATATATAGCAGGAAAAGAAACCTGCCACCACTTTGGAGAACTGCAAAAGAAAAGATCTCCCAATCCTTTGCAATGATGCCTAAATTAGAAGATTCTCAAGGTCGTTACAATGGCATCGAGCTGGAACACAGCATCCAGTCGCCCTAGGTACAGGTGCATCCTCCGCAATGATGGCGGTGGTCCTAGCAAGGCTTGAGCAGACAAATGTCATCCTTTTCCATGAATGATTATGACCAGCAACAACCAATAGTGTTGCTTAGTTCATCCGGCACATCACCCGCATAACAGATCAGCATTTAGGCACATGGCAGCTTCCCACTGCCCGTATGAAAACCTCTCCTATCGCTGCCGAGGATTTGCGAAAATACAACACGCGTGAAATGGGATGAGATCCTTATTGCAGTGGAGAGAACGCTGCATCAGTTGGGTGTGAAAGACGCGTGGCGGCATTTCGCTGCCTGCGACTGTTTATTTCCTTACTGCGTTGAAAGATTTGTGAACGGTTGCCACCTAGCAGAAAGTGGGACCCGCCAACACCTTTTAGAAATAAAAAAGAAACCCTGCGAAAGCATTTTGCAGCCCGTCGAGGCCTTGAGGAAGCAAGCGATAAAAGCAGCCTATAACCGCGACACGTGGGAGCCCAACGGAGCCTCCCAGGAACCGAAAGGAAAGCCGATACTCGAAGTTGCGAAGAGAAGATGCGCAAAGTGGCAGATCAAAAACTTGATGGAAAGCCGAATAAAATCGGTGATGCACAGGCCGGTGCACACACAATACAAAAGAAACCTGAAGGGAGCTGTTCAAATATTTATTTTAATAGTTTTTGGCGACTATCAGGGGCATTTCGAATAAGGAACGAAGAACCCAAAAAATCTCTCTAGTGCTACAGACCAGAGCTTTATCCATAGGGCTAATAGAGTCAGAGTTTGGAAAGAGCCGCCTGCAAGGGTGACCATTCATTTTCGGATGACTTTGCTATGCTGCGTAAATTTTTCTGTGCTCCACGTTAGATCAATAGCTTCCTTGTGAGGCAGCACATCGGGTAGACCGGTGCCTGCTTGTATATCGAAAACTAGCTGTGAGAGCGGATGAATGACTGCCTCAATGTCGACTATCGTTGGGGAGCTGCTGAACTCCCTGAAAGCCTCCGGGTCATTTTCCTTATGCTTAATAACTTCAGCAATCTGTGTAGTTGTTGCAATAGAGCCATCCTCGAGGAACGGGGACGGCAGCCCCATCCTGCCTAATTCAGAGAAACTTCCCCGTATGCCATCTACTGCCTTACTTAGAAAAGTCGCGGCTGCCTTAGTGCGCTAGAAAGCAGAGTGACAATGAATGAATTTGTTTGTCGTTTGGGCAGTAGTGTCTCGATCTTCAATACCCGCTCCAGCAAGGATTTCATCAAAGATGGAGTATAGCTTGTTGAGCAAGTCCCTCGCCTCGGAAACCTTCTCTAGGATGAATCATGGGAACTGCTCAATTGTATCGTGGGCCTTTTGATTGAGCCTTGATGCCTTGTCGATAAATCGGAGGGTAGGCTGTAGTGTTAGGCAAAAGGTCTTGATTTTCTTCTACTGAGAAATGTATAATTGCCTAACCATCGGAATGACATCGGGTTGGGTAGGGGAAGGCAACAGAGAGGCTTTAAGCGAAGTAATCTCTGCGTCTCTTGAAATAAGGGCCTCCGTTAATTCTACCTTTTTCCTTTTTTCGGATGCTAGCTGCTCCACATAGTTTCTCATTTCTTTATTCCAATTCTGCTAAGCTCGGGAGTGATTTGCTGATTGCTCCTCCAGAGGAGCCTTTGTCTCTCAGAGCTCTTCCTCTAGTTGAGCCTTTAGGCCTTTAAATTCGGCCTCTTTCTTTTGTATTCCTTGCTTGTATTGAGCCTATTGGCGTTCTAACTCTTCACCTTTTTGTGTCATCACCTGACTATGCTCAAGATGGAGGTGCTCAAGGTCCTCATCCTTTAGCTGTAGGTTTTGTTGCGCTTCCTCGTTCTTACTTTGCAGCTCTTTTATTATGCTTGGGTCAGCAACCTGGGTCTTCACAATTTCGCCCTGAAGCCCGTTCCTTTCATCCTCTGCTGCCAGCGCCCTTTCATTCATGTGAACGATATCTGCTTCTAAGGACTTCTCCTTCATTTCCAGAAAACTCACCCTTTCTCTGGCTCTTTTGAGCTACTCATCTTTCTTCTTTAGCTAGCGGCCAGTTTTGAGGAAGTCGGAAGTGACTACCCGTTGCGTCTCCTCCATGATTTTGACCTTATCCTGTGGTCGGGCTACCTTCATGTCGATTCCAACCGCATATATCTCATAGTCTTCTGGTTGCATTTCTCCGTAAGGTTTGCTTACCCTTGGATACATGGTTGCGAACTTCAATTCTTATCAGGCCTCATCATACAGAGCTTGCACTCTTGGCTCAGCGAGACCACTGTCATCTTTTTCCTTCTGTTTCTTCATTCTATTCGCGTATGCCTCCTTTCCGTAATCTATCTATGCTATGAATTCGGCTGGTGATGAAACTAGTCCACCTGCGAAAGGAGCACCGGAAGGCAGGGCATAGGGGTAGGTAACCTTCATAGGTGCAGGCATCTGCTTCTTCTGGAAAGTGGTTGTTTGTGGAGAGAAGTGCGACACGTTCCATAGTTTGGTTTGAGAACTAATAGCTGGGCTAGGCATTTGTAGTGACTAAATCGGGGAATCAGCCGTAAGGCTCATTGGTCAGGAAAGGGGAGTCACTAACGAGGTGCTAGCTTGTCGCAATGGAAAAGGATCTGTGATCAAATCGGAGAAAGAATGGGCACCGACAAGGGGAACAACTTCTGATGACGATGTGAGGGAGGTTTGAGCGGCGGCGGCAGGCGTGAGTATACTCAGAGGAGTAATTATAAGCGGGTGGGCCTATGAAAACTAGGCGAATCCAACCGAATAAGTCAGACCAAAAGCAAAAGGTAGAGGGCCAGGACTTATGGTAGGAGTCGCCAGTGAGGCAGGGGCAGATATGAAAAAATGAGATGCAAGAGAAGAGGGAGTGAATTGTACCTACTGACTGGTTGTTGGCGTTTCCAGAAATGTTAGAGGTTCCATGATTTCAACCTCCAATTTTTGAGTAGCAGTGAGTACTCTTACTCTGACGGGTTCTTGCGAACCCTCTCTGATAACATGCTGCCGCTTCGCAGGAGGAACCTCCCTAGCTTCACCAATAATCTCCTTCTACTGAAGTGATAGCCTCACTGGTTTAGAAACCCAAGTGAGCGTATGCAAGCCTCTTGATATATTAAAATGTACATTCGTGGCCACATAGGCGGGCTGCCGAGAGACTTTCTCCTTTTGCGCAGAGGAAACCGATGTCGCCGCTTCCTCTTCCTGTTCCTCATATTCCTCCTCCTCTTCGCTCCTGTTAATACTAGAACTCGGGCTGGGATGGCCTTCATTCCACCACCTTTCAAATTCCTGGTCATCTCCTAGTTTATTGTAAGGAGTATCTAATTGTGCAATCTCCTACCGATATTTTCAGAAATCCTTTATTTTCTCCTCACTCCATTCTTCCTCCCTCTTTAACCTGTTGTACATGCCGCGCTCCATACAGAAATTATCCTGTGCCATAGCCACATGAAAGTAGAACCTGTGCCATGGGCCTCTAGTGTCCGGCGTAGGGATTTTTGCCAATTCAACAAAATCCTCATCTTTGTCCATTCGGGGATTACACCGCTTCTCCCAGTATGATCGAGAAACATGGATAACTCTCATATGTGGCTCCGACAAGTCATTAAAAGGGTTATATTCCCACTTATCATTTACCAGTACCAACCCTATATGTGCCAGCTTATCTTTTAGCAACTGGTGCGATTGTTTTTTCAAAAGAGTTACCGACTTGAAATTCTTCGGACAACTGAAGAATCCCTTCTTCTTGACCCTTTCGCTGCTGCAAAAAGTAAAATCAATGACACAAACCTGTCGGAACATTTCCAGCGTGAGCACTCTATCCATGACACAGGCTGGGAGCAGGAAAGGTTTGCCAGTAAAACCTCGCATTCGAAGGATTGTAAAATCCTTGCCCAAAAACCAGTCACAAGTAGGGGTGAAACTCTGCATGAATCTAGCCTACTCCCTATCGAGCCAGATAATATCACCCTCTCCGATCAAATCATTCAAAACCGGGGCTATAAAATAGTCCACAAATGCATAATAATCGTATGATGTGGAAAGGAATGGTGTCCATACGGACACCAACTTCCTTTTATTTTGCTCATCAAAAATTGATAGCGGAAAAAATTGGGTGAAGAAATTTGAGTTCTGATGCAGAAACATGTGGACCAAGAAATAGACAAATCTAAACTTTTTCTCCGCCTGATAATCCTCAATTTGCTGTGTCATTTCTTCAATCATAAACTCAGCAAATCATACCAGAAGAGTTCGTGTTGCTTGCAAAATTGCATTGCCAGTCCCAGTTGAAAGGCCTCTATCTTCTCATCAGAGTTTCGGCCACATACAAAGGCTAGCATGGACATGGTGTCCTAGAGATCGTCACGAAATGCATCGCGAGACAATGGAATACTTGGAATTTTAGTGGCTAAGATGCCTTTCTTACTAGTCTCTTCTAACAAGAACTTTGAGCTAGTTTTCATCTTCCTCCATATTTTCTCTCCCTTGCTCGGGCGAAAAGGCTCGATAGTCCCCTTCTTTTTACTCGGATCCGGGATACATAACATGTGTCAGATGGCCTCTGGAGTGATATGCACCCTTAAGTTGTGGCTTTCAATGTAGTGGGTATCTGGATTATAGCGCTAAATAACAACATCAATCACTTCTGGGCAATAGTGCACCAGTGAGATCATGTATTAAGGAAGACCACTATACCAAACTCTACTCGTCGTAGATTGGTCTACCTTTGTTGCCCATAACCTTGTACAAGCTGCCTCTCTGAGTGACTTAGGGTTCTTCGCTAACATTGGGTCGTAGATATTGTCCCAGCTTTCCTCAATTTTTTTCTGGTTTCTCCATTTCTTGGGTCTATTCAGCTCTTCTGTGTGGGCTCTCCTTGTCCTTCAGGGTATACCAGGTGTAGCGTATGCCACATCCTCATAGACATATACCTCAACTAAAGAACGAATAGCGATGAATAGCTCTTGGATAATTTCTTCCTGTATTGGTTGAGCTCGAGATTCTGATATTTTCCTTCTCTAAAGATTTTTGTAAGCTCCTGGTTGACTCCGACTATGCTTGGCTCTAGATAGACAGAAAAAAAAACAACTCTGCACTTCTCCTTGTGTTTGTAAAAAGACTTTGAAATATTAAGCCTTTTCGTGCAATAATAGCAACCTTTCCCAAGGTGGTAGGCGAAAGCAAACCTTTTGCATTTAATTCGGCATGTACCGGTAACCCTAAAAATTGTGCGAAATGAACTGATTACTATTTTGAGGCTGCCGGAGTTCATTATTGCATTTGGATGATCGTGTGATATGCCCTGATCTCCTTGGAACTTGAGCCAACAACTAGATTGCTAACCTTGCATTAGCATGCGCTGACAATTAATATCTCGGCCGGAATGATTACGCCAAGCAAACGATCACGACCTGAAAAGATATGAATATCACCTTGGGTTCTGGGATGCGCTTGAGAGATGACACAATAGCCTACGGCCATACGTCTCACTGCCAACAAGCGCCACCTTTTTAAAGCTAATTTAATTAGCTTCATTTATTTAAGCACACATTGAGCCATGCTATCATAGATGTAACCGGCCCGAAAATGTGAACAAACACAGGCCCGCCTTTCAAGAAAACAACTGCCATAATATCACATTTTTTTGAAGTGGATTGGCATGTGTCTTGTCAATTTTTCTATAAATAGGCCAGTAGATAGTGAGCAAAATATTCTTAGCATTTGAGAAGTGATAGGTCAGTAGCCGAGCATTAAGAAAGTTCTTTCATAGGTTAGGTGGTAAACAAATTTGACATTAGCTCAGAAGCCTAGGGACAGTGTCAGAGTAATGGATACCCCAATTCGTGTAACCTCATGTAAGTCACAGACGGCGTTCCTAGGGGAGGTTTCAACTAGGAGACTGAAAATGATGACAGAGAATAAGCATTCTCTAGTTTTGGTAGCCATTAAGTGGGTCTTAGGCAAAGATTGCATAAAATATGAGGATAAGTATCGGGTGAATACCGATGTATGCTCCCACTTTGTAGCATCCATGTTGGAAATTTACGTTCCCCGACCACTAATCCTGAAGCTGGTTAAAGAAATCTTCCCGAAGAAATACCTGAATGGTCTTAGTGAGGTCGTTGCGCATACTACCTATGGGATAGGTCTGCCATCAGCCAGCGACCTACATCACTTTATTGAGGAAGAAGCTGTCGTCGTTTGGCTGCCATTCCTCAGCGGATTCAGCCTATAGACCCGTGACCAGCACCAGCAGAGGGTTACTCAAGCCCTATACTTCCTGTTTCAGAGCTACAACGTGATACCTTTCTACAACATAGACTGGTATACTGACTTTAGGAACCTGGTGTTTCCACTGTCAATGGCGGTTGTGCCAAATGATGCTGCCAGTGCTACCGAAGAACCTGTGGACGAGGAAGAAGTGGACGCTGCAGTGAATGCATCAATTGCTGCCAGTCATGCCTTTGGATAGACAACCCCTTTGCCTATTGCTTAAAATGTAACTCTCCTACTATATATAAGCCTGATAAAAGGCTATCGTATACAATATACCTCAATACTTGTAAATTTTGAAAAATGGCTTCCCAGTCATTTTGTGATGAAAAAACGTATATAAATAGATATCCATCATTTTAAAGAAAATCCATACTCTTTCCTTCATTTTGTGTTTAAGATTTTCTGGGTTTGCAAGTTTTATATGCTATTTCTCTGCACATGGGTGTATTTTATGTAAAGCAACTCTGGTATTCCACTCGTTAATAATAATGGGTTACTTCCGCAGAAATACAAACTGATTTAGAAAAAAACCGGCCAAACAAATGAATTTTTTTTTTTTTACATATGTACAAAGTAGAGCTTAATGCCTAATGGAATAGATTAAGATGAATCCCATTGATTGGGATTCCTAACGACTCCTATTCCATATTCTCTAGCTCAAAAGTGTTGTGTTCTTTGCATTGAATGACTTTAAAGGGACCTTCCCATAAGCAATCAAATTTACCATGCTGACCTGGCTTTGCAGCCCGACTATTATACTTTAGCACTAAATCTCCACATTTTAGACCCTGGTCAGAAGCCTTCTTGTCAAACCATCATTTGACCACCTGTTGACGGCTTGTCATTGCCATTAGGGAATTCTCCCTTTTTTTTTGCACTTCCAACAGTTCAGCGAGTCGAACCTCCATGGCTTCATTTTATTCTATCTCAAGAGATTTCAACAATTGTATTGTCAAAATCTCCATGGAGATGGGTAATAGTGCTTCTTTTCCGTATACCAACTCATAAGGCGAAGTCTTAAGGACTTGCTTAGGAGTTATGCAGTTTTCCCAGAGCACTATTCAGAGGTTTTTATGCCATTCCCTCTGGTGTTCTGAGCCAATCCTTTTAAGAAGTCAGACTAAACTTTTGTTCGTCGAATCTACTAGACCATTTCCCTATGGGTAATAGTTTGATGATGTTTTAAGGAATATGCCATTCATTAACGCAAAGTGACATACCTTTGCACCTAGGAATGCTCTGGCGTTGTCCGAAATGATAGTTTTCGGAGGACTGAACCTTGTCATTAGTTCCTCGAGGAAATAGACAATTTTTGTCTTTGTTGCGCTTTTAAGGGGAATAGCCTCCGTCCACCTTGTGAAATAGTCCGTAGCGGTTAGAATCCACTTGTGTCTAGCACCAGAGACCAGGTTGATCATTCTGATGAAGTCCAGACCCCATTGCGCAAATGGTTCATCTGCCACTATTGGTCTAAGGGGCATTACAGAATTCTTCCTTCTGTCGGCGAAGAACTAACATTTTTTTACCTCTTACCAAGGAGTGGGAGTCACTGAAAAGTGTAGACCAATAATAGCCAGCGCGCATGATTTTAATTGCGATGGTTTTGGCAGAGAAATGTCCACCTATAGCGCTATTATGGAATGCGTCGAGGATCCTCTTCGCCTGCTTCGAAGTAACGCATCGCAAGAGAACACCATTGAAATCCATTTTGAAAAGGACTCCTATCAGCATATATCTACAATTTTGAAGTCGGTAATACCTCTTTTTTTCTGATCAGAGGCCTGGCGGATACCTTCCAGTTTGCATGAAGTTCATTCTATTAGTCAGCCAATCATCTTTCGATCCTGATCCATTTATTAAGACGAGCTTTGGTTGTTCCTCCTTAGTAGGTACTTCCTTGTTTTGTGCCATATAATCACACAGTCCTTTTCCTTTAATAGTCTCAGTAGGCCTAACTTTGATGTCATATTCAAGGATCTTGGTGATCCAATTAGCCCTTTTTTATGTGATCTCTCCTTTCATGATCTATTCACGCACACTAGAATGTACGACATATATCGGAACTTTGTTGCAGGAAATTAGATGGCATAATTCTTTAAGTCCCTTTACTATTGCAAAGGCCTGTCTTTCGACAAAGTTATAATTCACCTCATATTCTTTTAGGGTTCAGGAATAGAACACCACTGGATGTTCTCCCTTTCCTTCACTATCCTTTTGGGTTAGAATAGTAGCAATACTAGACTCGCTACTGAAAGCATACATTATAAAATCTTTGCATTGATCTGGATTAACCAGCACCGGGGCTATGGAGATCGCTTCCTTGACCCGTTCAAAAGCCTCCTGAGCTTCTGTTGTCCACTTGAAAGCTTGATCTTTTTTCAGCATTAGGGTGATCAGCCTAATCATTCCCGCAAAATTGGAAATAAATTTACTGACGAAATTTACTTTGCCCAGGAAAGACTGGACACCTTTCTTATTTACTGGAAGGGGAAGTTCTTTGATAGCCTTTACTCGTTCGGGGTCAATTGAAACACCTTCTTTAGACACAACATGCCCCAACAGGTTACCCTATGGCACTCTGAATACACATTTCTTTAGATTCAAGGAAACCTTTAACTCCTGGCATTTTTGAAAAACTAATTCCAAATGATCAAAATAATCATCTTTAGATTTAGAGAACACATTAAGGTCATCTAAATAGATTAGAATAAACTTATTGATCAGTTCGTTGAATGCGATGTCCATCACCCGCTAGAAAGTTGCCCTTGCATTAGATAAACCAAAAGGCATTTTACCATATGCAAATGTTCCCCACTTTGTGGTGAACGTAGTCTTGTGTTGATCTTCTTCTGTAACACGAATCTAGTTATAGCCAGAGAAACCATCCAGTAGAGAGAACATTTTTGATCCTGCCACAGTTTGTAGGATTGCCACCATAGAGGGCAACAGATAGTGGTCCTTCAGAGACGCTCTGTTCAGGTCTCGGAAGTCCACACATAAGTGGATATCACCATTTTTCTTTCAGACTGGTATTAGATTCAATACCCAAGTACTATGTTTGATTGGGAAGACAATGCATGAATCAATGACCTTGGTTAGCTCTTGTGCCATTAGGGCCTCAACCTTAGGGATGACTGGCCTCTGTTTTCTGTCAAACTGGTTTCGCACCTTTTGTTAGCTCAATAGTGTGCTGAATGAAGCTAGAATTGTAACCCTCCAGATCATCGTAGGACCAGGCCACTATTCCATACTTTTCGCAGAAACCGATGAGCCTTTCTTTATCATGATGTGGGACATCTTTTCCAAATCGAAGATTCTTACCATCAGAGATAAGAAGTTCCTCATAATCACTTTTGTCTGCCACAAACTTCTACTTATCATTTCGGGCATCATTACAATCGAAAAAGTTTTTCAAAGTAACCAACCCTTTGAGATTTTTTTTTGATTTGAGCTGCATAATTTGTTCTTCATAACCCTCGACGATCTTTGGTTGAAGTTGATCAGCAAATTCCCCCAAGTTCTGGATAAACGAAGCAATGTGTTCATCGCTTTCAAAGACTTGCCAACTCTGATCATTGTCGGGGATCGCTGGTCGAACTAATACCTGTACTGAATATTCATTCTAAAGCAAGTCAGAGACAAGATCAAACTGAGCACCAATCACCGCCATGCGATCTGCATCGCTATTTTGCCTTCGGGGAACGGTCCGGATGTTGAAAGCTTCGAAACCCTCAATCAGGTCCCAGATTCGATGCCAATAGGATCTCATGCGAACATTATTTGCTGCAGAAATTCCTTAGACCTGGTTAACTACCAGTTCAGAATCTCCAAACATAATCAATTGCTTAATACCCATTCGTTCCGCAAGGCTTAAGCCTTGGACTAACCCTTCATATTCAACCTCATTGTTTGAACATGCGAAGTGAAAGGGGAAAGACCTCAACAACTTTTCATTTTGTGGGGATATTAGACATACCCTTGCTCTAGCACCTACTTTACTTCTTGCTCCGTCAAAATACAATGTTCATAGCTCATTTGCTTGGTTACCGTTAGATTCTTTGGTGACCTTCGGAAGCACCTAGTCTTCGTCATAAATCACATATGTGCCCAATCTTGTAGCATGATAATTTCTGAAAGGGTCATTGTTTATGTGTTCGCTCAACAAAGCATCTTCCTTATCATTTCGGTCTTCGCTCACCTTCTCTTCTTATAGCAAATCAACACTATACATCTCTTGCTTGATGATAGAGGTATGCGCTGCTTCAAAATTGATCAAGGCCTCATCCGTCACATGTTCAGAATGTAGAGCCTCTGATTCTATCTTCATTTTTGCACCATGTTTTGTCCTAAGTATTAGATGTGACCAATCCAAGGACAGGTATCCGCCCACTTTTGAAGTAAATTCGCAGGATAGACAAAGACCAAACATAGGAAGAACATCTATGATCACTGTGGCCTGCGGGACTGTGATACTTGGGCAGGCGAATAGATTTAACGGAACCACTTTGATGACACCTACAGTTTCAACTATGTTTCCATCAAGCTGCATAACCCCTCTTTTCATAGGTTCATAGGTGAGGCCCAAAGCTTCGGCTATCTGTTTAGGCATAACCATCGTAGTAGCGCCAGAATCAATCATAGTGTTGTGTAATAGCTTTTTTCCTACAATGACAGTCAAGAAGAAGGGTTGAGGTTTCAACCTACCTTTTTCATCGGTAGGAGATTCCTTTGTATCATTTGTAAGCACCTTTGGTGGCGGTATGTGACAACCGACCTCTGCACTGGCCGAAGGCTTTGTTAATGTCGGGTTGACCTCTTCTTGAAGCGCCTTTTGTAATAGCGTCTTTTGTTTCGGGATCGCTAGAATGTCCCATAAAGACACATTAGCAGATGATTTCTTCAATTGCTCTACCACATTAAAAGGTGTCAAACTCGGAGACTTTTTCTCTTTAGTTCTTGCTATAATAATCTCCTTCCGTGGTTGAGAAGATGAAGGGACGGTCATAGCACCAGGAATTTGATTGGACACGCATTTTCCCTATAGACTGTTCGGATGTGAAAAAATAAGCTCACATATGAATCTCCTCTATGAGCATGTGTTATAGTTATATTGCACCTGCGGTGTTTCGGATATGAATGCGTCATTAGCAAACACCATTTCTTCATCTTCCATCTAGGAGAAGAGTGCATGATCAGGAGCAATATCAGACTCTTGCTCTAAGGACATTCCTTACATTTGCACGGTAAGGACCACACTCTCCATTGGCGAGGCATATACGTATCCTCCACTTTCTGTTGTAGTACCTTGACTGCGTTGCTCCGCCACCTTCTGTTGTAAGTTGCCACATGGATAATTTTGAGGCATATGTGCATCGTTGTAGGGGAAGCACCATGGATTGATGTCATCAATAAGATTGTTTTGTCTTGCGGTTAATTCCCTACTTGAGTTTGAAGATGCGCTCATTAACGGAGAAGGCACCGACACTATTTGGTTTGTAGTCGAAGTTGGTGGATTAGTGCGAAGCGCACCCTGATATTGATTTTGCTGATAAGTAGACCGCCCGCCTTGATAGTTTTGATATGCGGGCTGCAGGGGTGTTGCTTGGTTTCGCTTGAGAGTTGTTATGTCGTTTTCCATGGTTCGCAACATCTCTTTGAGGCTGCTTATTTCATCTTTGGAAGAACTTGATGTAGAAGCCAAGTTTTCAGGAGCGGCCACATATGAGTACATCGACTAGGAAGTTGCTGCCATACTAGTCGATGCGACCTCTTGTGTAGAGATTGTTATTTTAGGAAATATCGACATAATAGGTCGAGGAGGCAATTTTCCACAATCTATCAAATGATTCTCAGCTTTGATAGCAGTACCATAAGCATTTGGTAGAGTGGCTCCTCCCAAAGAATTGATCATCACAGAAATGTCGAGATTAATGGACTTCAAATAAAATATGAATGCCAACTTTTGAGTTGGACAGATAGTCATAAGGATCCTCTGCCAATTTGAGTGAAATCGGGCATTGAAGTCTGTCAGAACCCCCTGGGGGGCTCGTCTTATGACGGATAGCTGATAATATAACGAAAAATGATCTCCGTCATTTGAGAACCTTCCATAAAATGGATCTCTAAGCTCATCCTAGGTGCGAATTGAATTAGGAGTTAGTGTTCGGTACTAATCGAGAGCCTTGCCTTTGAAAGACATGCGAGGAGCCTCAGGGCTACATTATGCGCTGTAATACCATCTACTAGACAAACATCCGCTATATCCTGCAAATGTTCTGCTGGCATTTTTGAGTTGTCTCCGACAAATTTGGGAATAGATTTCAGGGCCAAAACTGGGATAGCACCCCAAACAGCGGGCGCTACCAAGGGTACCAGGGGACTTCCAACATCCCATGCTATGTAGTTTTTGTTTGGGGCTGGCAACATGGTGAGAGGAAAAGGTGGTGGAAATGGAACGGTTACCAACTGATTTGCGACCTGGATTGTCCCTAGCGGAGGTACTAGTAAACCTGGGTTATCTATAGTCTAGGATCTAGTTATAGGCCGATGGCTCATACACCCATCTACAATGCTTTTTTGTTAAGTTTGAGTCCCACCGGACGTGCAGAAAAAGAACAAACTGTTGACGCCAAAAATTGACGAGGTAACAGTGTCTTATGGGAAACTTAGTTTAAGGGGGACCCTTTGCACGAAACTGAGTGACCTCTAGATTTTTAAAGAAGTCGGCTTCTTCTATAATGGGTTTTGAAAAGGGGAATCGAAACAGATATAATAAAGCAAAGTCTAATCTAAGGCGATGCGCCAAAATCTACTAATGGGCACGATAAATCATAGATTTAGAGGCCTGAATGGTGTTGTTGCATTCCAAAATGTTTGAGACTTAAGATTATAACATAGAAAATTCATTTATTGATATAAAATAATATTGCATACATCCTCACTACTAATAAGAGTCATTAGACATGATTTAGGTAAGAAAGCTTGTATCCAACATATATAGAAGTTCTTCAAATGAAATGTTTAAGACAGTATAAAGCACAGTTTACAGTTTAATCAAAGCATGAAAAATAGAAAGGTCAAATAATTGGCACAATCTAAAAGTTTCTTGCAAATAAAATAGTAAAAGAGGCCTGGTGTCTTTTGTTAAAACAACATGTTTTTTCTTAAATTTTTGGACCACTTCTCTTCGACAGAGAGAGTATATATAGCAGGAAAAGAAACCTCCCACCGCTTTGGAGAACTGCAACATAAAAGATCTCGCAAATCCTTTGCAATGATGCTTGAATCAGAAGATTCCCAAGGCCGTTACAACGGCATTGAGCCAAAACATAGCATCCAGTCGCCCTGGGTACAGGTGCATCCTCCGCAATTATGGCGGTGGTCCCAACAAGGCTTGAGTAGACAAATG
Organism: Sequoia sempervirens; assembly: GCA_007258455.2. Taxonomy (NCBI): domain Eukaryota; kingdom Viridiplantae; phylum Streptophyta; class Pinopsida; order Cupressales; family Cupressaceae; genus Sequoia; species Sequoia sempervirens. The sequence goes on along the minus strand of VDFB02362736.1, from coordinate 202,551 downwards.
TCATCCCTCGCCGCGAATGATTATGACCAGTAGCAACCAATAGCATTGTTTAGTTCATCCGGCCCATCGCCCGCATAACAGATCAGCATTTAGGCACGTGGCAGCCACCTGCTGCCCGTATGAAAACCTCTCCCATCGCTGCCGAGGATTTGCGAAAATGCAACATGCGTCAAATGGGCTGAGATCCTTATCGCAGTGGAGAGAACACTGCATCAGCTGGGTGTGAAAGACGCGTGGCGGAATTTCGCTGCCTACGGCTGTTTATTTCCTTATTGCGTTGAAAGATTTGTGAACGGTTTCCACCTAGCAGAAAGTGGGACCCGCCAACACCTTTTAGAAATAAAAAAGAAACCTTGCTGAAGCATTTCGCAGCCCGTCGAGGCCTCGAGGAAGCAAGCGACAAAAGCAACCCGTAACCGCGACATGTGGGAGCCCAGTGGAGCCTCCCAAGAACCGAAAGGAAAGTCGATACCCGAAGTTGCGAAGAGAAGATGCACAAAGTGGCAGATCAAAAACTTGATGGAAAGCCGAATAAACTCAGCAATACACAGGCCGACGCACACACAATACAAAAGAAACCCGAAGGGAGCTGTTCAAATATTTATTTTAACAGTAAATAATGTTGACATTCCATAATTCACTATTTTTCTGTAAAAAAAACCTTTGCTAGGACTAAAACTCCCTTTTTGGTGTCTTAGTCACTCTCAAGATTTTTTTCGTTAGAAGTATCTCTCTGTTGTTTGTTGTCTGTTTTAGTCCCTAGAACTTCAAAATCTCACCAGGAGGACCAAGATTCCCTTCCTGGAATCTTAGTCCCTCTTGAATTTGACTCTCTAGTTTTTCAGGGTTTGAAATTGCTTTTTTGTGTTTCTATGGGCTGCCTTCAGTATAATGTTTCAGTTTCTAGAATTGTTGTTATTCCAATTTATTTCATTTCAAGTGTAATTGCAAGCATAGGATATTGTGTTCATTGAAATTTCTATGGTTTATCCCTCATATGAGTTGTAGTCTTGGTGTCCTATTACTAATACTGTGGTTAGACGAAGTGTGAGACTCATGGCATCCCGCGATAAGGCTCTCGTTGTGGATCTTGGGTTATCAAGCTCTCTTACTTCTTGTGTTGCCATTATTTCATTAGGTATGGACCATACCTTTGACACCTCTTTTGCTATGCCTACCTTACCTACAAGTGTTGTGCCTAGTGTCCAAACAATGGTTGATCATATTCCTCAAGAAAATGTAATGAAAATGCATGAAGATTTAGCTCATTCACAAGATAGCGTGAGTACTACAAACATTTCCAACACTTTTATACCTACCATAGATAACCTTCACCACATGATAGAAAGTGATGAGGGATTGGAAGTTGTGCATAACATAACTCAAATATTTGGAAAACATCTTCCTTCCACAACTAATGGTGCTCAAGCTTCAAACAACATGAAAAACCAAGGAGGTCAAAATCCTCCCTCTTCAACCATAACCTCAACTCCCACCTATACCAATTCTCAAATGACCACAAAAATGTAACTGACTGGTAGCATCCTTCCTACCTCAAACATTTCCACTAGTGCTCCTTATACCTATGTGGCATCCAATCTTATATCTCCTCTTGTAAGCAATTCATTCACTGGTCCTTCCAAAACATACATAACACCACTATATTCATCTCCATCACACACTAAAAGAAATGATCCTATCATTAACCATCCCTTACAAATTCTTTCATCCATTCAACGCCAAGTTTCCACCGTAAATCAAAATCAAAATGGTCCACCTTCATACTATGTCAAGAGCAACCCACTATCCTTGAATATATTAAGAACTTTGGTGCCACAAGGTATAGAGATCCCTAGATTTGAGAAATATAGAGGAAAGGGAGATCCTACTAATCATTTTAATTCCTTTACTACTTTGTGTAGTGATGTTATCCTTGAAGACAAAATTTTGGCTAAATTTTTTCCCTGATACTTGAAAGACATTGCCTTGGATTAGTTTTTTGAATTACTAAATAACTCAATTCATTCATTCAATGAACTTGTTGAGGGATTTATTAACCATTTCCAAGTGCACATGGTCCTTGAAATGACATTAGCTGATATGATGAGATGCAAGCAAAATGAGGGTGAAAAAGTCACTGAGGGTGAATTAGTGTGAAGATTCTTGATTCCTACCTTTAAAAGATGTTCACAAAAAACTTACAAAGCAAGATAAGGGATAAAATCAACATGATGAAATTCCCCTCTTTCATGCATTTATGCACTACCCTTCAAGACTATCAAAATTCTATAACCAGTAGTGAACATAAACCCACCCCCACCTGTCTTGAAAAGTCTAAAGCTTCAAACTCAAAACACTTACCAACCTTCCAGAAGACAAAATAAAAGTTTCATTCAACTAAATTCCACCTCTCAACCTACCCAACCAGTTGATACCTAAGTAGCCGCTATAAAGAAGAGTAATCCTTATATCTTTTGGGATCCCCAAAGGCAATTTACTCCCTTACCTAACACACTTCACAACATTATGACCCAACTCTTAAACGAAAACATGCTTGTCTTACATCCCGTCTGACGCCTTGAGCCTAGCAATCCATTACCTCTGAGCTTTAGACACAATGCCTATTTTTCTTATCACCAACATAAAGGACATGATACAGAACATTGCGAGCATCTTAAACATCTTTTTCAAGACCTAATTGATTCTAATCATCCGAATTAGAGGCGTAATTTATAAAAAAGGTAATAACTTTGTGGCTCCTCCCAATCAAAACTTTCAAATCTTTATCAATCCCATTCCCAACCATAATATTTCATTTGTTAAGGCTAGTGAAACTAAGCCCGATGTGATGAATGTTGACATAGATGATGAGAATATGAGCAATAATGAACAAAATCCTATGGATGCTAATGAACAGAGTCATATGAATACTAATGAACAAATTCCTATTGATACAATGATAGGAGTGGTTAACATCGAGGCTCATAAATAGAAAACCATTGACATTACTTTATCTTTAGAAGAAACAATTAAACATGCACCTGATGGTCCTCTTTACATAGCCGATAAAATCAATAACAAGCCCACTCTTGAGATTTGAATTGATCCCATTTGTGGAGAGAATGTGATCAAAGAAGAACTTTTATATGTGCATGAACTTACTCAAGATAGATATGATAAACCAAAAGAATGGATTAAAACGCATGATGGTTTTGCTCATGCTACAATGGCTCAATCACACTCCCTTTACAAGTAGGACCAAAGAAATCAACTGTATCATTCTCTATCATATCTAATTCACACAAATTTCATGTGAAGTTAGGCTACAAATGGCTTCGCTCCATGAATGAGGTTCCATCCATTGTCCATAAGTACTTAAAATTTCCAGTTGGCAATGAAATATTCACAGTGAACCATAGTGGATTTAGACCCCCATCTTCCCATGGAAATTTCTCATATTATTTTTTTCCTAAACCTACGGAACCTATAAGACCCTGTGAAGAACTCATTTTCTTATCATACCAAAAATTCAAATAAAAATGCATAGCCAAGCTATCCCTTGAAAACTTTCCTCCACCCATGATCGCACCTCCACCCATGCTTGAACTTCCACCACCTAAAGAAAACAATGTTGAGCCTAAAGCCCTTCCAACAAACCAAGACCTATCCACAAAATCTCCCTTACCTATTTCCTACAAGAGACCTAGAGAAAACCAAACAAGTCTTAATCCACCTCCTAAGAAAATTTATAAATCCAAAGAGAAAGTGGATGAACAACCTCCCATGGTTTCTTCTATTCTTCCCTCACAAGAAGAAAAGGAACGTATGGTTGAGAAACCCGATCCCACACAAACGCAACATGAAAACCATAATAAGAGAAACCAAAATGATAGAGAGCATAGGCGTAGGAGTCATGCTATTGCTTGAAAGATGAACGATGAGAACAACATTGAAAATCAAAACCCGAACTTGATAGAAGAAATAAATGATGACCCTTCTCTTTTACCAGAACAAATAGAATTCATGTTTCCAACACAACAAGGACTAGAATCTTCTATGGATATTATTATTCATCCTCCTATTGTGGTTAACTTGGATGACGATGAGGAAACAACTAAAATCGATGAGGAAGTGCATAATGAGTTAACTTGGTTATTCTCCTCATCCATGAGATTAAATGAAAACAACCACGATGATCCTCCTAAACCGAGCGATTCATCATGTGTTGAAATTGGTGATTCTCCTAATATAGCACTTGATGTTGTCCCTCTTGCTAGTGATCTACATTCTACATATACTGAACAAGACTGGGATGTGGATGAACTGCTAGATGGTTGACTCACATGTTCTTTACTAGTCTTTTATATTTTCTTTTTCTTTTGTTTTCCTTTTTGATTTCTTTTTTCTTTTGCTTGCATATGCATAACGTGATCCCTTGTGATGTTTTGTTTGATGTTTCTCTATGTGAATTCCTCTATTTTTGCATTCATTCTTCTATTTGTGCCTTTTCATTGATCTTTTATCTTTCCTTTATTTTCATTGTTGTCTTGTGTTTTCCTTTCGGGGATGACGCAAGGCATCAAGACATTCATGTCTCCTTCATGTTGACCCAAAATATTTTTCATTATCTTTTCTTTTCCTTTCATTTTCATTTTTTTTGTGTTATGTTTTCCTTTTGGGGATGACACAAGGCATCGAGACATTCATGTCTCCTTCATGTTAACCCAAAATCTTTTTCATTATCTTTTCTTTGCCTTTCATTTTCCTTTTTTGTCTTGTGTTTTCCTTTTTTTGGATGACACAAGGCGTTGAGACACCCTATGTCTCTTCCATGTTGACCCGAAAGGATTTTTTTTTCTTTCTTTTCATTCTCTTTGTGCCATTCTTCCAATTCTATGTGTATTTGGGGAATGATGATAGTTCTGAGCTCTGTAATATCATTTCAACAAAGACAAATACTGACCTAGAATCCATAGATCCCTTATGCGTTATGGGGGGAAACCTTCTTTCCTCTTTTATCTTTTGGCTACTTTAAAGTAATTGCTCACAACATGGTGTTAGCAATTTCTTTAAAGTGGGGGCATACATTGGTATTATCTTGGCATGATTTCACTTCCATTTTTTTCCCTTTTCATGGTCTTTGATGTGATTTTCTTATTTCACACAATGTGTTTTTCTATTTGTGGTGACATTAGGAGTAATGTCCTTCAAGAGTGTGATCTATCTTAGCATATTATATTCCCCTTAGTGGTGATGTGATGCACTGCATCCCCTAAGTGGTGAATATTTTATCCTTTGATCGGTCCTCTCTCGGAGATATTAGGAACAATTTTCCCTAAGAGTAAGACCTCAAGTGAACTAAGAAAAATCACTTTGAGCGTCCTTGTTTCTTGTTGCATTTTTTTTCTTTTTGTGCCTTATTAAATTCATGGAGGTAAGGCTTTGATATGGTCCCCTGAGGCTCACCTAGTGAACACCTAGCTTCACTAGCCCATGTGAGCATGCATTTTTGTACCTTATTAAAGTCATGGAGGTATGGATTTGATATGGTTCCATGGGGCTCACCTAGTGGACACCTAGCTTCAGTAGCCCATGTGAGCATGCATTTTTGTAACTTATTAAATTCACGGAGGTATGGATTTGATATGGTCCCCTGGGGCTCACCTAGTGAACGCCTAGCTTCACTACCCCTTGTTAGCATGCATTTTTTTACCTTATTAAAGTCATGTAGGTATGGCTTTGATATGGTCCCTTGGGGCTCACCTAGTGGACACTTAGTTTCACTAGCCCTTGTGAGCGATCGTTTTTGTTTGCATAATGGACAGTGTGTTCCACTTGTAAACCTTTTTGGACAAATAGCCTAGAACTGGTCGACCACGTTGGACAACCATTCGAAGCTTGATCTATTGCAATCTTCCTTTTTCCTTTTCCTTTTTGCCTTTTCCTTGTCTTTAATGGTGTATGTTTGTGATCTGGTTATGGCTTCATATATCATCTAAAAGTTTGTTCCTTTGTGCCTATGTTGGTTTTCCATACGATATTGATCTTGGGGGCTTGGACACCCTCTTGATTATTGTCATCCTATCTTACTAGCATTTATACATTTGAACCCCTCTTGATTGCATGGTTGGTTACTTTACTGTGAGTTTGAATCAAGTCATCCTCTCACTAAAGTGGGGCTAAATGTAGTGTAGTAAAACACATACCCTTGCATTTTCACACTTGTTTGAGCCCGCCTTGCTTTATTTATGCTTCTTTGTGGCTTAATTGGTCCTATTTTACATCCACAAGCCCTATGAATTATATCTTTTTTCTGGTTAATCTTGACATTCTCCAATGCATAAATGATAATTTAATGACTCCATTTGTGTGTCCCTAATTTTTGGGTCAGGACTCAAATGCCACCTAGGGCGTCTTTGTCCCCCAAAGGTCTCGGGACCCTGATTTTGAGGTATCTTAAATGGGCCCCTTTTTGGTGTTGTGCCCCAAGTTTCATGGCTTGGGACTAGGACGCCGAGTCATTTTCAGGATTTAATTTCAAATTCTAGCGAGATTTAGCCTCCTTTATTTAATGAATTCATATGTCGGCTTGGTGTGATGTAATTTCAGGATATTAAGCATAGATAAGTATAAATACAAGGTTCATTCATTCATTTGAATCCAAGTCTTTTGTGATAGTATTCATAATATCAAATTGAGTTCACAAGAGCATTCAAGAGTAGATTTATCAAGCATTTGGATTCATTATCAAGATTCAACCATCGTATCAAAGAGTTTCTTGCATCATGTGTGTTGTGCTAACATTTGTGATGTAGGGTTTCAATTCAAGCAAGCAATTCAAGATCATTCCTTTGGTTCAAGATCCATATGGACATTGTAACCATTGCACACAAGCTTGTAGACTTTATAAGGGTTTGATCTATGTTGAAGTCTTGAAGATCATTTAGAGTGCAAAATTGTAAAAGTTGCAAAGTTGCATTACAAAGTTGTCATCTTCACAGAAACTCACCTACAAGTCGAATTCAAAAATTTTAGAACCTAAGATTGGAAAGGGAGCAATTGTAGACCTCAGAGCTAAGGATCACATTCAGAGTTTGCAAAAATTTAGAACGAGACTAATACACCACCTTGCACATCTTAGTCCTCCCAAGCATATTTTTTCAGAGATTCCTTCAGATCCGGTTCTGACATCTGAAGACTCTACATTTGCCCCAAAAAATAATAGCGGGACTAATACGCCATCTTGGGCATCTTAGTCCTCCACAACACTTTTTTGAAGCATCTTTACAATTCCAAAATCCTCACAACATCTCCAGACTTCCTAGGTGCACATTTCTAGTTTCATATTTTTCTATTGCATTTCATTTATCTTTCTAGGTCATTTAGCATTCATTTGCATATCACATTGTTGTTTCCAACACTTTCTTTTCCAAGTTTATACTTGGTGGAGAACCCCTTAAAGCTGAGAAAATCCCTCCTAGGTCCTCCTCATTGTGAATTGACTCACCTTGTGAGGTTGTTAGTCAATCCAATTGGGACTCGTAGGACATTATTAAGTGACTTGTTGGAGAAAGAGTGATATTCATATATCCATTTTTCCACCAATCACGTACATCATTAGGTGTTGTGGTAGAATTAAATTGAAAGAGAAGGTTAGGAGAAATAAATGTACACAATGTTCCATATGCTTCATCATTTTGATTATGTCATTTTCACTTTTCAGTTGCTCTTGTAGGTCCAAGTTCCAAGCCCATAGTGACTTGATATAATCCTAGTTTCTTAAGCTTTATCTCCATTGATTGCTTCAATTCCTAGAAGTTTAATTGATGCAGGAGCATCCTTGGTTGTAAAGAAATCCTATATCAACTAAAATCATTTCTTTTATTTCAATTTAGTTTGTCGTTGTCTTAGCAGTTTATTTCGCATTTTACCACATTATCATTTCTCAACTCACAAAGCAGGATATTGGTTCTGCACGAGGTCATCTACAACATATCCAAATTTTAGGTGATTTGCATTCGTTTGAAAAAAGTTATCACTCTCAAATTTTCATTGTCAATTCTTAGATAGAGCATTAAGGGCCTATTTGGCTCAGATTGGTTGTGTAGACCTTTTACAAAGCATGGGGTGCTTAATGAAACATCATAAAAGGTATTTTAGGTCTTGGGTAACTTTCTTGGAGATCCATAATACATTTTGTTTCCTGATGGGTTGTCTTTTCATGTTTGTTGGCCGACTGACACATTTGATATTGCATTGGGTTTGTAAGCCTTGAGGTTGACATGAATCATAATTAGATCTAGAGATTCATATTTAAGACCATTTGTAATCCATTAGAAGGTAGTCAATTAGCTAGGTAGTTCATAGATAGAAGAATATTTCAAGTTGTCTTGGTTGGGCTGTAATAAGGCCTTGTACCAATTATAATATCTTGTAATGCCCTTGTGGTAGGCCTATGAGCCTAGTCATTTTTCATATGTGGCATATGATGCATGTAAGATCACAAGTTATTGAATCAATGATAATTCATGTTTGCTAATCATTTATTGTGTTATTTCTACTGTGTTGAACTCTAGGCTGCATGGTTAGATAGTCCTTTCTAGACCCTCCATCTGTGATTGCACCATAAATGGAGTTAGGATTATGTCCATTTTGTAGAATGAAAAACAAGATAACCCCCTTGAATATTATTTTGATCCCCTTGAATTGACACTGTATATGTTTAGTGCATATAAAAATTTCAATGGATTGAATAACGACACTTTATAATTGAGTGCAATATAATTTCTAATGAGATGGGAAAATGATTATACACTTTTACAAAAGTAATAGTTAGTTTGAGTGGCTAATAAAAATTACAATAATACTTGCTTCCTAATTTGCACATAGAAACTTAAAGTATTTTTTTCTTAATAGGAAACAAAATATGTGTTAAACAATTAAAAAATTCAATCATATTGACACTAAAGTATCTGAAAAAGAAAAAGCTTCTCGTTGACTATTTACAATCAAATTTTCAACTTCCCATTTGAAAGTTACTCCAAAATGAAAAAACTCTCCCTTACAAGCACTTTGTATAAATTGGTGGTTAAATTAATTGCTAACATAAAAGCTAACAATTAGCTCAAACTATTAGAGGTTAGAAAAAAAGGACCAATTGCAAAAGTTGTTAATGCTTACATTAAATAATAAATACACTTCACAATGACATAAACATTAACATGAAACCATTTACCATATAAACTATTCGTGTAGTGCTTAGAGGTTGCTACACGAGAGGGTATGTCTAAGTCAATTGTTGGAAACCAAGTTGCACTAGATGGAAGTGTGAGACGTAGCTAATAACAACATTTCATAAATACTAAAGAACTCTTGAAGCATGAAACACTTGGTTGATGTGTGGGAGGCACGACGATCACTACATGGGAGCTATTGCGATCTACAAGAACTTCAATCGACCTTCAACCAACTTAGTTTGTGACACCACATTCATTGCCTTCTTTCTCATGCAAAAGGCTTGCTGATGATTCCTAATGTCGAGTCATTTGGTAGTGATTTGGTTGATGGGAGTGGTAAGGTGCATGAATGATGGAAGACTTGGGAACAACAAACATTTTTTTCTTCTCAATGCACCAACCAAATTAGTTTAAACAGTAACATATTATAAAGAAAAACCATGATAAAACCTCTATGTAAATTACAAAAGATATCATAGAACAATAAGGATTTAGAAGAAAAAGAAATCTCCACAAAGAGTCGTGCATTCAAGGAGTGTCATAGAGATAAAAATTGACCTACTTGAGGTGTGGAAATCTTCACATGAAGACTTGAATACAAATATCAGCTCTAACATTCTCCTCTATTGACACGTATGAACAATTCCAATGTGTGATACTATGTGGGAGCTACTGAGTGTTGAGAAAATGTCTCAACCTTGCTTTGTTTTTAATTTATTAATTGGCAATTTGTAATTATCTTTTAGTTGTCATGAAATTTTCTAAATGGAACTATGACAACTTGCATACTGTTTTTAATTGTCAAATTAGAAAGAGCATGGAAAAAAGGGGAAGTTAAATGTGATATTGGAAAAAGATAAAATATATTTTTTTGTTGAATTCGCACATTACTAAAAAATGGATAAAATCACAAGTTGGAAGAGGAAGTTTATTTTCTTTGTGATTTATGAATAAATATTTTTGGAAACCATTCTTGATTTGTGTTTTCTCTCATGCCTATATATTTAGTGCTTGAGTTGAAGGAAAAACAAGTTAAGTTGTAAGTTGTTGAAGCCATGAAGTATTGTAGAGATTTAGAGAGACGTTGTATTGATGTAACTCATTTAAAGGATTAATACAAGTCTTGGATCTCTTTGGGTGTGGAGTTTTTTCCTGCAAGGGTTTCTCCACATAATTCTTTTGTTATGGTTTGTATCTTTGTTGTAATCTAGTTTCAGTTGTGATTTATTACTATTTGTTAATTTGGATGCATAAAATTATCTACATATTTTCACTATAATAATTTATCATGTTTTTCAACATCTGGTATTAGAGCGAAGTTGGCTTGATTAGAGAAGGGGATGCCTTTCGTGGAGTGTTTGATTGGGCTTTTTGTTGTAGTGGGAATGTGTTATTTTTTCTTGCAATTTGAGATTTAGTGTGATAAGAGATCATGGCTAGCTCATCTCAGCTGGACATTGAAAAGTTTAATGGTATTGGGTATGATCTTTGGAAGTTAAAGATGGAGGATCTCTTGGAAAAAAGAGATCAATTGGTTTCTTTTAATAAAGAGATGAAACCAAAAACTATGTCAGATGAAGACTGGATTAAGTTAGATAAAAAGTCTCACAACACTATTCATTTGTGTTTATCTAATTTTTTGCTATTAAATGTTTCTAATGAGACTACTACATATAAATTATGAAATAATATAGGAGAGATATACTGAACTAAGAGTCTCATTAACAAGTTATTTCTGAAAAAGAAAGTTATATTATCTTAAAATGAATAATGGAGACTCGATTGCAGAACACTTGAATTCATTTTATCTAATCTCGAGTAATCTACAATCAATTAATGTAAAGATAGATGAAGAGGATAAATGTATTTTATTATTATGTTCACTACCTATATCTTGGGATAATCTTATTGTTGGAATCTATGGTTCTTTTTCAGACAATTTGAATTTGGCTACCCTCATTGCCACTCTAGTTTCAGAGGAAATGAGGAGACAAAATTCAGAGGGGTCTAAAGATGCATTGCATGTACGAGGTAGATCTAAGGAGAAAGGAAAGGACAAAAAGAAAGGTGAAAATTTCAAGTGTAAGGATCGTTCTAAGTCTAGGGAAGGTCAAAATCACCTGGTAAGAGTAGATTGAGGTGTTGGAACTGTGGTAAACATGAGAATCTCAAAAAGGAATCTAAGAATAAAAAGAAAAATAATGATGGTTCCTCTATAGATAAATCCTTTGATGATGAAGCTACTGATTCTTTTATTATTTCTACTAATATTCCTTATGATGACTCTTAGTTAATAGATTCAAGTGCATACTACCACATAAATCCTCACAAGGAATGGTTTTTAGGATATTCAACTTATGATGGTGGGAAAGTTTTCCTCAGGGATAATAGCACATGGAAAATTGTAGGCCGAGGGGAGGTAAAATTGATCTTTAGTTATGGAAGGGTTAAAACACTTAAAGATGCATTGCACATTCTTGGTTTAGCTAGAAATTTAATTTCTACATCTAAAATGCATGATTAAGAAGTGCATGTTACTTTTGAAAAGAGTGGTTGTAAGTTAAGCAGAGGGAATTTGGTTTTAATCAAGGGTAATAGGTGTGGCACCCTCTTTAGACTTTATGCTTCTACTTTCTATAACTCTATTAATGTAATTGATAACTTTGTATCATGTAAGTTATGGCACCATAGGATGGGTCATATTGGTGAAAAGGATCTCAAAACTCTCATAAATAAAAATATGGTTGATGGTTTGTGTTAGTGAATGGATTGGCCTTTTAGAAATATATCTTTAATTGGCAACTCTATTGCTTGTAATACACTGGGACCAACTCGCTAATAGCTTCGAAAATGTCACAATTGCATTTTTGGATTTCCTCTAAATTTTAGAGTTTTAGCTCCCTCATATAATTTAATTAATAATTAATATGCTTTTGACCAAAAAGCAATAAAGGTAGTTCTAATGACAAAAAATAGTCCCCCTTTTCCTTGCTTAATTTTGGAATAATTTGTAGTGTCAAAAAAAGGGTCCTCGAACATTTTCGCACTCGTTTGGGTCCTCCTTGTTGATTTTTGCTTAATGTTGCCTTGATTTAGCGTTATAATGTGGATAACACATTCGCATTAGGTCTTGGTGCCTTGTGAACTAAAGGAATTTAATGGTGCCTTGCTAAAGCGTTGTGAAGTGTTGTAACACACTTTCACACTTCTCTAAGGCTTTATCAATTAACTAAGCATAATAAACATAATTTTAATTATGATCAACATTAATCTTGCCTTATTTGGAGTGTTGTAAACTGCTCTAACACACTTTCACATTCCTCTAGGCTTTTCATTAATAAGTGGGTTTTCTTATGCTTTATATGGCCCTATTTTGCATCCACAAGCCTCATTTAGTGCATTTTTCGAGGATAATATCGACACCAATCAATAACAAATCATAATTTAGGTGTACCTAGCTTTTGTGGCCTAGATATAGTGTCTGTGACTCATTTTCCAACTTAGGTAAATGAGTCCCACCTAGGTCTTTTTGTCCCCGATGCAAGTTTCACATATTTCTAAGCATTTTCCATTTTTGGTCCCATACATTATGTGTAATGGGACTCATTTTCCACCTTGGCTGAATGAGTCTCGTGTGACCAAAATTCAAATTTAATTCAAATTTCTAGCAGGATTTTATTCTCCTAGATCTGGTGTCAGCTTGTAGTGTTGTAATTTTGGGAATTGTTGCATAATTAAGAATAAATACAAGGTTCTTTCACTCATATTCAATACCTAACATTCAAGAGATCACTTAGAGAGTTCACAAGAGAATTTGAACATTCACAAGAGCTTTCAAGGCATTTCAAGGGAAAATTATCAAGCATTCAAGATCATTCTTCAAGTTCCATTCATCTTGTCAAAGGTTGCATTCTTTATGTTTGTTATTGTGCTAACAATTATCATGTACAGTACATGATCAAAGCAAGCATTTCAAGCAAGATCAACATCATTCAAGATAGAGTCAAGAACCACATCCATTGCAACCATTTTTGGCATAATTGCAACACCTTATTGTAAGGGTTTGGTGAGTTGCAACATTATCTTCAGTTCATTCACCATTCTCCTTTCACATTTCTTTTCATTTCAAGGTTTAATTACCAACAAGGGGTTTGACCAAGGTGTTTCCCCTATTCACTAACTCCCCACAACATTTTCCCCTCTTCTTGAGTGTGATTTGTAGGGCTAGGTTGAAGATTTACCAAGGAGCCAAGTTGGAGAAAATTTATCAAAACCCCAAAGTTGTCAAAGTTGTCACTAAGCCTTGGAGAAGCTTGGAGAAGGTCTACAGGTCGCAGGGTGATCCCATAATAGTGGTTTACAATTTTTCCAAACTGGACACTAAAATAAATTTTTTTAACTAAATCTTCACTTTCGGGCACCTATAGCGGCTAAACCGTGAGGAATTTGAAGATGATGAAAACTAGAGTTTTGTGACATTTTTTCTGTAGATTCTAAATATATTTTTTTCAAAGAAATTGGAATTAGATTGCACTTTTTTTTCCACCTCCCTCAATTTTTTTTTTTCTTCAGAAAACAACATTTTTAAAAAGTGGCGCTCACCATATAACGCATAACTTTGTTTCCATGAAGGATAAAATTCTATTTCTTTCGAATTTAGATTTGTAACTCGATATCTAGTGCTTCCACTTGGTTAGATAGTTTTTTATTTAATCAATTTTTGATGTCAAACCAATTACAATTCAAACATAGCACGACTGTATAACGTGTAACTTTTTTTGTATGTATCAAAATTTATTTTTTCTTTTTTTGTTGGATCAAGGACTTAAATATCTGGTGCAATCATATTTTTTATTTTTCTTTTTGATAATCTATTATTTTTTGACATGTGCAAAATGGAGAGCTTGATTTTCAGTGAAAAACCTACATTCACAAGAAATAAAACATAAATATAATAATCAAATTAAATTTTATTAAAATTATACTTTTTTGGAAGCTTATAATAGGGACTACATACTTACAAAAAAATAAATTTTAAATGAATTCATTTGATCCCCCAAAAGGCAAATCAAAATTTGTTTTTTATCAGCATTTTGATAGGTGTAAAGGAGACTCCGTTATAAGTATGGTTTAAAACTAGTGGGGTTCTATCCAAGGGGGCTTGGTCTAAGGTGGTTTGATCAAAACCTCTTCAATTGGAATACTTTAAATGGAACATTTCAAGGCTTAAATCATTATATTTTCTAAAAATATGTGATTTCAACAAAAATTAGGATCTCCCAAAAATTGTAAACCACTATTGTGGCAGCACCCCACAATTTGTAGTTTCAGATCCGAAAATCAGTCAAAAAGAGTAGAGCAGACTGAGAGGCAAAAAATCTAGTTAATAAATTCCAAAAAATTAGAAGTGGATTGATTCACCACTATTGGAAAATGAGTCACACTATACAGGCTTGACAAATATTTTTATAGATCTGGATACCCTTTTGGCTGAAACCTATTCCTGCACATTTTCTCAGAAACTGGATTGATTCACCCAACTTGGCGAATGAGTCCTAGTTAGCATCAACAACGGATTTTTCAGTGATCCATACCTCCATCCTATCTTCTTTAGTCTTCCAGGTGCACACTTTCAATTTAATAGCTTTATGTTACATTTTGTTCACTTGGTTTTCCATTTCATTGCCTTTTCCAAGTTTACACTTGGTGGTGAACCCCTTATTAGAGATCATTCAACCCCTAGAACAACCCTTTTCCATATTTCAATCTCCCTTGCATTGAAATCTTAAGGGTTGGTTATTGAGTGAAGAGTAATGAAATAGCCTCTCTCCTTTTAGGTCCAAAAACCCTAGAAGTGAAAGAGAGACCCCCTTCTTTTCATCCTTTCATTTTTTTGAACCTACATTTAGATCTGTATACGCATAAAAATGGTCATGTCTATAATCCTGGCAATTAATTAAATATTTATTATTTAATTAATTTTTCTAAAAGTCCTCTACATATGATTAAATTTATTTAATTTAATTATATTGTTCATTCATCTTATTCTTCTTCCATAATTAATAAATTTATTTTATTTAATTATTTTCACATGTCCACTTAATTAATTAAATAAATACATTCTATTTATTTAAATTAATTATCACTGTTTGAATTTAAATTAAATCTTTTGATTTAATTAAGTTTAAATATTTCCCCTTTCTTCTATTTTAATTCTTCTTCTAATTAATTAAATGTTTCATTTAATTAATTTCATAAAAGTGATTTAATTAAATAGATCTTATTTAATTAAAAATATCTTATGATTTCTTTCTAAATCCAAAATTAGGTATTTTAACCTAATTGTGCAATCTTCTCATATCATAATTAAATATTTTATTTAATTATGAGATATTCTGCTTTTTTTCAATAAAACTGATTAAAGCTCTTTTCTCACCACAAGTTTTCTTCTGCTTTTAAAAGCTTAATTAAATATTTTATTTAATTAAGAAAAGATGAATGTCCTCCACAAATAAATAATTGATTTTTTTTGATTAATTATTTATTAGCTTTTAATCTTTCTTTTATTCTTATCTTCCATTCTTTTTCCTCTTTCATAATAAAATAGAAAAATCTGTTTCTAGGGTTCTTCTATCTTATCCTTCAGTTTCATCTTTCTTCAACCGTTTGATCTGCCAGGAATTATCACAACCGTCAATCGAGACAGCCAATCAGAATCATTCAGAAAGCCCTATAAATACCTGTGTGAATCCAAACATTGGTAATAGGCAATTAAGTAGAGTTTATGCATTTAATTCATTTAGTATTCATTTATCATAGCATCTTGTTTATTTCAAGTTTCTTAGCTAAAATCAACATCATAGCTTAATCATGCATTCATATCATAGCAAAATCTCGTTCTTTAGGAAGACAGTTTGTTGAGCCTAGCCACTAATCTGAGAACACAAGGCTGGAATCTACAAAAACACTAAAGATAGAGGACGATAGGACGACAACGGGAACAGGATACTGAGTTTGCACATCTCTATTCCTTTTATATTTCTGTTTTTGTTATAATGTTCTATTGGTGTGTTTGAACTGGTTTTAATTTATCTATGCACTTAATTTTCACACACACATTAAATGGCGCCCACCGTGGGGCCTATGCCCCGATTTTAGACTTCTTTCTTGCAGGCTTTTCTTGCAGGTTTGCTTACAGGTTTTCTGGCATTCGGCAGCGCCTTTTGGAAGATTCGAGAAATTTTTATTTGCAGGTACTTTGGCGCATCTGGGCTCTGTTTCGGCGCATCTGGTCATTTCTACGGCGCATCTGGGCTCTGTTTCGGCGCATCTGGTCATTTCTACGGCGCATTTGGGAAACAGAGTGGCGCATCCGTCACTTTCTGCAGCGCATTTAGACATTTAGTTAGTGCATTTAGGACTTTCTTTAGCGCATTTAAAATTATATCAGAAAATTAAACAAAAATCTCTGCATTTAGAATAGCGCATATAGTTTCTGTTTTCGCGCATCTGGGTAACAGAAGGGTGCATTTGTTTTCTGTTTTAGCGCATTTATGTAACAGAGTTGCGCTTCTGGTCTCTGTTTCTGCGCATTCGGGAGACAGAGCTTCACATCTAGAACTGTAACCAAGATTCTGAGTCTGACACCTTCCGCAGACATAATTTCTTTTATTTTATGTTGGGCTTAAAATGAATCAACCTAGGGTAGCCACCACACCTTTTATCATGCAGTTAAAACGAACCCCATGTCTGTTGTGAAGCAACATCTTCACTTAGATTAAATCACATTTGATTTTGGCGCACATAAAATGAATCTGTCTACTCTTATTGACTGTGCTTGAAGGTGGTAGGTGATTATGCTCTCACCCTGTGCAAACTAGGTGATCAGAAAACCAGACCCACTTTTCCTTGTGTAACCCTGATTTGATAATAGAAGTATCCTCTCCCCTTGCGCACTTGTGCGATCCTGGGTGCAAGAGAAACGGTTATTGACTCTAAAAATTGGGGCTGCCTTAAGGGAAAAAGTACTCACCTTAAGGGACGACTCAAAGCAACGGAGCTAAGGGTCAAGCTACCCCCGACCGGTATATAAATGTAAATCTTAAGGGAAAACCTAAGGTTGCTTGTGCGGATGTGTCATACGGACGGAGTTGTACTCCCATAAACCCTGTTGAGCTTAACCTCTTCAGGCTGGAGTGCCACCTTAATGGTGATTAATCTCTTGCCCCATGTATGGCCACTCGAACGGGGGTCCCGAACTAAATACCATTGTTTAAAAAGCCAAAAACCTTCTATTTGCTAGTCCAGCACCGGTCGGTGTGAAGCCTTCCACACTTTCGCAGTCAATAGTAGAGGTGATCAGCTCGCCATGGGAGTTTCATGGGGGTTGGAAGCTTGGTTGGCCTGAGAAGAGAGTGCACTGTAAGGGGGAGCCCGTGCAGCCAAGCTTCTGGATTCACACGCTACTGATATGCGGTTGGGGAAACCCACGTGGAGTCTAGCGGATATTGTCCTGGCCTAACCTAGGTTGTGCTTGTCCTATTATGTGCTTGGTTACGAATCAACTTAAATCAAACTGTTTGTTGTGCTTTCCAAACATTAATTCAGATAATGGATTATCCAAGAACAAACATGACAAATTTCAGCTAAAAACTGGTCAAAACTGTCCTAGAAAAACTACTTTAGCGCATCTAGGGGAAAACTGCAGCGCATTTAAGCTTTGTTCTAGCGCATCTGTGTTCTGTTTCAGCGCATTTAGGATTTTATGCTGCGCATAGGTGCTCTATTTCTGTGCATATGAGATTTTCTGCAGCGCACTTGACCATTGCTGTAGCGCATTTGGGAAACAGAATAGCGCTTTTAGGTTTTTTTTCACAGACCCGGCTTTCTAAAATTTTACTCCCATGTTAAGAAAGTGGAAATCAACCAAGTTCACCAAGAAATCAGTTTTCAATTGGATCAAGAAGCCCAAAACAAATTTCAGTTACAAGAAGACCTTAGATCGCAGAAAATTCCTGTATAAGAGTCGAGACGTCTTGCTCCATTATCGCACATTCCTCCATAGATACCAAGACTACATTAGAGGATTCACCGACGATTATGCTGTAGAACCTTTGGCTACCCAAGCTTATTATCAAAGATTAGCCTTATCTCAACGTCATAATTTGAATCAACCTCTTGAGTTTGAGAACATACCACAACCTTCAATTGAATATTCAACGCGTCCCAATCAGATCCTTCAGTGACCCTCGACCATATTCAAGGATTTCTTACATATGCCTGTTTTTACGAGATCTCAACACAACAATGCAGGAGAAACACCTCAAGAAGAGGGTGAACGAGGTAGTCCTCTTTTTAGTGTAAGTCGCAATCCCCTTTTCAGTAACAACAATATGGCTGACGGAGAGGAAAGTTCGATACTTAAGAGAAAAAACATGAACAAAACTCCTATAGATAGTGATGATGAACAAGACGACGAACTTGAACTTAGAGAGGCAGAACAAAATCCCAAGTTTCTTAAAGTCCTTGAAAAGATTATACAACGTGACAAAGAGAAATACTTTCTTTTTCTAGCAGATCAAGGAGCTAAATTGCCTAAAGACTTTGATACTGAGAAATTAAAAACCACCGAGGAAGAGCCATCCCCATCTGAATATGCCTCCTTAAAAAAAGAGTTTAGAGAGATGCAGGGAAAAATCCAAGAGTTACAAGGAGGAACCACAACCAAGAAGTACACTTTGGATGACATATGTCCTTATCCTTTTGATAGAAGTCTCAACATGATTCCATTTCCTAAACACTGTGAAATCCCCAAATTTGATCGTTATAATGGAAAATCAGACCCAGTTGACCATGTTAGAGACTTTCGAAACATGACATTGGAATTTTCCCACGAAGATACATATTTATTGCGATTATTTCCTCGAAGCCTTGGAGTCAACTCTATGGAATGGTTATCTAAGATTACACCTCCTATTCGAACATTTGAGGAACTGATGAATTTATTCATAAAACAATACGCCTACAACGTTCAACACCAGATCACCATGATTGATCTTTGCAAAGTTACGCAAAAACCTGGGGAATCTTTCACTACCTTTCTTCAAAGATGGAGGAGAATGTTCGCTAGGTACCCCCGTCATGTCCCTGAAAAGGAGAAAATGGTTACTTTCATCAATAGCCTCAACTCAGAAATGAGTTATCGTTTAAATCTGCACTGTCCACCTTCCTTTGAGAAACTCATTGAAGATGCCCTCACCATCGAAAGTGCTTTCGTCAAAAAAGGGACCATAAAACTTGATAGGGACAACCCTGCCTCATCTAACCATTACAACAATCAGGACAAGTCCAAGTTTTGGACCCGCAACAAGAATGTTGTAAATGATGGTGTTGTAGATGCAAATCATGTCACGACTAAGCCATTTATCCTGAACACTCCTCGTAACAATAATTACAACCATGTCAATTCAGTCGCAAATCAAGGAAACAATCATCCCCCTCCAACGAACTACAATCAAGGGACTGCCAACAACCAAAACCACTGGAACAACAACAACAACAACAACACTTCAGGGAATACCTCAAACACGAAACCACAACGCTTTCCATTCTTCTCCAATAGAAGAGCTTTTACTCCACTAGGACAATCCTTAGAATCGGCTTTCAAAGAAGTCATGGCAAAGAACGTCCTTATGTTACCCCCACAACGCAATTACGAACCTAATGTAAAACCTCCATCATGGAACGAAGCTTCTTTTTGCGACTACCATAGGTGCAGAGGTCATCATACAAACAACTGTCAAGGTTTGAAACACGCTATTCAAGATCTCATTGACAAGGGCATTATCACAGTAGAAGGACAACAAAAATCCAACGAAGATCACCAAGCATTTTGAAATCCTCTACCAAATTATCAAAAGGGAGAATCTTCTGACAAAACTGTGAACCAAATTGATGATAATGTAATCCGTCACCTCTATACGGACGATGAGCGAGTCAATGTCATAAAAATCAAAGAGAAAGTAGACAATGGACAAGTAAACGTCACAACAAGAGCACAAGCTAAGGTTGTTTTGAAAGGTACCTCTTCAAAATCCAATGAGACCTCTCCTCAACACCAATACGACTTAGTTAACCAACTTCAAAAAACTCCAGCTCAAATCTCCATTTTCGAACTTCTAAAGATTTCCCCGGCACATAGGGATATTTTAGATAAAACCCTCGTTGAAATGACTGTATCTACGGATTTGGATGTGAATCGATTTCAGACCATGGTAGGACATTTGTCCTCCCCCACATGCCTTTCATTCTCAGACAAAGATGATGTTTCCCTAACTCATCCCCACAATTCATCATTATACTTAGAGGTCATGATCCACAAGTTCCGTGTCAAACGTGTTCTAATAGATGGAGGGGCTGGTCTAAACATATGTACTTTGAAGGTGATTCAAGCATTAGGATTTTCCGAAGACTCCATTGATCCTAGAAGGAAGATTACCATTAAAGCCTATGATGATGAGGAGAGAACGTCTAAAGGTCTAATCATGCTACCAATCAGAGTGGGACCTGTTATCAAAAATACCTTTTGCCAAGTTTTAGAGCAAGATCTTGCATACAATATCTTGTTAGGTCGTCCTTGGATCCATGAGATGCAAGCTGTTCCATCCACTTACCACCAATGTCTTAAGTTTCCGTATGATGGACAGGAAATTACTATACCAGCTGATAACTCAAACACCCAAACTTGCGCCAATGTCAAAGCTCATCAAGATACTTTGGTTCCGAATAATCGAGAAGCACTTGCTGATACTTCTTCTCAACATGCTACACACATCAGTCAGTTAACTAAAAGCTTTGACAAGAAACTACAGTTCAAGGAAAGTGGAGTTGGGGAATATTCCCTTTGTCTTGCTAATCTACCTACATCTCCTCGATCACATGGGAAACCTTCTATTACACCACAATAGATATCAGCAGCATCAACATCAGCACAGGGACAAACAGAGCCCACTACCAAGTTCAATGGACAATTTATCAAAGAAAAATTTCCCATGGGAGATCCTAAGGATACAACAATTCTAGATTGGCTCTATAAAGACGAAGAGGACGCAATTCTAAACGTCACCTTACCAACAGAACAATATGGGAAAGGATATTCTATCATGCAAAAGATGGGATATGATAATGGTCCTCTTGGAAAGAGAAAAGAAGGCGTAGTTGAGCCTATCCATCTTCTAGGACTTGCGGCATATGATAAAACTGGAATAGGCTATGAGGCTACCCAATCTAAACAATCCCAAGGTAATGTTTTTACACTGCAAAAAGGTTCCAATAAGAATGAAACATGTTTGGTATCAGTCCTGAATTACATTGCAAATAACTCTGACACAGATTCTGCTGAATATGAATGGGATACCATTCAGGATAACAAATTTTGGAGAGACAAAGAGGTAGATGTCATACATAAGTATACGCCCGCTTTGATCAAAGGAGAAGGTTCAGGATCCCAACCACAAGAATCTGAACCACAAAGCAACTATGAGTCTAGTGATACTGAGTCGGATTTTAACGAACAAGATTATCAGAAGAATAGTCCCATCATTGACCTATCTCATACCTCGAATCCTACCGATAACTCTGTCTTGACCCTAGCCATCGCCAATTTTACACAACCAGACGACGTCCTACCATTAATCCATCCCGATCTCATTGACTGGGATCTTACCGAACCTATGGATATACCTATTTTTCTAAACGACGAAGCTATCATAAACTTCCTTTCCGCCGAAGATGTAAATAATTGTTCCACTAGCGATTTTCGGTATGAAGTCTGTAATCAGGAGAGTGTCAAGTCTCCTAGCTACAAAAATGAAAATAAAGATAAACGGTCTAGTGGTGAAAACCAGAATCTGGCAGTACTAGATCAAGCAAAAGACAAAATAAAGAGCGTATCAGATGGTGAAAACCTTTTTGAGGCACCATCTGATGGGACTCTTGACACTCTCCCAGAGCATTATCATGAGCGATCATCCATCTTGACTGAGCCTACAAAGGAAATCAACGTTGCAACTGCAGATAATCCAAGGATCCTACAGATAGCTGAATCAATGACAGCTAAAGAAATCCCAGAGTTCATGAATTTTCTCAAGGAAAACCAAGTCAATTTTGCATGGTCATATGCAGATATGCCCGGCCTTGATCCTGATCTCATTATGCATCATTTATCTATCAAATCAGGAGCCAAACCAGTAAAACAAAAACTCAGAAAGATGAATCCTCATATTGCACTATTGGTTAAAGAAGAACTCAAGAAGCTCCTCGATGCAGGTTTTATAAGATCAATTGACTATGCCGAATGGATTTCCAATATTGTACCAGTAGCAAAACTAGACAAACGTGTAAGAGTATGCACTGATTTCAGAGATCTTAACAAAGCTTGCCCAAAGGATGACTTTCCGCTTCCAAGTATCGACACTATAGTTGATCTAACAGCAGGCCATGCCATGTACTCATTAATGGATGGTTTCTCGGGTTATAACCAAATCAAGATTGCACCAGAAGACCAAGATAAAACAGCTTTCACTTGTCCGTGGGGGACATATTGTTGGAATGTCATGCCTTTCGGCTTGAAAAATGCTGGAGCTACTTATCAAAGAGCTATGACTACGATCTTTCACAACATGATGCACACATTCATGGAAGATTATGTAGATGACATATTGGCAAAATCACACACCAGAGAAGGACACTTGGAGATACTATCTAAAATATTCACTAGATTGGAGAAATTCAAAGTTCGCTTAAACCCTAAGAAATGTGTTTTTGGGGTCACATCTGGAAAACTGTTAGGATATATTGTTTCAGAAAAGGGAATTGAAGTAGATCCTGCTAAAGTTCGCGCAATCATGGAGATGCCTCCCCCAAAGAACATTAGTCAGTTGAGATCCTTACAAGGGCGACTCCAGTCTATCCGCAGATTCATTGCACAATTGGCTGACAAAAGTCTACCATTCACACATCTCCTACATAAGAATGTTCCTTTTAGATGGGATGATAAATGTGAAATGGCATTTCAACAAATCAAGCAGTACCTGATGAATCCACCAGTTCTTGTACCACCAAATCCAGACAAACCATTGATTCTGTATATTGCTGCAACCGAGACATCTTTGGGAGCATTATTAGCACAAGAAGACCATGAAGGGAAAGAACGGGCAATTTATTACATTAGCAGAACATTGACAAGTCATGAGCTTAGTTACACTTTCATTGAGAAGGCTTGTTTGGCAGTCGTCTTCGCTTCCCAGAAATTCTGACATTACATGCTAACTCATACAATTAAGCTTGTTTCCAAAATTGATCCACTCAAGTATCTACTAAGTAAAGCATCACTGACAGGAAGGTTAGCAAAATGGATCATGATTTTGAGTGAGTTCGACATCCACTATGTTGATCGCAAAGCAATCAAAGGACAGGTTATCGCGGATCAACTAGCAGACGCTCCTCTCCAAACAGAGCACCCTTTACACATTGAATTTCCAGATGCTGATGTCTTCACAGCAGACTTTAAGCAGCCATGGTCCTTATACTTTGATGGTTCTTTCACTCAACATGGCTCGGGGGCAGGCATTCTCTTCGTCACCCCTCAAGGGCATACCATTCCTAGGTCCTATAGGTTAATGTTTCCATGCACCAATAACATAGCCGAATATGAAGCACTGATCACTGGACTGAAAATAGCATTGGAATGGAGGATTACCGAGCTACAAGTTTATGGTGACTCACAACTAGTCATTAATCAAATCAATGATGACTATCAGACTAAAGATGACAAGTTGTTACCATATAAGAAGATGATTGATGACTTCAAGAAGTATTTTGTGGACATTCAGTTCACACAAATTCTGAGGATTGACAACAAAGCAGCCGACGCTATGGCTACGATCGCCTCATTGATACAACTCCCAGACAAACAGACTCGCTATGAATTTCTGGTGGAACAATTATTTACACCTGCCTATGACACACCTGAAAGCCAAATTATCTGCCACCTAGTAGGATCCGATTCACCCTGGTATGGCAAGATTTATGCATACCTAAAAGATGATATATTACCACCTAACTTGTCCCGCAACCAAAAACGTAACTTTATCCGACAATCCTCTCGATATACCCTTATCGCTGATACCCTTTATCGCCGTGGTCTTGATGGTACTTTACTTCGATGTCTTGAACATGACGAATCCGACAAAGCTTTACAAGAAGTTCATGGGGGCATTTGTGGTACTCATTCGAGTGGACTAACCTTATCCAAAAAATTGATTAGAATGGGTTACTACTGGCCTACAATGGAAAGGGAATCATTTACCTTTGCTAAAACATGCTCAAAATGTCAGATTCATGGGAATCTTATTCATGCTCCTGCATAAGAACTTCATTCGTTTACACCCACCTGGCCATTCTCTCAATGGGGGTTAGATCTAGTGGGCAAAATTCATCCTTCTTCTTCAAATGGGCATAAGTTCATCATCACAGCAACAGAATATTTCACTAAGTGGATTGAGGCAGTACCTCTCTCTAAAGTCACTGGAAAACAGATCTCATCCTTCATTCTCAACTACATTATTTGTCGATATGGTATTCCTAATGCCATTATTACAGATAATGGTCGACCATTCAAAAATCAGGATGTTGATGAACTTTGTGAAAGATTCCATATTCAGCACAGATATTCCACGCCTTACTATCCTCAAGGGAATGGCCAAGCAGAGGCCTCAAACAAAACCATACTAAAGATTTTGAAGAAGATTGACAATGACTCAGGGAAGGATTGGCATGTTCAACTCAATCCCGCCTTGTGGGCTTACAGAACTAGTGTCCGAACGCCAACAGGAGCAACACCTTTTTCCCTCGTCTATGGAGCAGAAGTCATACTGCCTTTAGAGGTAGAAATACCTTCCTTAAGAGTATCACTGAAAGGTCTCATAATAGAGGAGGACTACAGAGTTTCCCGACTCCAAGAGTTAGAACTTTTAGATGAAAAGAGTCAGAGAGCAGCAGACCATTTAAAAGCATATCAACAGATGATGGCTCACAGCTATAATCACAAAGTCAAGCCACGTACCTTTCAGGTGGGTGATCTAGTTCTAAAAGAGAACCCGCGCAATCAACAAGACAGAGAAAAGAAAGGAAAGTTTGAACCAAATTGGTTAGGCCCTTATGTGATTATTGCAGTCTACGGATCGGGAGCATACAAGTTATCAACGCCAGAAGGAGACCTATTGGATGAACCCATCAACAGTATACATCTTAAGAAGTATTATGTTTAAGTCAGAAAAAGTCATGAAGAAATACAAAAACAGCAGAAAAAGTCCTGAAGAAATACAAAAACAGCAGAAAAAGTCCTGAAGAAATACAAAAATAGCAGAAAAAGTCCTGAAGAAATACAAAAATAGCAGAAAAAGTCCTGAAGAAATACAAAAACAGCAGAAAAAGTCCTGAAGAAATACAAAAACAACAGAAAAAGTCCTAAAGAAATACAAAAACAGCAGAAAAAGTCCTGAAGAAATCCATACAAAAAAATCAAAACATTTCAAAAATAAAAAAAATCAAAAGAGAATGTCATAGGGTGAAAACCTGGCAAATAGGCAGTCTATTGACAACAATAATACAAAAAAAATCAAAAGAGAATGTCATAGGGTGAAAACTTGGCAAACAGGCAGTCTATTGACAGAAAAATCCAAAAAAATCAAAAAGATATCAAAAAATGCAATAAATACAGATAGTGAAAATCTGGAAAACAGATGCTATCTGTACCTCTCCATCTATTAGTTCCTGTTTTGCACTTTATCTTGTCAAAAGCTTTCATTTTTCCATATCTTTTTTTCCGCATCTTGAGGTCATTAATCGCACCATCCTGCCGCCATTTGCCTAGAGAGTTAAAACGTCTTACCATGGCTTGATCGTTTGTACATATTTCTTTCCGCAAGTTGTGTCAATCAACAAGGCAAAACTCAATTGGGGGCACTTAACTTTCAGAGCATACCAAAACAGCTAGACCATGACATAGCAATACGAGCATACCAACAAACAACAAACTCCTTTGGCAATGTTATCCGCTCATGACACATTTTTCAGCAAGATATCATGTCACTTTTCTATTGGATGATCCAAATATCTGAATAATGTAGGCATTAATAGTATTACATGTTTGATTAAAAGTTGTTTGATTTTCGATATCATTACTTGGGAGCATACTCAATGATGTACTGCACTAGAGTAGCAAGGAACGAGAATGATTTTTCTTTGTCTGCTGTCTTGAGGTTAACAGCCCAATCTGATGCAAATATGTCAAAGGACATGACGCTCAAAGCAAATATCATCGATGACAGTTCCACATTTGCATCAGAACGGTGGTTAATCTTTGTCTGTTTATGCAAGAAATGCTCAAGACATCTCGGTTCAATTATACCTCGATGCTTGTGTTCGCTTGCTATATCAAAATTCATGAAAGTTGTACTCTGGTCATCATTGGCGCTAATTTCCCCTTTGATGCTTGTACATACTTCCAACATTTTAAATGTTCTATGATGATTCAAGAAGGCTTATCACAGGCTCAACAAACTGGTTAGTTTCATATAGTTGCATGTTCATTAGCTCATTGTATATATCTGCATATTGGATTCATAGTCGTATTTTGAAGGTCTGAATGAAGGTATTCAAACGGTTGTTATTAAGTTTTGACCTTTTCGTGGAGGACAGTTGGACATTTAATTCATTGCATTCATTCATTTCATATCATCTTATCATTCATCATTTATTTATCATTTTACCATTTCATATCATTACCATTAATATTTCACTACCATTATCATTTCATCATCTTTTCATTCATTATTCTTTATCATTCATCATTTATCATTTCATTTTTCATTACCATTTATCATTCATTTATCATTTACCGTTTTATCATTCATTTATCATTTTATTGTCTCATACCATTGCATTACCATTCACATTTATCATTTTATTATCATGTTACCATTTTACATATCATTTTACCATATTACCATTCATACCACATTCATTTTCTACCATATCATGATGCATTTCATACATGGAAAATTCAAAAAGAAATTAACATCTCACAAATATAGATACATCATCACACAATCATTGCATACACATCATAATCACTAGATCATCCTGCATCGTAGGGATTAGTCCACACATGTAATAAAAGCATCTCACAATCCATCTCATAACATACATACATAAATGTCATATCCATATCATATCATAAATGCATGAACATAAACATCATCCGAATTACCGCCACTGCATATCATCACTCATCAAAATAATACAAATGTCCAAATGTCCGATGAAACTAATAAAAGGTCAGAACATAAATACATCATACATGATCAAAACTCAGTATACATAATGAATCAAGCCCCAAAAATGGCTAACTGGTCGATGCCCCTGATGGAGCTGGTCCAGAAGGAGGTGGCCTGCCGCTGGTCCCTGCATCAGGATCCCGTCGAGGCCCGGTAACCTCTCTGCCGTGTGTCGATGTCCGGGATCGGGTCTTCGTTTGGCTGTGTGATCTGGGATATGGCTCTCGCCGCTCAGGAGGGCATAGCTCCTCATAACGAAATCTGTAGTACTCTGCCTCTCTGGCTACCTCGAATCCCTCTGTAATGGCCTCTCGTAGGGATGTACTCTCTACGGTACCCATCAATCTCTGTGCTACACCCTCAGCCTCCTGTGCCTGCCGTCTAAAGGAATCCCTCTCTGCTGCTAACTGTGCCACCTGAGGATCTGGGGCAGGCATCTAAACCTGTACGTGAGCCTGTGCCTGAGCCTGTGCCTGTGCAAGCTGTGCCTGTAACTGCACTATCATGCTCTGTGCCTGCACCAACTGACTCTGAAGCTGTGCCTGCTGCCCCTGAAAGGTTTGCACCTAACCCTGCAACGCATCTATCTGTGCCTGCTGGGATGAGGATGTCACCCTAATCACCGTCTATGGACTGGCACCGGATCTGGACCGCCGAGGAATCTGTACTCTGCCGAGACTGTCTAGTATCTGCTGTCTCTGCCCATCCTCGTCATCTCCATCATCTCTGTCCTCTGAGCTGCTCTCCTCCTCCCCAGCACCACTCTCCTCGCTCTCCTCTCCCTCCTCCTTCTCTCCACCCATAGCCTGCTCCCCTCCACCCATAGCCTGCTCTCCACCTGCCACACCTCCCGGTATCCCTGCTCCTGGCTGTGGGACTGCTCTGATGGCCCGTGCCTCATCTGGCACTGTGAATCGTGGAAAAGGATGCGTATGAAAGTACTAGGCATAGTCATCGGTCATCCCTGCATCTAGTATGTCTGGCCTGTCTGCCCATACCTCGGGCTGTAAAGATGTGTACTCTGTATAGGCTGCCTGGTAGGGAATGCATGGCCCCCATCCTATATCCCCCTTGTGCCGCCCATAATGAGCAACACCTTGGGGCATCCCCTGCGTAAAACCAAACTGTCTCAACACCCGTAGTGCCAAAAACCTCTCAATAATAAAGGGCGTTCGCCCTATCAGGTATCGCGGTCTGCACACAAACGACATCTCTAACTGATCTGTCGCCCATGCCTCATAGTCTGTGTACGGCCTTCGTATCACAGCATCTACATCATCTAGCACTCGCCGCCAGTACTCTACCTTGCCCAGCCTCTGCTGGACAACGGCACCAGAATACGCATACACGTACGGCCTCCCGGCTGGTCTCGCCCTGGTACACAGTGGTCTCGTGACAACAATGTGCTCCCATGCCCAGATCTGCAATAATGTAACTCCACTCGCCAGGCTGGTGGATCCTCTGTATACAATCCGATGAAGGTCATGATACATATCTGCCAAGACGCAGCTACCCCAGGAATATCTCTACGGCTGAGTGATCATCCACTCTAACATCCTCCCCCACCCCACAACAAATCCCTTGGACCGATGGTCCGGTCCAAGGAAACCTCCAACAAATGCTGCCAATACCGCTACTAGAGCTGGATACCTGCTGAAGTCATCCCAGTCTATCCAGTACCCATAGATACCAGGATCACCACATATCCGCTGTAATGCCTCTGTCCCACTGACCTCCTTGTGGTCATAAACCACAAGGGCTCCAACCACCGGGATCCCCAAAATTTGATACACGTCCTCCGGTGTCACACTCATCTCACCCGTCGGCAGGTGGAAGGTGTTATGCTCGGAATGCCATCTCTCGGCCAAGGCCGTCAACAGCCCCCTGTTGGCCCGAATGCCTCGCGGCATGGTCAACAGTGGCCCCAATCCACAATCTGAAATCACCTGTAACTCGGCCGGTGTCAACTCGCCTATCCGGTCCCAGCACAAGGGGAACCGCTCTCTGATCTGGAGGCTTTTGAAAGCCTCCTATTTTGTCCAAAAAAACATCACAACACCCAACATTACATATCAATAATCTATATCAAGTGTTACATCAATCTATCAACATGTCTAATCAATCTACTCTATCATCATTTACTATTTGTTTTTCTTTTCAGGAAAGCAAATTTATCAACACATATCCTTTTCTGTTTGTATTTCAATCATGAATGCAAATTTTAATCTCTATTTTACTATTTGTTTTCTATCGCAGAAAGCAAATTTATCACAACATCTACTCTTTGTTTTTCAATCGCGAGAAGCAAAGTTATCAAATTTCAAATCATTCAATCTCTCATCTACTCTTTGTTTTTCAATCGCGAGAAGCAAAGTTATCAAATTTCAAATCATTCAATCTCTCATCTACTCTTTGTTTTTCAATCGCGAGAAGCAAAGTTATCAAATTCAAATCAAACAATCTCTCATCTACTCTTTGTTTTTCAATCGCGGAAAGCAAAGTTATCAGTTCTCTATTCGATTTTCTATCCTATCAACAGGATGATCTGACAATTTATCTATCTATTGACTAAAGAAGCAATTTTTATCATTCTTTTTCAGCAAATGGCCATTCTGGGAAAAATTTCCTAAATGCGCAACTCTGTTGCTCATATGCGCTAAAAACCCATATGCACCAAAGTTTTTCTCGAAAGCGCAACACTGTTTCCTAAATGCGCTAAAACTCTGAATGCGCAACTCTGTACCGTGGATGCGCTATTTTATCTATCAAATGCGCAACTCTAACATTTTTGAACCAAACCCTAAAAGCGCAGTTCTGTGCCCTAGATGCGCTAAATCTCTGACCTAGCCTATTTTGACCTAGATGCGCAACTTTATCTGTCGGATGTGCTAAAAGATCAGTTCGTGACCTGTGCCTAAATGCGCTACGAAAAACCCTAGATGCGCTAAACTATTTGTCGAATGCGCTAAAACTATACCTATATGCGCTAAAACGTTCCAAAAAACTTGCAGTCCGACTTTAAATCAATCCAAAATCGATCAAAAATGCAAAATTTGACAACTTAGAGGTTTCGAATCACTCACCGGTGGCCCATACGCTGCTGGTCTCTGATACCGTCGCGCTCGCTCGAACCTATGTCTGTGCACGGGGATCACCATTTCGCCAAGTCACTCTCAGAGCTCAAAATTCACTGTAGCAGCAGGGTGAAAATGACACCTCATTTTACCCCTTTTACCTTATAAGGGTCTTTTCAGGATGGGCAGTAGGGGCATTTCCCATTTTTTTTTCATCCTCTTTTTCACTGGGGCATCAACCACCTTATCTATCAGGAGCTAAATCACTGTTCCTCATCAATTTCTTTTTCCGTGATTTATCTCCCGAGGGGGCATCATCAATATCAAAAATCAGAAACATATCAGGGGCAAATTTTTATTTTCTTTGAAGTAATGCGTTTCACACATCACTTCAAAGAGGGGCAAAATGTATACGCATAAAAATGGTCATGTCTATAATCCTGGCAATTAATTAAATATTTATTATTTAATTAATTTTTCTAAAAGTCCTCTACATATGATTAAATTTATTTAATTTAATTATATTGTTCATTCATCTTATTCTTCTTCCATAATTAAATAAATTTATTTTATTTAATTATTTTCACATGTCCTCTTAATTAATTAAATAAATACATTCTATTTATTTAAATTAATTATCACTGTTTGAATTTAAATTAAATCTTTTGATTTAATTAAGTTTAAATATTTCCCCTTTCTTCTATTTTAATTCTTCTTCTAATTAATTAAATGTTTCATTTAATTAATTTCATAAAAGTGATTTAATTAAATAGATCTTATTTAATTAAAAATATCTTATGATTTCTTTCTAAATCCAAAATTAGGTATTTTAACCTAATTGTGCAATCTTCTCATATCATAATTAAATATTTTATTTAATTATGAGATATTCTACTTTTTTTCAATAAAACTGATTAAAGCTCTTTTCTCACCACAAGTTTTCTTCTGCTTTTAAAAGCTTAATTAAATATTTTATTTAATTAAGAAAAGATGAATGTCCTCCACAAATAAATAATTGATTTTTTTTTAATTAATTATTTATTAGCTTTTAATCTTTCTTTTATTCTTATCTTCCATTCTTTTTCCTCTTTCATAATAAAATAGAAAAATCTGTTTCTAGGGTTCTTCTATCTTATCCTTCAGTTTCATCTTTCTTCAACCGTTTGATCTGCCAGGAATTATCACAACCGTCAATCGAGACAGCCAATCAGAATCATTCAGAAAGCCCTATAAATACCTGTGTGAATCCAAACATTGGTAATAGGCAATTAAGTAGAGTTTATGCATTTAATTCATTTAGTATTCATTTATCATAGCATCTTGTTTATTTCAAGTTTCTTAGCTAAAATCAACATCATAGCTTAATCATGCATTCATATCATAGCAAAATCTCGTTCTTTAGGAAGACAGTTTGTTGAGCCTAGCCACTAATCTGAGAATACAAGGCTGGAATCTACAAAAACACTAAAGATAGAGGACGATAGGACGACAACGAGAACAGGATACTGAGTTTGCACATCTCTATTCCTTTTATATTTCTGTTTTTGTTATAATGTTCTATTGGTGTGTTTGAACTGGTTTTAATTCATCTATGCACTTAATTTTCACACACACAAGATCATCATAATTATGATTTGGAGTGCATTTACATCCCAAATTTAGCTTGCATTAACATTGCATTAGGCTTTGTATTGGTTAATTTGCATTCTAGGGTTTCAAAATTTTCATTAGTGGAAAGCTTATTTAGCTTGCGTTGTTGCATCTAATTTCATTGAAAAATCAATAAAATTCTACATTTGTATCAGAAAACATAAAAAGCATAAAATTCAATTCAAAAATTTAGAAAATTTTCAAAAAATAGTACCTAGACTCATTTGCCACCTAGGGAAAATCAGCCCCTTTGCATATTTTCTACTGCATTTTCTAGCATTTATAGTTCATTTTCTAAGTTTTTGTTTGTTGTTTCTACATTTTTGTTTCATTTTTGAGAATTTCAGTTATAATCATTTCATTGTTCTTAGCTTACATTGCATTTGCATTCACCTCACATTTGGTAGCCTTTGCATGAGTGTTTGGTGTCCTACTACTAATAGCATGGTGAGAAGAAGTTTGAAACTCATGTCATCTCGCAAGTAAACATAACTCAAATTCATGAGGACATAGCAAACTTACAACATCAAATAATCCTTGAAAACATTTCAACCACTACAATCCTTACCATAGAAAACATTCATCGCATGCTTGAAAGTGAAGATGGCCTTGACCTTGTGAAAAATATAATTACAATCTTTGGAAAACATATTCCCTCAACCACTAGTTGTCTTTTGTAAACAAACAATGTTACAAGTCAAGGAGGAACTCAAATTCCTCCTCCCACAAAAATTGCATCAATACCTACCTGCACCAACCCTCAAGTCACAAAAACAATGCAACAAGTTAGTAATGTGATTCCTTCCCTGGGTATTCCTGCTAGCATCCCTAGTTCCTATGTGACATCGCAAGTTATATCTCCTACCTTACCATATATAAGAATTCCATTCACTTTCCCAACAACCACATACACTCCATAACCACTTTCACTTCCATCTCATAACACAAGCAATGACCCTCTCTTATGACAACTTTTTCAAACTGTTTCATCCCTTGAAAATCAAATTTCCACCATAAACTAAAATCAAAATCAGTCCATTGTCCTTGGAAATATTACAGACACTGATGCCACAATGTGTAGATGTGCCTAGATTTGAGAAATATGGAGGGAAGGGATATCCTTCTAACCATCTTAATGTCTACACTGCCTTATGTAGTATCTTTGTCCTTGACGATAAACTGTTGGTAAAAGAAATTTCTAGGTATTTGAAATATACTGCCTTGGAATGGTTCTCTTTACCAAACAACTCAATTTGTTCATTCAATGAACTTTTTGAGGCATTTGTAAACCATTTCCAAGTGCATATGACTCCCAAGATGACCTTAGCTAATTTGATGAGATGCAAGCAAAAAGATGAAGAAAAGATAATTGATTTTATCTCATGCTATCAATCGCTTTATTCCCAAATCGATGTCAAGGTCCCTAACCCACACCTTCAAAATATGTTCATAGAAAATTTGCAAAGCAAAATCCAATAGAAGTTGACTATGATGATATTCCCATCCTTCATGCACCTGTGCATTTCCCTCCGTGAATATTAAAATTTGGTTAGCAGTCGAGATACAAGGTCCACTTCTAGCTGAATTGAGAGATCCGAGCTCCCAAACCAAAACAATGCCCAACCTTTTAGAAAAAAAAATAAAGGATTCCTTCAATTTAATCACCCTCAACAAAAATCTCAAAAGAACCAAGTAGTTGTTGTCAAAGCCGCGTTCCCCTTTAGTTATGGAGAACCCAAAAGATAATTCACTCCCTTGCCTGATACCCTTCATAACACAATGTCCCAGCTTCTAGAACAACAAATGATTACCTTTCCACTCGTCAATACACCTGATCCTAATAATACTTTACCCTCGAGCTTTAAATCAAATGCTTATTTCCACTATTATCAACAAAATGGACATGACACAAAACATTGCAAGCATCTTAAACATCTTGTGCAAGACCTCATTGATTTCGACGGTCTATGCATTGGAGGTGATAGTGATCAAGGAAATAAGTTTGTTGCCCCTCCTAACCAAAATTTGCAAATTTTTACCAACCCAATGCCCAAACATAGTATTTCATTTGTCAAAGCAAGAGAAACTACAAAGAATGATGTGATGAATGTTGATACAAATGATGAAAACAATGATTCTATTTTAAATCATGCTATCAATGTCAATTCTATAGATGAAATAGTAGGGACGATAGACGTCATCCCTCATAAGGGCTGACCTAAGAATTCTATTGAAATTGGTTTCTCTTCTAAGGATATACTTAAACATTTTCCCCATGGTCCTCTCTACATAGCCAGTCGTATCTAGGACAAGCCCACTAATGGGATATTAATAGATCCTGCCTATGGAGAGAATGTGATCACTGAGGAATTTTTACTTTTGCATGAACTTTATCAAGATGAATATAATAAATTGAAAGCATGGATCAAGACACACAATGGGTTTTCTTTCCCTATGATAGGATCAATCACCATACCATTACAAATAGAACCAAAAACATTAGATGTCACATTCTCCATGATCTCATAGTCAGACCAATTTTGTGTGAAGCAAGGCCACCCATGGCTTCACTCCATGAAATTTGTATCTTCGGTTGTGCATAAATGTTTAAATTTTCCCTTTGACAATGAAATATTCACTATCCACCATAGTAGCTTTAACCCCTTGTCTTCCAAAAGAAACTTTACCCTAGATTCCTTTTGGCCTGAACCCGTGGAACCTATAAAACCTCGAGAAGACTTATTTTTCTTGTTCTATCAAAATTTCAAGGAAAAGAAGATAGCCAAACTGTCTCTCCAAAACATGTCCTCATCAACCTCTCAACCTACCATCCTTGATGAAACCTTGCTTGAACCTAAACAAGAACCAAATAATCAAGACCAATTGAAAATAGAGACTTCACCTACATCCTACAAATGACCAAGAGACAATGAAACCAACCTCGTAACACCTCCTTGAATAAAACAAGTTTACAAATCCAAAGAGAAATTGGCCAAACAATCTCATGTGGTTTCTTTCGTTCCTCCCCTTAGGGAAGAAAAGAAACCTATGGTTGATCAACCTGCTCCTACACAAATGCAACTTGAGAACAAAACTAGAAGAAATAGAGGTGCTAGAGAGCATAGGTGTCGACATCATGTCCTTGCTCGCAAGTTACATGAAGAATTAAACAAAGAAAATCAAGATCAAAACTTGACTAAAGAAATGCACGATGTCCCTCCTCCCCAACCAAAGCAAGACAATTCAATGCAACCTCCACAATAGGAGCTAAAATCTTCCATGGACATTATCATTCAACCTCCTGTTGTGATCAACTTAGATGATGATGACGAGGTTGCTAAAATCAACGAAGAGGTGCATAATGAACCTAATTAATACATTATTTTACTCTTCAACGAGCTTAAATGACAAATCTCTTATAAAGAGTGTTGAACTTGGTGCTTCTCCTAGTTTGACACTTGCTCTTGTCCCTTTGTCTAGTTTCATGCCTTTGGTATAACATAACATGATAGGGAGGCAGATGACTTACTCATAGGTTGACTCGCATTTTACTTACTAGTCTTTTGCATTATTTCATTTTTCATTTTTTTTTGTGATTGCATGTGCATAATGTGATCCCCCGTGATGTTCTATTTGATATTATCTCTTTTTGTGACATTCCTCTATTTGTACCTTCATTCTTCTCTATGCCATGCATCTCTTTCACTTTTTATCCTGTGTTTCCTTTTCAGGATGACTCAAAGCATTGAGACACCCTATGTCTCTTCCATGTTTACCTAAAAGGCTTTTTCTTTTCTTTCACCTTTTCATTTATCTTTTTCATTTGTCTTGTGTTTTCCTTTTGGGGATGACGCAAGGCATCGAGACACCCTGTGTCTTCCATGTTGACCCAAAAGGATTTTATTTTTCCTTTTTTTTCCATTTCAATTTCTTTTTTTCATTTGTGTTGTGTTTCCCTTTTGGGGATGACACAAGGCGTCGAGACACCCTATGTATCTTCCATGTTGACCCAAGAGGTTTTTATTTGTTTTCGCTCTCTTTGTGTCGTTCTTCCAATTCTATGTGTTTTTGGGGGATGATGAGAGTTCCAAGCTCTCTAAAAATATTGTAGCAAAGAACATATTGACCCCAAATCCATAGATCCCTTATGTGTTTGGTGTTTTCATTTTGGGGGCAACCCCTCCCTCTTCTTTTTTTCTCTTGCATGATGCAACTTTACTCGAAAAAATATGACTTGGCATAGGGCTTTCCAAGTTAGCTCTCATGCCTTTCTTGATTGCATTTTTCATTTGCTACTTTAAAGTAATTGCTCATAGTACAGTGTTTAGCAATTTCTTTAAAGTGGAGGCATACATTGGCATTATTCTTTTGCATTTTCATTTTTCTCGATTCTTAGTGCAACTTTCTTACTTCATACGATGCGTTTGTCACTTTGTGGATGACATCGGGTGTAATTTCCTTTAAGAGCGTGATCTCTCTTAGCATATTGCATTCCTCTTAGTGGCTTGATGCAACATATTGCATCCCCTAAGTTGTGAATTCTCTATTCTCTGATTGGTCCTCTCTTGGAGATATTAGGCACAATTTTCCCTAAGTTAAAGACCTCACATGAACTAAGAAAGACTCCTTTGAACATTTCAAATTTTTTTTGTTGTTATATGGCACCTTGCATAACACAGCTTGCATTCCTATCATGCCATCATGTTTTTTCATGAGCTCCAATCATACAGAGTTTTGCTTGCTTCATGACTTTCATGAACTAAGTTAAAGACCTCACATGAACTAAGAAAGACTCCTTTGAACATTTCCTTTTTTTTTGTTGTTATATGGCACCTTGCATAACACAGCTTGCATGCCTGTCATGCCATCATGTTTGTTCATGAGCTCCAAGCATACAAAGTTTTTCTTGCTTCATGACTTAGCTCAAAAATCATTTTTGTGTGGCACCTTATTAAAGTTATCAGGAGGTATAACTTTGGTATGGTTCCAGTAGGAAGCCAAATATGAGGAATGAATTTCCCCATAGCCACTTGCATGTGTGTGAGTGCATACCAGCTATGAGTGTATGTTTCGCACCTTTTAGGACTTCTCATCCATTGGACAGCTAGGAGTTCCATCGTCTCAGAGTGAGTATGCATTTTCAAAAAAATAGCCTAGATCTGATCCACATCGTGAAGGACAAACGATCCAAGCTTGATCCAATTATTTTATTTTCTTCTCTTTCTCTTTCTTCTTTGGCAGTGTATGCTTGGACTTGTCATTGTTCTTTATATCATTTTCATGTGCATTCCTTTGTGCTTATGTTGGTTTGCCATGGGATCTTGCTCCTAGGTGCTTGTTCACCCCTCTTGAGTGTTGTCATCTAATCTTGCTAGCATTGGTTCATTGGAACCCCTCTTGGTGTGTGTTTGTCTACGTTAGTGCGAGTTTGAAGCAGGTTCATCCTCTCACTAAAGTGGGGGCTAAATGTAGTGTCAAAAAAAGGGTCCTTTGACATTTTCGCACTCGTTTGGGTCTTCCTTGTGTATTTTTGATTAATGTTGCCTTGATTTAGTGTTGTAATGTGGATAATGTGAAGCATTTTTTCCTTAATCATTTTTTATTTTTGGATTTTATATGTTTTTGGCTTCAGAAGTGTTCACGCTCAAAAGAAAGTTGTTCGAAAAGGTGTGCAACGTGCCACATGGTGGCTATGCGACTTTCATTTATCACCTTCCTTTTGGGAGAGAGCCAAGATAGGTGTCAACTCGGTAGAGATATTCTCAACGATGATTTTCACTAAGTCTAAGAATCCCCACCTATTTGACACGTCATCTCTTCGTTGTAGGTAGTTTGTGATTTTATATAGCAATCTCTTTTGGAGTGTGTTGGAGCTTGCTAGGTTTCTTTTGGCTTTAAGGATGGAAACTTTGAGTTGATGTTGTTGAGCCATTTGATTGGTCAACTAGACTTTTTCCAGGTTGTTTTCTGGGATCTTATCATTTTTAGATACAATCTTTGCTAAATATATAAAGGGAATTAATGTGGCAGTTGAGAATTGATGAGAAAAGATTTCCATGACCTAATTTAATATCTACAATAAGATCATGAGCTATCAAATGCCTACATCTGGCAGCAATTAATTCTAGAATTTGGCAATGGTCTTCTCTTTTTTCAGCTATAAATGGGAGGTGGCAACATAAAAGGAGTTTTTTCCTAAAAAGTTCCAAGTTTTAGTTTCCTTTTCTGAGGAAAAGTTTCATTAGTTTTCTAAAGTTATGGAACTATTTTCAAAAGTAGAATTAGCAAAACTGCTTTTCTCTTGCATGTTATATTGGTTATGGTCAAACAATTATCGGATTGACATCCGACCTATGTTTTAAAGTTCATATAATATTCAAGCATGAACTATTTAGAAGAAATCTTTGAGACTGTGCAAAATATGGCCTTTATCAAGTTCTTTCTTTATGTTTTTGTTCATAATGAAACATTGTGTTAAGTTGAATTCAAATCATTTGAGTAGTTGATTTCCATGCTATAGGCTTATATGGTAGGATAATAACCTGTGAAAATTGGACTATGTCGCTGAACTTCTCTATTTTTCTGAAGGGTTGTTGTTTTGTTATATTATGTTGTAAGAACAGAGAGGGTTTATTCAATTTTGAATTTTTTTTGTTAACCTTGGAAATATTTATGTTTGATTGGACCTTAATGAACAGTGCCTGCAAGGAGATTTGAAAGACTGCACTATGCTTGTATATAGCCTTTGTTATTTGTTCTCTTCCCAATAATGAAGGGTTGTGGCGTTCTGTGTCTAATATATCATTCAAAGGAAATATTGGGTTTAAAATGTTGTAAAATGTTTGGGGGTGCTACCACAATAATGGGTAACACTTTTTGGGACATCTTGATTTTTGCCTAAAATCACATATTTTTGGAAAGTATAATGATTTAAGCCTTTAAAGGTTCCATTTAAATGATTTTAATTAAAAAGTATTTGATCAAATCCCCTTAGATCAAACCCACTTGGATAGAACCTCGTTAGTTTTAAACCATACCTATAATGGAGTCTCCTCTACACCTATCAAAATGCTGATAAAAATTCACTTTTGATTTACCTTCTGGGAGATCAAATGAATTCATTTAAATTTTATGTTTTTTAAGTATGTATAACTTATTATAAGCTTCCCAAAAAGTATAATTTT
The DNA here is from genome assembly GCA_007258455.2 of Sequoia sempervirens. NCBI lineage: Eukaryota > Viridiplantae > Streptophyta > Pinopsida > Cupressales > Cupressaceae > Sequoia > Sequoia sempervirens. The sequence goes on along the minus strand of VDFB02362736.1, from coordinate 163,009 downwards.
AAATATATTTAATTTGATTATTATATTTATTTTTTATTTCTTGTGAATGTAGGTTTTTCAATCAACATCAAGTTCTTTCTTTCACACATTGAAAATAGGGAAATAGAGAAAATAATTTCTTAAAAATACATGTGCACTAGGTATTGATGTCCTTATTCCAACAACAAAAAGAATAAGTTAACTCAAATGCATATAAAAAAGGTTGTGTTCCGAAGTACACCTCTATCCAAATTATAATTATTCTGACTTGGAAAACTAATTAAAAAAAAATATGTAACAAAAAATTATGAAAAAATATCTATGCACTAGATATTGGTGTGACAAATCTTTATTTTAAAAAATAGAATTGTATCCTTTCTATAAAAAAAGTAATGCGGTCCAAAGTAAACATCACTTTTTAAAAATATTGTTTAGTAGAAAAAATAAGTTATTAAAATTTACATAAAAGGATTCACAATATTTTTTTTAATTTTTTTAAAAAAATATAATTAGAATCTACACACAAAATATCACAAATCACTAGTTTGATTCATCTTCAAATTCTTAACGGTTTAGCTGCGATAGGTGTAAGAAAGTGAAGATTTGGTGAAAAATGCTAATTTCAATGTCAAGTTTGGCCAAAAGGTGTAACCCATTATTGTGGGATCACCCTTGGCGCATCACCATTTTTATGTTTTATGTTTACATTTTCTTCTACCCTTTTCTCCAAAACTCAGAGAAGAGCTGGATTTCCATAAAAATGTGGACACAAAAAAAGTAACACTTCTACTTTTTCTCATGTTCAAGCCCTCCTTGTGGACTTTGGCTTGATTTTTCCTAGCTTTAATGTGGTAATGTTTTCAACACATTCACATTAGGTCTTGGACCCTTGTGAATCATTAAGACTTTTGGGATGTCTTGTAAAAGTGTTGTGAAGTGTTGTAACCCACTTTCACACTTTTCTAGGACCCTTTCATTATAATTCACTTAAATAACCTCTTTTTATCACTTACCAAGATTTATTTCAAAGTGTTGTAAAGAGTTGTAAGAAACTCTCACGCTTTTCTAGACTTTTCATCACTAATTCAACCCTTTCTTACATTTAAATAACCCCTTAATTCACTTTTCGACCATACTTAAGTGTTATTTTTCAAGAAATAATAGAAAATAAAGTATAAATAAAGGGTTTTTTTCTCTCATTAAAAACCCCCATTCATTCAATCATTCATTTACCTAATCATTGAAGCAATCAAGCACTCTAAGCATAATCAAGTCATCCATTGGAGCACTTTGTCGCATATCTTTAGAATTTCACGTCAAGGGTTTGGTAAGGTTATGACATTGCCTATTTTTTATTTATCACTCTCTTCATATTTCATTTCATTTAATAGGTTTTGATTACCAAATTGTGGTTTGACCAAGACAAACCCATATACTCTATCCCTTAACCCTTTTTCCCCTATTTACATGTGTGTTTGCAAATCTTGTATGCATATTTTTCAAGGAGAAAGGTATTAAAAATGTGTTACAAAGTCATCAAAGCCCTAATTGAAGCTTCAAAACCACTTTCAACCCATTTTCTGTAGATTTAGATTCAGACACATATTAGGAAGAGAAGTGCAGACCGAGAGCTACAAAAATTTCCCTCGAATTTCCTGAAATTCCCAGGTGGAATAAGTCACCATCTATGGTGAATTAGTCCAATTTCCAGGCCTAAAAATTGATTTTCACATTTCAGGATACCCATTTGGCAGAACCTGTTCTGACAGATTTTCCCTGAAACTGGACTAAGTCACCCAACTTGGCACAAGTGTCCCAGTCAGCATTTCCAGTCAATTATGTAGGATTCCAGAGCCACTTTGCATTATAATTCATATTCTAGGTGCACCCCTCCAATTTTTTTTAATTCTTTCATCATTTACTTGCATTCTTAGGTGTTTTTGCATACCCTACTGTGTTTTCCAACACTTTGCATTTCTTTGGTTTAGCATTAATAATCATATTTTCTTTTTAGTTTGCTGCATTTAGACATCATCTTTAGGTAGAATACATCTATCATTACATTAATCTTGAGTGTTTACATTGCATTTTGGCCCATACCTCTCTCCTTTTAGGTGAAAAACCCTAAAAGTGCAAGAGAGCATTAGGGTGCCAAAATCTTTGTTTACATTTTGGTGAATCCAACTTTTGAAAAAATTTCTTTTAATTTCACTTGAATTTTCATCCTAGGTTTAACTTGCATCAAAACAGCATTAGGTTTTGCATTGTTTAAATTGCATCCTAGGGTTTTAAAAAAATTGCATTAGTGAAAAGCTCATATAGCTTGCATTTTTGCATTTTATTCCATTGAAAAATAACAAAATTCTGCATTTTCATCTTGTAACTGCATATTTGCATCTGAAAAACATAAAATTGCATTCAATTTTTTTGAAAAAACTCAAAAAAATCATCACTGGGACTAATTCGCCACATTGGGCGGCTTAGTTAGTTTGCATTGTAATTTTTGGCATTTTCTAGGCATTTTCTGCATTTCAGTTTTCTATTATTGTCTTCTGTCATACTTTCTAGATTTTCTATTTATTGTATTTAGTTTGCTTTCATCATGGCTTTCTGCTTTAACATGTTTTGGATGTCATTAATTTTTTTAGTAGACATGTCAAATTGTGCCTTTGGAACTAATCCTATTGACCTTGAGATTCTTCATGCTCCATCAACTCCTCATGAATGTCCTCATGCTATTGACATCATTGAAGAAGATGATGATAACATGAATAAGTTCTTAAATGAATGCCTTGACAACCTTGAAGCTAATGCGTCCTTTTATCCATCCATGAAAAAACAAGATCTTCCTACAGTCTCACCTCCCAATATGTTTGGTTACCTACATCCTGAAACAAATGAAGGACCTAAGTTCCCTCCAATAGGTGGACCTAGTTCCTCTAAACAAATACCTCCTCAAATATTCTATGATAACAAAGTCACTAGTAATCCAATCAACCTTGAAGAAACTTATGGCAAAGGTTTTACCATCTTAAGCAAACAAGGGTGTGACACAACAAATGAACATAACATTGATCAACGTTTAGAACAACATCGACAAGATGAAAACACAAGGTTAGGATATCAAGATCCTCCTTAGGACAACAAGCCCCCTTTTCAATATTGGAGACTCCGTGATGATGGTACAATGATCTTTGATTCCCCTCCCGATTTGAATGTCCTCCTTCCACATGAACAACCCTTACATGATTCTAATGACAAGGATGATAGGATCCCCATGGGTCATCTTCCTCATTTAATTCATGAAAAAGGTGAATCTAGTAAACACAAATGACCTTACAAATTGAAAAACTAAATTTTCCTCTTCATCCACCACCTGAATGTGAAAGGAAACTCCAAATGCTTTTAAATAGAGGTATTATCCTATTACTTCCTATGAAAAGGTTGGTAATCCATCCTAAATATTCCAATATACCTTATTTTAAATACCATCATGTTCTTGGAGACCACAATGATGAGTGTTGAACATTGACTGCTATCCTCCTATCCCATACTACACTTTCCCACACCTCATCATGCTATAGTTGTAGAATCTTCCATTTTCACTATTGCATGACCTTTCTCATCACTTATCTTGGCTCATTCTTATCTTGCACTAAGTGGGGGCATGAAGTTGCTAGCCTTGTCCTAGTAAGGAATTTGTCATTGTCCCCTAGCTGTGTTATTCACCTTCCGCTTATACCAATTGAGATTAGGAGGCAGATGACTTGCATTTTCCTTACTAGTCTTTTGTAATTTATTTTTCCTTTTTCTTGTGTATGTGTGTATCGTGTTCCCCCTATAATGTAATGTTTCATGTTCTCTCTCTTTGTACAATTCCTCTATTTGTCCCTTCATTCTTCTATATGTTGTACATCGCTTTCACCTTTTGTTTTGTGTTTTCCTTTTGGGGATGACGCAAAGCGTTGAGACATCCTATGTCTCTTCCATGTTGACCCAAAAGGTCTTTCTCTTTTCTTTTTCAATTTCCTTTTGGGGATGGTGCAAGACATTGAGACCGAAATGTCTCCTTCATGTTGACCCAAAAGCTTTTCCTTTTTCTTTCTAATTTTTGTTTTCTTTTTGCTTGTACTTTCCCTTTGGGGATGATGCAAGGTATTGAGACTGAAATGTCTCCTTCATGTTGAACCAAAAGCTTTTCCTTTTTCTTTCGCATTTTTGTTTTCTTTTTGTTTGTGTTTTCCTTTGGGGATGACATAGAGCATTGATACATCCAATGTCTCTTCCATAATTGACCCAAAAAAGATTTTTATTTTTCTTTTGTTTTTGCTCTCTTTGTGTCATTCTTCCAGTTCTATGTATTCGTGGAATGATGATAGTACAAACCTCTTTAATCAAAACATTGCAGCAATGAACATACTGACCCCAAATCTATAGATCCCTATGTGTTTGGTGTTCTCATTTTGGGGGCAACCCCTTTATTTTCTTTCTTTTTTCCTTTCACACGATTTAGCCTTACTCAGAAATGTATGACTTGGTGTAGGGGATTTCCAAGTTGGCTCTCATGTCTTATTTCTTTTTGCATTTTTCATTTGCTACTTTAAAGTAATTTCTCACAGAACGGTGTGTAGAAATTCCTTTAAAGTGGGGGCATACATTGGCATTATTCATTTGAATTTTCCTTTTCTTAGTTCTTAGTGCAGCCTTGTTACATTATACGATGCGTTTGTCACTTTGTGGATGACATTGGGTATAGTGTCCCTCATGAGCGTGATCTCTCTTAGCATATTACATTCCTCTTACTGGCCTGATGTGACACATTGCATTCCTTAAGTTGTGAATTTTCTATTCTTTGATTGGTCCTCTCTTGTAGACATTAGACACAATTTTCCCTAAGTTAAAAACCTCACATGAACTAAACAGGACTCCTTTAAACATCTTTTACATTTTGCATTTATTATATGGCCACCTTGCATAACACAGCTTGCATGCCTATAGTGTCATTTTATTTGTTCATGAGTTCTAAGCATACGAAGCTTTGCTTATCTCACAAAACGACATTTTTTCTTTGTGGCACCTTATTAAAGTCACCAGGAGGTATAACTTTAGTATGGTTGAGTGGGAAAGCCCATTCTGAGGCATAACTTTTCCCCGTAGCCACCTTATGGATTTCTCAACCCGTGGACAACCAAAATTTTCATGGCCCCAAAGTGAGTATGTTGTGTATTTCTCACCTCGTGAAAAACCAAAATTTTTGTGGCCCCAGAGTTAGTATGTTGTGAATTTCTCAACCTGTGGACAACTAGAAGTTCCCTGGCCCTAGAAGTGAGTATTCTTGGGCATTCTCACCTGGCAGAAAGTCATGAGTTTCATCATCCCAAAGTGAGTATGTATTTTCTTCCCAAACAAACAAGCCTAGATCTAATCCACAACGATCTGGAAAAATGATCGAAGCTTGATCTGACTTTCCTGTCTTAATTATTTTTCATCACTTTCATGTGTTTTCCTTTGTGCTTATGATTGGTTTGTCATGGGATCTTGATCCTGGGGGCTTGATCATCCCTCTTGATTATTGTTGTCTCATCTTACCAAGCATTAGTGCATTTGAACCCCTCTTGGTTGCATGATTGGATACTTTAGTGTGAGTTTGAAGCAGGTTCATCCTCTCACTAAAGTGGGGAATAACTATGGACATAGAAAAAGTAATCCTTCTACTTTTTCTCATGTTTAGGCCCTCCTTGTGGACTTTGGCTTGATTTTTCCTAGATTTAATGTGGTAATGTGGTCAACACATTCACATTAGGTCTTGGACCCTTGTGAATCATTAAGACTTTTGGGATGTCTTGTAAAAGTGTTGTGAAGTGTTGTAACACACTTTCACACTTTTCTTGAACGCTTTCATTATAATTCACTTAAATAACCTCTTTTTACCACTTCCCAAGTCTTATTTCAAAGTATTGTGAAGAGTTGTAAGAAACTTTCAAGCTTTTCTAGACTTGTTGCTAATTCAACACTTTCTTATGTTTAAATGACCCCTTAATGCACTTTCCTGCCATACTTAAGTGTGTTTTTGAGGAGATTCCCCTTAAACAACATTACATGCACTTTAATTCCTGACACCTAGTAAAATTTCCCTAGTGGGACTAAGTCGCCACTTGGGGTGACTTAATCCCACTAAGCACAAAAATAAAAATAATTTCAATTTTCTGGCAAGATTTGATTCTCTTACACTTGAGATTGGCCTGTGATGTGTTATTTTTGAGAAATAATAGAAAATAAAGTATAAATAAAGGATTTTTCATCTCATTTTAAACCCCCATTCATTTACCTAATCATTCAAGCAATCAAGCACTCTAAGCGTAATGAAGTCATCCATTGGAGCACTTCATTGCATATCTTTAGAATTTCACATCAACGGTTTGGTAAGTTTATGACATTGCATGTTTTTTATTCATCACTCTCTTCATATTTCATTTCATTTCATAGGGTTTGACCAAGGCAAACCCCTATACTCTAATCCTTAACCCTTTTCCCCCTCTTTGCATGTGTGTTTATAGATCTTATATGTGAATTTGTCAAGGAGAAAGGTATTACAAAGGTGTTACAAAGTCATCAAAGTTAACAAAGCCCTAATTGAAGCTTGGAGACCACTTTCAACCTATTTTTTGCAGATTCAGATTTGGACACCTGTCAAGAAGAGAAGTGCAGACTAAGAGCTATAGAATTCTGCCCCAAATTTCATGAAATTCCCAGGTGGAATAAGTCACCATCTGTGACAAATTAGTCCCACTACCAGGCCTAAAATTTATTTTCATATTTCTGGATACCCATTTGGCAAATTCTTGTTCTAGAAGATTTTCCCCAAAATTGGACTAAGTCGCCCATCTTGGCACAAGTGTCCCAGTCAGTATTTCTAGTCAATTATGTAAGATTCCAGATCCTTTTTGCATCATAATTGATATTCTAGGTGTACCTCTCGAATTCTATTTTATTCTTTCATCATTTACTTGCATTCTTAGGTGTTTTTGCATACCCTACTGTGTTTTCCAACACTTTGCATTTCTTTAGTTTAGCATTAATAATCATCTTTTCTTTTCATTTTGTTGCATTTAGACATCATATTTAGGCATATTGCATCTATCATTACATTAATCTTGAGTGTTTACATTGTAATTTAGCCCATACTTCTCTCCTTTTAGGTGAAAAACCCTAGAAGTGCAAGAGATCATTAGGGTGCCAAAATATTTGTTTACAAAAAATCTCGGAGGTATTCAGTGAGATGCAAATTAGTCCCCCACTCGCTAAATTTCCTATAAGGTTGTTAGAGAGGCCCAAGCTTTGATGATCAACAATACTTTTTCTGGCACGCCCACTGGGACACGAAGTTCTTTGAACGCTTGATTAGAAGTCAAAAATATTTCTTAAATCAAGTCAAGGAAAGAAGCTAGAAATTTCATGCGCAGAGTCCAAACAAGAGCATCCTCAAGAGGCCATTTCCGGTACTCCCAATTACCTGCCTCGGTATCTAGGAGAAGAAGACTTGCAAGTTTTGTATCACCTGTAAGGAGTAATAGAGCAAGGAGTGAGAGCCTAGAATCGAGAGCCTTATTTACTCCACCTAAAGGCTGAACTTTCCAAACCAAAATACCAGTATACCCGATTCATAGGAATCTATTATGCATGGCTCATATAGCTACCCCTGCTCCTAGAAATTTCGTAACCTAGGATAATGGTAGTTCGCTACAACCACCTATGCCCCCAAGCGTATGGCCTGCCATACCCGCTAATTCCCTCAAGGCTATTCCAAAATTTCCCAAAGAAGACTTCAAAACCCCCTCTGAACACCTTCAAGATATAGCAAAGGTATGTAGGGTACATAACATAGGAGAGGAAAATATTTCTCTTAGGTTGTTAGCCACCTCTTTTAAAGGAAAGGCTCAAGATTGGTATCGATCTTTGGCCTCTGGTTCTATCTACTCCTGGGATCAACTCGAAGAGAGGTTGTTCGAATGCTTCTTAGAGAAGGGAGATCTTTCTTCATTGCTACATCAACTAATCACCATCAAAAGAGCCCCGCAAGAGGCCATGAGCAACTTCAACACCAGGTTTGATAAAACTTGGAAAAGACTCCCCGTGATTGCTCAACCTCCAGCTGTGATTGCATTTATGTTGTACCTGAAGTATTTCAATTCAGATATCGCAGTGATGATAACCTCCATGGGAGAGGATATCTTACCCGATGCATACGAGTTGGTTGTGCGCACAAAAAATAGTTTGATCAATGCTCGGAAGCTTCCACCATGACCTATGATGCATGTGTTTGTAGAAATCTCTGGTAGTCCTTGGGAAGAAGCTACTCCACACACTTCTGCTACACAACTGACAACATCCACTATGTTGCAATCCATGTACATGTACCCCGCCACACAACCTAGCATGTTAGGCCCTTCTTTTGTAGCAACGAACATCAATGACATGAAGTGTCTCATATGGACTTTCACTAACAAGTTGGTTCTCATCAAATGACAACAAGAAACACCTCTAAACCAAACAACTCAAACCTATGGTGGAAGCATGCTATCCTATCAAAAAAATGCATACCAAGGACCCTCCAGAGGAGGAGGTCAACAAACGACGTCTGCAAACCAGATAGTTCTAGTCACTATGCCACTTTAGGCAGCGAAGGAAAACCAGAGTAAATAGTTAATCTTAGGCTAGAACAATCTGGTAAAAGATGAGAATGTATGGTGCTTCCCATGTAACGATAGTCATATGACCTAAAATTGTCTGAGGGGAATATGCAACAGAGGATAGCGAAACAAACAAACAAGGGTACGCTCTTGAATGCAGATGAATATGAGTCTTCCAAAATGGAAAATGCCCGCTTCATAGCACAAATGCAAGGAATGTACTTGGAGAAATAACTGGATATTGTGCCTAATCAAGCACTATTTTCATGGATGGAGCAAGAAGATGTGGTATTCGTGAATGAAGCTTTGATAAATAGTACTCCACAAGTACAACCAGACTACAATGCAAGATCCAAAAGAAGGTTCACAGGTGAATACATGCAACAAGCTCTACCGCGTCCTCAGCCATGATAACTGCCACCATAAGAAAATCAGGCCCTGCTTGTCATCAACCAACCTACTTAGCAACCACAAAATCCATTGTTTTCGATGAAGGAGACAGACAAGATACCAATCCCATTCATGACAGATCATTTTCCTCTGAAGAGGAGAGAGATATCACTATTTAAGTCTAAGGTCTACCCATTCAGAACGCTCATGTGGTTGAACAATTAAAGAAGGAATTTTCTAATGTATCTCTGTGGGATATCATATCCATTCATGAACAAAAGAAATTGCTTTAGGAAGCATTAAAGAATGAAGAACAAATACTACAAACATATGCAATTCCATTGTGTAATCAAAGTAAAGATGCAGTACTTGCGTCAAAACCTCAATCTTTGAAAGTCGTAGCCTTTTGTGAATGAAGTGAACAATGCAAAAGAGAAAGAGGTAAGCATGCCAAATCCCACACCTTTCTTTTTAACACTTATTGTGGGAGATAATATTTTGCGTAATAACATGATTGATTTGGGGGTTAGCACAACAGTCATGCCAAAACAAGTGGTCGCTGCCTTGAAACTTAAGTATGAGCCCCTTGAGAAGGGAATCATGCAATTAGATGGGACGAAGGTTCAAACCTTTGGTCAGATAAAATATTTATCTTTAACCCTCTTCTCATGTTCAATCCAAATAGTCACACAAGAAATAGTGGTGATAAACATTCCCATGGTCTTCAAAATGTGTCTTTCAAGAGATTTCAACATGAAGATTGGCGGGTGTTTGGCACTCGATTAGTCCCACCTAATATTGAGAACCAAGCATAGGGCGAAGATGAAGATTTTGTTTGAATATTTGCATCCTGAACACATAGTAGACAATGTAGTCCTATGCTTTGAAGCAACACATACCTCTTTCTCACAAAGGGAGAGATGTTGTGTAGACATGTTGGAAGATGAAGAAGACACGAGTGATCAGATCCTAAAGAAGAGGTGCTCTTTAGCCAATTCATCGACTCCAACCCATTCAACAACTTTCATGTGATGGGAGTATGCACTTATGTGATCTTTGGCGATGATCAAGTCTTTTCAAAATTGATAAAGGATTGGGAGGAATATAATGATCTGGGGGACAATCATCTATGGACCTTATATTTTGATGGCACCAAATGCAAAGCCAGTTCTAGAGCAGGTGCCCGATTAGTGTCCCCGACAAGATCGAAGACCTTCAAGGCTTTTCATTTTTAGTTCTCACGCTCAAAAAATATGTGGAGTATGAAGCCTTGGTTCATGATGTGATTCTTACAGAACAAATGGGCGTAAAGAGAGTGCATGTATTCAAAGATTCAAAGTTAGTTGTGAGCTAGGTTTGTGGGAAAGCGGTTGAAAAGAATACAAGAATGAAGTCATACAAATATCGGATATGGGATCTGATTGAGAATTTTGAAGCTTTCAATATACAAGTTATTCCTTGATCTCAAAATAGCGTCACTGATCAGATGGCTTCAATTAGTTCACAATTTGACCAGTTTATGATTAAACAATAAAGCATAGTGCAGTACAGATCATCATATGACTAGCAATCCCAAAAAATGATCAAAATTGGCAAGTATTTGAGGATGACATTCAGATTGTTGCCATTAAATAGAAATCAAGAGGAGTTTCCGACTATTCACAGTCAGGAGCAGAATCTCCCGAAGAGCAGGTTATCCAATTAAAAGGCAATAAGCTTCCGCAAGGTTTAATCTCCCTTAAAAATCTCTTTGACTCTTAAGACACAAGAAATTGCAAGCAGAGGTTCACTACGGATGTGAGGGACGATGAAGAGCTTGATGTCGAAAGTGACAGAGAGTTAAAAGTCAGAAGGGGAGTTCCACGAAAGGACAAGGAAAGACTAAGGGATCTATGTTTCAGATATGATGGGGTTATAGCCTAGACTTATGATGATCTAAGAGGATATGATCCATGCATAATTCAGCATACCATTGACTTGGTAGAAGGATCAAAGCTCGTCTGATAGAAGAAAACGCCAGTCAATCTGAAGGTCAAAGCATTGATGGTGCAGGAGATCACCAAATTGATTGAGTCAAAGATTATATATCTGATTAAGCTTTCCACCTGGGTGTCAAATCTAGTACCAATTCATAAAAAGAATGGTGATAGTAGGCTTTATGTCAATTTCTGAGATTTGAATAAAGCTTTGCTAAAAGACCACTGCCCTTTGCCATCAATGGAGTAGATCTTGCAAACTATGGCTAGACCGGAGATGTTTTCATTGCTTGATGGTTTCTCAAGCTATAACCAGGTATATGTAAAGGAAGGTGACCAACATAAGAAAATGTTTACCATAAGTGGGGAACGTTTACATACTCAAAAATGTCATTTGGACTTTCAAATGTTGGTGTGATTTTTTGAACGAGCAATGGATATTGCCTTTAGAGGATTAATTAGTTTGATTATTCTCATATATCTAAATGACTTAATGGTATTTTCAAATTCAAAGGATGATCACTTTGATCATATGGAGAAGGTTTTCTTGAAGTGTCAACAGCTCGAGGGTGTGTGCAAGAAGTTGAGTCCACTTTTTGGCCAAAAAGTGGAAGTGTTTTTCCTGATTTTTAGAATTTGACACATTTGACCTTAAAATTTGAAGCACTTAGAGATGAAATCTTTAAAAAAGTCACTAATCATAAAATGTAGTGCTCGGAGTCTAGTTTCCAAATATGTAATTTATTTCAATACCTAGATTGTACAAATTGAGTTTTAATAGGCATTTCTAAAAACCACTATTCAAAAGTCTTTTTTTTTTACCATACCATGCACGTGTATGAAATCCATATTTTGACTTAAATTATCGTATTTTTCTAAATCCTTTTGGGAAAAGTTTTATGACTCACTGCAGCTTGTTCTTGATTTTTTTTTTTGGTTAAATTTTTATTAGGTAGATTTGTCATTTTGAAAAATCACCGTGTACAACATGCATAAGATGACCTAAACTTATCATTTTTTGATTTTTTTTAAAATTGAAAAGAATTGTCTGAAGTTTTTTCTCATGCAATCTGTTTGTCAAAATGTTATGTTGATCAAAAGTTATTAAAATAGTAAAAAACTCTAGTATTTAAAGTTTATGGACCAATTTTATTAGAAATTAATTGAAAAATAGAAAAAATAATCCAATTGCAGAACAAATTACATATTTAGAATCTGCATTGTTTCATCTAAAATGGGTTTTAATTTCGTTAGAAAATTCTGCAAAAAAGGTTGTCAGCCATATGTCCAAAGTCAGTATTTTACTTTGACATTGTTAGGACCTTCAACTTGCAGGTCAAACTAGGTTGAAGGCCTACATTCAGACTTCCAATGCTTTTCCCAAACCAAAAACCTAGGCAAAAACCCGACCACAATGCAAAAAAAAAATCAAATTTTAAAAAGCAGGATCCCGAATATAAAATGGGATCCCATTTATTAATAAACGGTATCCTGTCTTATAATCAGGATCTCGTTCCCTATTCGACAATATTCAGACCATTGTAAAGGAAATAGGATCCCTTTTCCTGGCCAACGGTTCCGACATTCAATGCTGACGAACATGATCTCAATTATAGAACGGGATCCCGCTTCTTATAGACGGGATCCCGGTTTTATAAGCGGGATCTTGTTTTATAGTAAGTGGGATCTCGTTTTATAAATGGGATCCTGTTTATTTTATTTAAATACATTGCAAAAAATTACTGTGAAGTCTACAACTTCACATGTACAACCGAGAGCAGTAAAAGTGAATTATTTTTCATAAGCTATTGTATTTACAGGTGGTGAACTTGATTTTTAGTTGATTTTATCAAACGGGGCATCATCTACACCATTTTTGAAGTGGAATTGTGTTATTTTTGTGCTTGTTTGGAGGAACAAAAGGTTTCAATTTGCAATATGGATTGAATTTTTCAAAGGAGGCAAGAAGAAAACAATTTTTAATGTGGAATTGTGGTAGTTTTCTACTTGTTTTGAGGAACACAAGAGGAAGAATTTTGTCCTAATAGGTATTCAACTTCCAATTTGGATTGAATATTTTGAAGTATTTCACTATTAACATTCATTTGTGCTTGAGAATTTTATAATTATGGGAGAGAAAGCTCGTAATAAAGAAGGAAGACATTGACTCCTCAAGAAGTTGAAGCAAATAGAGAAAAAGAGAGACAAAGACAAAGAGAAAGAAGAATGAGAATGAAATCAATGAATGATGGTGGAGCAACCAATTCAACAACTATTGAAGATGAAAACATTGAGGATATCATGGTTGTAGATGAAGCTAATTTTCAAGGAGTCAATTTGGAGAAGAATATGATTATACAAACAAGTCCTACTATGTCTTCAAATCCCTCTTTGAATGCTATGGAGAATGTTTCAATATGCACAAATCCAGGTACGTCGTCAAATCCACATGTTAGTGAAATGGTAAATTTGTATGTAGAAGTTTTACAAGATGCTGGACTTAATCATGTTGACATTGACAATATTCAAAGAGATGAAACTTTTATAGAATTTTTTGAAAACAAAAAAGAAAAATATTTTGTTGCAAATGAAAATCAAAATGATCATTTTCTTGAAAATAAAAACAAAACCTATATTTTTGATGAAAATGAAAATTGTTTTGTTGATGAAAATGAAAATGAAAATGAAAACCGTTTTGTTGATGAAAATGAAAATTAAAATGAAAACCGTTTTGTTGATGAAAATGAAGATGAAAATGAAAATGAAAACCATTTTGTTGATGAAAATGAAAATGAAAATCGTTTTGTTGATGAAAATAAAGATGAAAATGTAGAATGTGATGTTGAATTTAATGAAAATACTTTTTTTTAAAATTGGAAGTGGTGTTTTCGATAATCTTCCTGGTCAAATTTCTTGGAGGAAAATAAGAACACATGCGAATAGAATATACACCAAATTCTTTTATCGTAAAAAAATTGCATTTCAATGTAAACTAATGATGCAATTGATGAGAATGCAAAAAATGAGGAAAGTAATGAAAAGGTTAGGATTTTATGTTAAACCAAAAAGAAAAGATCAATCATTAAAACATGCTATGTCTAATGTTGCTAGTGCCATTCAATCTATTGGCAAAAATAGTCGATCTAAAGATAAAAACGCAACAAGAAGAGCTATAACTACTGCTATAGTTAATAAAACAACTTTGAATAAAAGAATGGTAAGCAATATTAGTGAAGTTTTAAAAATGTATCCTAAAACATTACTAAGAGCGGAAAAAGAAGAGAAAGTATAGAAAATGATCCTATCAATCAATGTTGGAGTTTCAGTGGACGACTACCGAGGTCCGAGTATAAAATTGAATGTTGAAATTAAATATTTGATCAAAAAATATTGGCATGATAATACTAGGGTTTCATCTAATTTCTGAGATGTTTTAAAATTAAGGGTGGGGTCCAAAGTTCGTGATCCTCACCCAAAACACCTATTAGATACAACACAAAGTGAATTTTATAGAAAATTTTGTAGCGATTCAATGTTACTTGGTAATATTAAAATAAGTCAAAGGTCTTTTGAAAAATGTAAACCCTGGTATGTAAAAATTAATAAGCAACGAATATCTTGTTGTTGTAAAATACATGTTCAATTTCGTTATTTTTATGATGTTTTTCGATATATACGTTGTACCTTGCATACTAACATGATTATACAAGATTGTGGTATTGATATGCCACCTGAAGCAATAAGAGAGTTTATTTCAGTTTGTTTTGTGAAAAATCTAATGATAAATTATTTTATTTAAGTTCTTGTATTTTTGGACAATGCATTAACTTGTAGAAATCTTTCATTTTAAGAATTTGTTTGCATGAAAGTGTTGATCATGATTTTGGACAACAATTAGTAGATGTCAAAAGATTTAGGAATGTTCACTATTCTTTAAAAGATGGAAAAATAGGAAAGCGTTGTGATTTAGTTACAGAAAAAGTTAGTGTGTATGCATTTATGAGTGAATTTAATAATAAAATTGTACCAAAATATGTCATGCACTATGAACATGCTTGATGGCTTGATGGCCAATTTCGCGCATGTAGAAACACATTTCCAATTAGTACTATACTTTCAGTGGTTGATTTTGCAGAGAATTATACTCTCACTCCATAAGAGGAAATTCAATCTCAATATTATAATTCAATGCAAGTAGCTATGTTTGTCCATATTGTTTATAGACATAAAGATGATAGCACTGAGGATGATAGAAATTTTTTGAGGGAGTATCATATTTATTTGAGTTACAATCAGTTACACTCATCAGAGTTTGTTCAATATTGTTTTAGTATATTTTATAGAAATTTAAGAGAAAGAGGAATCCATATGAAAGAACACCTCATATGGTCAGATAATTGTAAGAGGCAGTTCAAAAATGATAGAATGTTCTATTGGTTAAGTAGGGTTCACAAGGAACTTAATGTCCAACATATATGGTGTTTTTTTGAATCTAGGCATGGTAAAGGAGAACATGATGGAGCTGGTGCGTGTGTCAAAAGAATTCTTGCTAGAGAACAATTAAAATTCGAGGATTTAGTAAAATTTTAAAATGCACATGAGATTGTGGATTGGTGTAATAGAAGATTATCTACACCTGGTTCGAGTGATTACTCTACAGTTCATCGATTATTTTGGTTGGTGGAAGAAGAGAATATTGTATGTAGAGTTTATCGTGAGATAATTAGTGGATCTACTAAATGGCATTCATTTAGGAGTGCGACAGCAAGCACATGGACTATTTGGACAAGGGAGCTTGCATGTTTTTTCCATTTTTGTATCTCAGGAGATTGGGAAGCTTGGGAAAATACATAATGGGTTGAACAGTGGGAGAAAAGATCGTTGACACCTGTAGAAGCACATAATCAATATGAAAGAACTATTGAAGAAAATGATCAATTGTTTGCATCTAAAGATTATGACCGTGTTTCAGACCTTGTACAAGAAGGTAATTTTAATTCAATTTATTTCATTTTATTTCACTTTATTAAGTTATTTTGTAATACTAAATTATTTATATGGATATGCACAAGTTATTAAATCAAATTTTGTTGGCAGGATATGTGTATGTTGTTATTGCACCTGAGGGGAATGAAGAGAAAAAATAATATTGGTTGGCTCGTTGTGTGGAAACTAAACATAAGTTGATAACACCTTGAGAAGATGATGATGGCTTTCATTATCCAACAGGTACGATGATCCCCTTAAGACACCTCCTTAAGCAAATTTTGATAACAAGTTTTAGATCCCCTGAAGCAATTTATTAGAACAAGTCGTTGATCCCCTTAAGAAAATTTTGAGAACTTATTTGATGATGGTTTTTGAACATGTTTTCCAATAGGATCGATGGTGGTTGTTGGCACTTGGCTACGAAAATACTTGAGAAGAAAGAATGGTCTACCTGCTTTTGAAGACTATGAAACACATAAAAAGATTATGCATTATTCACATTTGGTGGTGGCAACAAATATAAAACTAGAGCGGTATCGTGGAAGACCTTCAAAAAAATTGCTATGGTCAATTTCTATGGAAGAGCATGAGGCAATCATAGACACATTGCAAAAAAGAGAGGATGCAGATGGTACAATAGAATAAGTAAATACAGGTAAATATAGTTTTAGTTTTATTTTGTCCTTTTAAATACATTAAATACATGTTTCGACATTGGTCAAGTGTGTTATTAGTTGAAATTCATTTAAATTTTCCTTTTATATATCCTTAAGGCGTAATCACAAAAAGGGTCTAGTCCATGCAGATTCAACCTAGACAACATGGAATACTTGGTAAAAATAGGTAATTATTAGTTAAATTATATTTAAATACATGTTTTGATAACATATTGATATTGCTTGGACATTAATAGTTAAAATTGATTTATTGTCATTTTTTGTATCCTAAAGCCATCATTGGATTGATCTCATACTTTGAAACAAAAAGGAGAGGACTCCTGGATTCAACCTACAAACATGTGTGGAATACTTTTAAATGCAAGTACTTGAGTTCTGTACATATAGATAGTTTTATATAAATTAAAATATGTATGTTTTGATGATTTCATTGATATTGCTTGTACCTTTTTGATATCAGGTGGTGTGAAGACCTACTACATTCTAGCCACGAGTTTGAGATATTCTTGAGATGGCATATCCAAATTTTGTAAATAATGTTTTGAGATGACATATATGTACATACATACTTACAAAATTAAACATACTCTATGTACTTCTATGTATCAAATCAATATTCTATATATTTTATATCTTAAATATGCATGTTTTCCTACTTTGAAACTTTATGTTTATGTGTATAATCACTAAATATCATGCATACATTATTGTTAAATCAATTATATCCTTAAGACGTATTATGACCCCTTAATGCATCCCATTAAGACACCACCTTAAGACCCCTTAAGACATCCGATTTAGGCATATTATGACCCCTTAAGACATCCCCTTAAGACGTTCTATTATGACCCTTTTAGACATCCCCTTAAGACATCCCCTTAATTAACACGTTCTATTATGACCCCTTTAGACATCCCCTTAAGACCCCTTAAGACATCCCCTTAATTAACACGTTCTATTATGACCCCTTTAGACATCCCCTTAAGACCCCTTAAGACATCCCCTTAAGACGTTCTATTATGACCCCTTTAGACAACCCCTTAAGACGTCATTATTTGTTTTGACAACTTATAAATTAGTGTTAGATGAACTATTGTTTATAGTATTTATTAATGTTTTTATTCTCTAATCTTCTATGCTATTGTTTATTTCTTAAAATTTTATCCTTTCTAGTATATAAATAGATTGCTTTTGTTTGTAAATTATGATTTATTGACTAATTATAGATTGACGTGAATTGAATAAGTTCATTGAGTAATTCTCGCTATACATTGAATGTACATATCATGTATATCATGTATGAAATCACTAAATTTGTAAAGTATCAATATTAATTGACCTATATTAATCCATGTATGAGATCACTAAATTTCACATTAATTTCCTATATTAATGTCTTGACTATGAACATAAAATGCATAAATGTACATGTGTAAATTAAAATTTCAAACAATAATAAAGTCCATAATTTATGTAACATATTAAGTGCATGAAACCAATATATTAAGCGCATGAAATAAAGTCCAACAGAGTACATGATGAAACAAAAAATATAGTCCATGAAATAAACAAATATAACACATAAAATCACATGTTTCTAGGTCATGTGTTGTCTCTATAATCAAGAGACCTCTTCACACCATGCGGACTATGTGGATGACCTGAAACACTCTATATAAGAGAAAGATGAAATTAGATGTAAGACAATAAAAAATTATTTAATGACAATTTAATTTATAATCCATCATAAAATTAAATTACCATCATATCTACGTCTAGATGCTCTGGTGCACCTGAAGCAACCTCTAAATTCTCTAAATCAATCTACGTAAACAAGACAAAGAAATTTGAAATTAGATGTACAACTCTACAATTAATTTTTTTTTAATTCAATTTAATTTATAATTTATCATATTTTAATTGTACCATATTTTGAGGTTGTGCACTAGGCTCTTCTCCAGGACCTGTCTGTACATGCTCAACTACAAGATGTGTCTCATGCTATAAAAGAAAAAGAATATGTAAAAATCTCATATTATGTATATTTCAATTTAAAATTTATAATTGACTTTAAATATAATAAAAAAATAAAATTACCATTTGATTTGGAACCTGCTCTACATGTCCTCCTGGTGGTGTAACTATGTCTGGGTCATGGCTGAAAGTTACACTAACAAAGTCCTACAAGATCAAAATTAAAGCATGTACAATCGAATTAGGTTAATATATATATATATATATTCAAGTTTGCACATTTTGTGTAGAAAGTTTTGTAAACAACCTGGAAATCAATCGCCTCACGAGTAACTACAACATCAAATGTTTGCCCAATGCCTATTCTTATTGTGGTATCAACCCAGACATACATGTACATAGGCATTTAATACTTATAATATTTACAAGTGTACATGCATGCGTTTCATATATCTAGTGAGTTCAAAACTCATAAAATTGTAACTATACTAATGTAAACTTTAAACAAATTTACAATATGAATGTACCTGCCCTTGATCTATGACGCTCGATAGTGGAGGAGTGCTTGACAATCCCTTAGGAGGAATCGACATGGATGTTGATTGACTCACCTAAACCAACATAAATATTTGAAACATACATGTGATTCAATTATAAATTTAAAACTCAAGTTAAATAATTTATGATTTCATATATAATTTTAAAAATTGAAATCAAAATAACCCATAAGGGTTGTCGAGTATGACCGGTGTCGATGTATGTACTTGTGGAACATATGATTTCCCTTGCATCATTAGTGTCATCTATACACCAAACAATTTGATTGTTAAAATGTATTGTAAACTTTTCTTTGATATATACAACCATCAAAATTCTTATAAAATGAACGTACATCTAGATGCATATTTATACATGTGTTGTAGTGTCCTCAGGGTGATGTTCTGCTATGAGGAACTCTACAAATGAACTGATGCGACCAGATGAACCACCAGAATCTCCCCGTCCACCTAAACTAGGTGTGGCCTGATCAAGTCCATAGCATACTTGATGACAACTAGTACATATATGGGGGGCAGGCCTCGACACTCTTGGAGTGGTACTCAGACTAGCTCCATAAAAAACTCCTCCATCTTCATCATTGTCTCTATGCTCCCCACTTGCTATTGCAGAAGCATGCTAATCAAGGTCTCCTGCTAGTGTACTAAGGGAACCTAATGTTGAGACTAGAGCTTGATGATGTACAGGTGCAGGAATGGGAGGACCAAGAGCAAAAACAAGGGGTTGTGCATGCACGGGGCGTCGGGGATCAACCCTTGCCCCTAATCTCTGTTGTGGCATGTCGCGACCAACACCCTGAAATGATGTAAAATCAAAATAATTGGGCTTTTCCCCCAAAACAAACTCTACATACAGTTTTCTTAAAAAATACAATGGGCACTCCCAATTAGCATGTGGGGGACTATCAAAAACCATATACCATTGATCCCAAAAATGTGCACTCATCTGCGGATGTATGCACCACCTCATGGATATTCTAGATTTGTTGGGTGGAATGGGTTGTCGAGTAATGGGGTCAAGAAAGTAGGGGGCTAGATGGGCTTTCATTATTTTAAGGTCTAATATTTGTTTGTAAGAGAGACCATCAGAATAAAACTGTCTCATTTGTTCTCTATCTCGTCGATGCCTATCAAGATCAGAATCAATCATCCTGATGGAATCAACAACGTTTTGCATTGCAGATGCAAAACGTCTCACATGTGGAGGAATCAATGCTTGACTTTGCATAGCATTGATTTGATTTTGTAAGGATGCAACTTGATCATTTATTCGTGCTCTCAAGCAAGCCTCGTCAGATGTGATAGGTGATGGATGTGGCATATTAGGTGGAGGAGGAGGTGGAGGGGGAGGGGGAGGGGGAGGTGGAGGTTGATCTATTTAGGATCTAGGACTAATTGCTTTTACAGAATGCGTAACGTAAAAGATCAATTATTACAACGATTAACATAAATGATTACATAATTAAATGCTCAAATGAATAAATGAACATAACATAAAATAAATGCCAAGATAATGAACTGAGAAAGAAAAGAGAGAAGAAATAGAGAGACGAAACCACAATTGATAACGGAGTTCATCCCTAAGGACTACGTCTCCGGGTCCCTCTCCAATGGAGGACCGATCCGATTAGCTCCAAATCAATTACAATGGCTTCAAGACTATCTCCTTCAAGCATTCAGCAGCATGTCATTACTCTGATGTGCAGAAACATCTTCAATCTCCCGAGCATTCTCTCGCTATCTCAACCTGGACTTGGAAAATCAAGGCCTACACCCCTCCTTTTATACAAAAAGTCTGCCTAATTAGGCTTAACCATAAAAATAAATGCATATCTTCCCAAAAGAACTCGTATAACTCCTCTGGTATCCCCATTTGGCTTTTGGTTCAGGTTGTTAGGGGTGGTTTTGGTTTATTTTGGCTTATTTAGCAATTTGGTTATGGATTCGGTTCAAAAAACACAACAAAATAAACCGAACCCTATACAATATTAGACAAGCCACGCGGGCTCAACGGTGGATATATCTTTTGTTAAAATGGTGGTCGGCGGTTCCAACCCCGCCGACCACGTTTTACCCCTCCATACCAACAATTTAAAACAATAACAAAACCCGATGGGTAAGTATAGATAGGTGTTTGTTCGCGGGTGCAATGGCTACCGGCCGAGCCCTTTGGGGAGAAGATCTCGGGGTCGAATCCCCTAACAAATTTTGTTAAAACAAACTTAACTTCCTCGACCGCCGAAGACTATTCACAGGGACATGTGTCAGATTATCATTCGCTACAAATGCTGATGAGGCAGATGACGTGTCGTGCTCCTATTCGCCCGAGATGCTGACGTGTCAAGCTGACTAGACTGCCACCTCAATGCTGACTGAGCGTTAGGACTGCCACGTGTCATCACCTAATTGGCTCCGTACCGATGACTCACCTGCCATGTGTCAGGTTGAAATTTGTCCACGTTGATTCTGTACAGTACGGACTGCCACGTCAGCATGATGACGTCATCACCTGTCCCTCCAAGTTGACTGAAGTTTGACTGCTTCTAACTCGAGCATACGACATCGGATTTTGATGAAATGAACACCGTCGGACTCGTCTCGATGAGCTCTTCGCGATGACGCTACTTTTGTTGATTTCTGAGATGATTATTTTTTTTGCCTTTTGGACGCCCCTGAAGCCAGTTTGACTGGCCGTAACTTGCACAAACTGAGTCCTTTTCGCCTCGTTCAAGTTGCGTTGGAATCAGAACGTCGTTCTCTTTCGGATGAAGCTGAAATCTGGAGTATTGGGAACACTTCAATTTTCACTGAAAAATTGTCCCCCGGATCAGGCCTCCCCACTAGAGAGCTTTTGGACCTCCGAAAGCTTGATTACTTGGAAAGTAAGTGAGGGTAAAGTTCCCTCACTTTACCAATCTCCATCCATCTTGCTTTGCTTGGATGCATCCCCTTCAGGCCCACTCTGAGGTACTCAACATTTCCTCTTCGTGAAGTTCTGACATTCCTGTCAAGAATAACATCTTCTGGCAACTCTGACATGTACTCTGGTGAAAGGTCATCAACTGATGGAACCTGAATGTCCGTGACCTCATCTAGGATCATTGGAGGCTCATACAGTTTCAAATTCTCAACATTGACAACCGAGTAAATATGCATGTATGGAGGAAGATTGAGGCGGAAGGCATTGGTACCAATCTTCTCAAGGATCTCAAAAGGACCATACCTAATTGGCTTAAGCTTTTTACCTTCACCTTGCATCCTTTCCTTGCTGATGTGTAACCAAACTCGGTCTCCAACCTGAAAATGATGATCAGTGCGATGCTTGTCATGGCGAACCTTGTATTTTGCTTGGCTCTGTTCCAACTGTGCTTCCACTGCCTGATGAATTGCTTGGACTTTCTGGATGAACTTCAAAGCCTTCTCTGCATCATGGTGTCCATCTTTAACATCATCTTTCCCAAAAGAAAAATCCATCGGTGTCTTGGGCACATAACCAAAGCATGTCTCAAAAGGAGACCTCTTAGTAGAAGAGTGTGCTGCATGGTTGTAGGCATGCTGCACATAATGAAGACTCTCATCCCACAACTTAGGATGCTTACTACAGTAACCTCTGAGTAGATGCACAACTGTCCTGTTTACAACCTATGTCTGTCTGTCGGTCTGCGGATGGAAGGCTGTACTCTTCTTCAACTTGGTGTCCATGAGTCCCCACAAAGTTGACCAAAATTCCCCCAAGAATCGAGAATCTTGATCCGATACAATAGAAGTAGGTAACCCAAAATGAACCCATACAAATTGAAAGTACATATAGAGTACGTCAATTCGGTACTTTTACATGGCATTAAGATGCACATTTTGCTGAACCGGTCAACTACTACATACAAATAATCATGTCCTTCTAGACATAGGTAACCCCCAACAAAGTCCATTGACACACTTTCCCATGGACTGAGAAGATGCAATTGAGGTGTTATTGCAAACCCAATTTTCGTACTAGGCACTAGTTGCACATAACACAACCTCTGTATGCTTGATTCACGGTTTCTTTGCATATGAGGCCAATAACAATATTTCCTAAGTTGAATCAATGTTTGTTTTACTCAAAGTGTCGTCAATGAGGTATGTGCTTCTCTAATCACCTATGCTTGTTCATCTTTTGGAACACATAATTTACCCAAGTGATATAACAGTTTATCTTGCACATAATAGTCTTTCTCTTCTACATGTTTACCATTCATTAAAGCAACATAGATATCCTTAAAGTTCTCATCATTATCATATTGTTCCTGAAAACTTTCATGAACCATAGAACTATTTTGAAGGATTATCAAGCATCATCATAGGAGGTCTAGAGCATGTCTGCTACCTTGTTATGGGTACCTTTCTTATACTTAATAACCAAATGAAACTGTTGTAGAAAACCCATCCACCGAAAGTGCCTACTTTGTTGCGGTTTAGTTTGTGAGTGCAAATATTGTAGTGGTTGGTGATCAGTGTGGATTACAGGTTCTTTCCCCATTATGTAGTGTTTCCATTTTTTAACACTCTGAACTAAAGCATAAAGTTCTTTATCATACGTGGGATAGTTACTTACTGCTCACGAGAAAGTTTAAGGAAATTGAAATTGGCAACTAGTTTACCTCCTTGCATGAGTATTGCTCCCATGGCAAACCCACTCGCATCTGTCTCGATCTCAAATGGTTGATGTAGATCTGGTAAGGCCAAAACTGGTGCGGTGCTCAGCTTTCCCTTCAAAGTGTCGAAAGCCTTTTGTTGTAGGACCTCCCCAGCGAAAAGTTGCTCTTGTACTAGTTAATGCATGTAATGGCGATGCTATATAAGAGAAATTTCCAATAAACTTTCTCCAGTACTGAACTGCACCTAGGAAACTTCTGACCTCTGTGACTGTACTTGGCTTAGGCCAATTTACAATAGCTTCGACCTTCGCAGGGTCTACTTTCAATTGACCACTCCCTACGACATAGCCTAAGTACACTAAGGATGTCTTAGCAAATTCGCATTTAGACATCTTTACATACAATTTTTCTTTTCTCAATACATCAAATACTTTCTTTACATGACTTACATGATCTTCCCAAGTTTGACTGAATACAAGGATATCATCTAGATAGACTATGAAAAAATCATCAATAAAAGGATGAAAGACATCATTCATGACTCTCATAAAAGTAGTTGGTGCATTACAAAGCCCAAAAGGCATAACCAACCACTCGAACAGTCCCTGTTTTGTCTTAAATGCAGTCTTCCAGATATCATCTTCTACAATTCTTATCTGATGATAACCACTTCTCAAATCTAACTTAGTAAAGTAAACTGCATGTTTTAACTGATCAAGTAAATCATCTATTCTAGGAAGAGGATACCTGTTCTTTACCGTTATCTTGTTCAAGGCACGATAGTCGATGCACATCCTCCAAGTTCCATCTTTCTTTGGAACCAAGACAATTGGAGAACCGCAAGGAGAAGTACTAGGACGAATCACTCCTTTTTCCACCAACTCTTGAACCTGCTTTTTAATTTCCTCATTCTGCATAACTGATAAACGGTACATGCCGATATTAGGAAGTGGCACATCCTGATGTAACTGGATTTCATGCTGTATCTCTCTCTTGGGTGGCAACCCCTTTGGTTCCTGAAACATGTCATCATAAGCGGAAATAATCTTGACCATTTCAGTTTTATGTTTTGGGTCACACCCCTTGAATGCCTCAAATTTATCATCTTCTTTGGCTTTTACAAGCATTAGTACAAAGTTTTTACTTGAGTTGACCAACCTCTTCATTTGACCAGCATTAACTAGTGTAAGATTAGTCTTCACCTTATGTGCCCGTACAATGTATTCCACCCCATCTTTAAAAAGATGATACTTATTCTCCTCCCTATAAAAGATTGCTTTTCTGTCATAAAGATAAGGACTCCCTAACACAAGCCCACAAATATCCAAAGGGACCACATCAACTTCTACCTCATCTACAAAGTTTGCAGTGATAGCAAATCTCAATTTACACTGTTTAGTTACTTTTAATTGTGCATCATTGCAAACCCATCCAAGTGGATATGGTTTCAGATGAGGTGTTGTAGCCAAATTAAGTTTCTTTACAACTTCTTCAGATATTAAGTTGACTTGTGAACCCGTATCAAACAGAGTATCAATCTTAGTGTGTTTTGTTACAATACGAATATGAAACAATTCATTTCTTTGCTTATCAACCTTAGGAGAAGATTCTTTACTTGTACTTGCACTGGCATTAGAAAAACTTGCATCAGATGAGAGAGATATACCTTTCCTTTTACCTTGGATTCCGGTAGCAACAATCTTCGTCTCATCTCCGGAGTCAGAACCAAGATCTTGTTGAATCACTGCAGTAGTCTTCTGCTTGCCTTTGTTACCTCCATATCTTTTCGGCCTCAACTCAGGATGAAGCTTCCAGCATCTCGAATCATCATGCCCCTCTTTCTTGCAATGGGAGCACATAGGTTTCTCACCCTCTTTCTTAGCTGTAGCTGTTTTCTTCCCTTTGCCTTTATCTTTGTCTTTTTCTTTCCCTTTAGACTTACCCTCGAACTTAGATGGTTTCTTGGAAAAGTTATCACTAAAAGTATTCTTACCCCTTGACTCTATATGAGTAGCTTGAACATACACCTCGTCTAGATTGTTGGGACTCAACATCAAAATAGTGTGCCTAAGGTAAGAATGTAAACCACCAATATACTTAAGTAATGTGTCTTGGGTATACAAGGGAACATTTAGAGCAATGGCCCGTTTCCTAAACTCATGGGTATACTCCTGGACAGACTGCCCCTTACCTTGCCTAAAGGTTTGCCAATTCATGGTTAACTGTTGCATGTAACCTAAAGGGTAGAATTGTTTCCTAAGGGCAGCAACAAACTCCATCCAAGACATATTAACTTGACCATGGCGAGCAATTTCTTCACGAGTTTTACTCTCCCACCAGGTGAGAGCTATACCTCCCAACCAGAGAGTTGCTAATTGAATCCTAGAAGCATCTTCTACTAGGCCTTGAATCCTACAGTATACTTCTACTTGTTGGACCCAATCGTCTAACTTCTCAGCATTTAACTCCCCACAGTATTTAGGTAACTCAAATTTTACATCAAGCTTAATTACAGGCTTAGACTTGCTCTTAAATGGATTTACATTAGAAGAAGGAGAAGGAGGAGGAGAAGAAGAAGGAGGAGAAGAAGAGGGAGAAGATGGAGGAGAAGGAGTTTCTGGAGCTTTCCCCTCTGTGTCTTTCTGATCTTCCTGCTTCTTGTGCTTTGAAGAACCTCCCTTTTCACGCTTCTTCATTTCTGCATAAATTTCATCCACCATTGCCTTCATGTCAAGGAATAGCTTCTGGAAATCCTTGTCACTGAGCTCTGAACTTTGTCCACCTTCTTTCGCTTCCATTTGTGACGGTTGATTAACTCTTCGTCTTCTGATTTTTGGATTGTATTCTTCAAGTTCTCCTTCGCCTCGTTGCAACCTGGATCTCGTTAGCATTCAAATTCTGCAATACTAGCCACACACAAAGCTCTGATACCAACTTGATCTATTTAGGATCTAGGACTAATTGCTTTTACAGAATGCGTAATGTAAAAGATCAATTATTACAACGATTAACATAAATGATTACATAATTAAATGCTCAAATGAATAAATGAACATAACATAAAATAAATGCCCGAATGTGAAAGAAGAGAAATGAAGCGAAACCCACCGATTGATAGCGAGGGTTGGGTCCCTAAGGACTACGTCTCTGGGTCCCTCTCCAATGGAGGACCGATCCGATTAGCTCCAAATTCAATTACAATGGCTTCAAGACTATCTCCTTCAAGCATTCAGCAGCATGTCATTACTCTGATCTGCAGAAACATCTTCAATCTCCCGAGCATTCTCTCGCTATCTCAACCTGGACTTGGAAAATCAAGGCCTACACCCCTCCTTTTATACAAAAAGTCTGCCTAATTAGGCTTAACCATAAAAATAAATGCATATCTTCCCAAAACAACTTGTATAACTCCTCTGGTATCCCCATTTGGCTTTTGGTTCAGGTTATTAGGGGTGGTTTTGGTTTATTTTGGCTTATTTAGCAATTTGGTTATGGATTCGGTTCAAAAAACACAACAAAATAAACCGAACCCTATATAATATTAGACAAGCCACGCGGGCTCAACGGTGGATATATCTTTTGTTAAAACGGTGGTCGGCGGTTCCAACCCCGTCGACCATGTTTTACCCCTCCATACCAACAATTTAAAACAATAACAAAACCCGATGGGTAAGTATAGATAGGTGTTTGTTCGCGGGTGCAACGGCTACCGGCCGAGCCCTTTGGGGAGAAGATCTCGGGGTCGAATCCCCTAACAAATTTTGTTAAAACAAACTTAACTTCCTCGACCGCCGAAGACTATTCACAGGGACACGTGTCAGATTATCATTCGCTACAAATTCTGATGAGGCAGATGACGTGTCATGCTCCTATTCGCCCGAGATGCTGACATGTCAAGCTGACTAGACTGCCACCTCAATGCTGACTGAGCGTACGGACTGCCACATGTCATCACCTAATTGGCTCCGTATCGATGACTCACCTGCCACGTGTCAGGTTGAAATTTTTTCACGTTGATTCCGTACAGTACGGACTACCACATCAGCATGATGACGTCATCACATGTCCCTCCAAGTTGACTGAAGTTTGACTGCTTCTAACTCGAGCATACGACATCGGATTTCGACGAAACGAACACCGTCAGACTCGTCTTGAAAAGCTCTTCACGATGACACTGCTTTTGTTGATTTCTGAGATGATTATTTTTTTTGCCTTCTGGACGCCCCTGAAGCCAGTTTGACTGGAAGTTTGACTGGCCGTAACTTGCACAAACTGAGTCCTTTTCGCCCCGTTCAAGTTGCATTGGAATTAGAATGTCGTTCTCTTTTTGATGAAGCTAAAATCTAGAGTATTGGGAACACTTCAATTTTCACTAAAAAATTGTCCCCCGGATCAGAGGTGGAGGTGGAGGTGGAGGGGGAGGGAGGTGGATGTGGATGTGGCTGAGGTGGTGGATTGATGATATCATCAATGTTAAAATCATCCATGATATGCTCGATATAAATGTGCACCTGCATTAAATCATACAAAATAGTCCATGTGCATACATATATTAAGATCATATATTTAATTGAAATAGGATGAGCAACATATGTATTAAGATCATATATTTAATTGAAATGCACATATATATACATTGATTGTTCAACTCAAGAGAATGTCCATACAAAATTCAAAATTAAATGTATGTACATGTAAATTTAAAATAAAAAATATAATGCATAATTTGCATGCGTACAAATCGTTAAACTAAACTATGTACATACATACAAATTTCAAAATTTAAGAACTATATATGCAAATTTTTAATACATGCACACACATACTAAACAATAAACTTGAAACATTCACAAAAGCTCATTTTATGTCTAACACACACACACACACACATATATATTACAATTTTTCAGCAGGAGAAATCATGATCTAGTAGATAGTCATAAAATATATACTATTATATACTATTCATTATAAGTTCATAAATTCCACCAAATTCATAAATCCATGTCACTAAAAATATCATAAATCCATGTCACCAAATTCATAAATTCATAAAACCATGTCACTATTTAAGATCATTGTTTTAATTTATAAACTATTATGGCTCTCTAGTGCATAGATCTTCATTTCTTTGTGTTTTCCTTTTCAAAATCAAGAGTTCTCCTCTCCTCTAGCCATTTTCGATGCTCATCTACGATCCCATCCATAGCCCTGACAGCATCAACAGGGGCTTGCATCCTAGATGCAAACATCCTCACAGGAGGTGTGACACATTCTTCATTTTGAATAATGTTGATTTGATCTTGGATGGTTCTAGCAGAAGCATTGATTTGTGCTTGCAAACGAGCATGTTCATTGATTTCAGGTGGTGGAGGTGGGGGGTTACGAGGTGGAGTGGGTGGAGGTGGAGGTGAAGGTGTTGGAGATGGATGGCGTGGAGGTGGATTGCGAATATTATTGAAAGGATCCATGTGATCTTTAAGATATGAGTGAACCTGCATTATATTTGTAATTTCAATATGTAAGATACATGTTTAGGAAATACCTTTAAACCATTCAATATAAATGGCATTAAATAATTGAATACAAATGATAAAATTATATGTAAGCCTCATTTATATGTCTAAGGCACATGTTACTTGAATGAAAATACAATTAACTATTGATATTGTATAATCTTGCAGGATCTTATTATTGTTAAATTTGGTTGGGCATTGGGAAACTTTGATCACCAAATTTAAAGAACTTCTTGGATCCCCTTAAGAAATGTCATATTGGAACCCCTTAAGAAATCGAATTATGATTTAGGGTGACAGGATGGCTTAAGGGGATTTACGTCTAGTGAGTCCTAGGAGAAAATGGCATGGCTCAAGTGAATAAAATTTGGTGAAGTTTCCCAAGGCAACCAAATTTCATTAAGAGCTTTTAAAGAAAAAATGATGGCTTTAGGGTTTTGGGGTTTAGACTGAAGTTTAGGGTTTAGGGTAATAGGATAGCTTGGGGATCACACATGTAGTAAGATCCTAGGAGGAAAAGAATACATGGCATAAAAGGGGAATGGGGAATTTGGTGGAGTTTCCTAAGGCAACCAAATTTCATTAAGAACTGAAAAAATGATGGCTTTTAGGGTTTAGGGTTTTAGACTTTAGAGTTTAGGGTTTAGGGTAATAGGATAACTTAAAGGGGATATATGTAGTAAGATCCTAGGAAAAAATTACATGGAATAAGGGAATGAAATTTGGTGGAGTTGCCTAAGGCAACCAAATTTCATTAAGAGCCTAAGAAAAAATGATGGCTTTAGGGTTTAGACTTTAGAGTTTAGGGTTTAGGGTAATAGGATAACTTAATGGGATATATGTAGTAAGATCCTAGGACAAAATTACATGGCATAAGGGAATGAAATTTGGTTGATTTTCCTAAGACAACCAACTTTCACTTTAAGATCCTGGGTAGGACAAAATGAATGGTTTAGTGTTTAGGGTTTAGAATTTAGAGTTCAGGGTTTAGGGTTTAGAATTTGGAATATTTAATGAACTTGCAAGTTAGTAAAGAAAATTTTCTTTTGGAATAGTTGATTTAGATCTACTCTTGTTTCAACTGACCAACCTAGATCATGATGGCAACTTTGATCACCAAATTTTAAGAACTTCTTTGATCCCCTTAAGAAATCAAATTATGATTTAGGGTGACAGGATGGCTTAAGGGGATTTATGTCTAGTGAGGTCCTAGGAGAAAATGACATGGCTCAAGTGAATAAAATTTGGTGAAGTTTCCCAAGGCAACCAAATTTCATTAAGAGCCTTTAAAGAAAAAATGATGGCTTTAGGGTTTAGGGTTTAGATTTTAGAGTTCAGGGTTTAGGTTAATAGGATAACTTAAGGGGATGTACATGTAGTAAGATCCTATGACAAAATTACATGGCATAAGGGAATGAAATATGGTGGATTTTCCTAAGACAACCAAATTTCACTTGAAGGTGCTGGGTAGGACAAAATGAGTGGTTTAGTGTTTTGGGTTTAGATTTTAGAGTTCAGGGTTTAGGGTTTACAAAACTTAGGGTAAAGTTTTGGTGCCCCTTGGGATATTTAATGAACTTGCAAGTTAGTCAAGAAAATTTTCTTGTGGAATAGTTGATTGAGATCTACTCTTTTTTCAACTGGCCAACCTAGATCATGAAATCTCATTCATATTATAATCTTGCACGATCTTATTATTGTTAAATTTGGTTGCCTTGGGCAACTTCACCAAATTTTAAGAACTTCTTTGATCCCCTTAAGAAATTTGTCATATTGGGACCCCTTAAGAAATAAATTTACAATTTAAGGTGATAGGATGGCTTAAGGGGATCTAGATGTCTAGTGAGGTCCAAATTTAGTCATACTATAGCCTCATTGGTTCCATCTAGCTCTAGGTCAAAAGTGTTTACCCCTCTAATAAAAAAATGTATCATGTTAAAAATGAATCAATCTATACATATCACAAAAATAACAATAATCTTAAATGTAACCCATACTCTAACAATAATAGAATGCTAAATGACCCCCACCCCTAACCATATCCTAATTGAATTGCAAACCTAATTGAAACTTAATTAAATTATAACCTTTACCTAATCTTAAATGTATTCCTATATTATGGTTTCATATATATAATTATATTACATATAAATTAATTTATATTCTGTATTAGGCAATTATTAATATTTATTATATATCCCTAATTGTAAAATCATAACTATTTACCACAAACCTAATTGGAATTCTGCTTCAATCCCTCTCATTAAAACCCCAAGCAAATTGCAACATTACCATCCTTACCAATCTTATATTATATTTATGATATTAACATTTATTATTTCTAATATATTATATTAAACATAACATATACAAACAATATAAATATTTTAATTATATTTCTTTTATATGAATCATCCCTCCCATCTCTAAATTGTAATAATAGCATGTAGTTCTCTCCAAACCTATCATCATGTACTCCTCCCTTTCCCATGGCCATGTACCTTGTAGGTGCTAAATGGCATTTTTGGTCTCCTTATTGATGCATTTCTATCCTCCATAAATCTATATAGTATCAAAATCTAGGTAATTTTATGGTTATTGAATCTCTCTTAATTGCTAAAGAATCCATTATGATTGAGGATGGGTGGATTATTATCTAGGATCACATCTTAAAATTCCTATAGAGGTCATGTGGTATGTGTTTCTTAATACATATATTCCCATACAAACCTCTTTCCATGTATTATCAACTCTCCTATATAAGAGACACCTTACTAGATTTAAATTTCATATGATATATATGTACCCAAGTGTTTCCAATTGGAATTGCTATAATTATACTTTTATGGCATTCTAGATATTCAAAATAGTTTTCATAAATCTACCAAATTGACCCATTCTTTACATTGAACCTACATAATTTTAGGTAGGTACAATGAAAGAAACTTTACCTATAGCACTCTCACTCACACTCTCAGTTTTCTTCCAATGATTTAGAACCCTAATGATCATGTCTAATTGTCATAGAGAGTGATAATCCACTCTTCATAAACTTGTAGAAACCAAAATGTTTTATAGTATGTGTTCAAATAAGTGAAAACATTACAAAAAGCTCTACTAAATGGTGACAATAGAGGGTTTTTTAAGGCAACCAAATTTCATTTTAAGGTCCTAAGACAAAATTCAAATGCTTTAGTGTTGAGGGTTTAGATTTTACAGTTTAGGGTCTAGGGTTTAGCAAACTTAGGGTGAATTTTGGGTGGCCCTTGGCATAATTTAGACTTGCAAATTAGTGTCAATTGGAATCGATTGTATGCACTTAGATTTTATGAATTTGCTAGAACAAATTTGCAAACAAACATCAAGATAAACTTTATGAATTTCAACTATTCGTAACATATTGTTTCTAATCTAATTATAATTTAACATTGAAACTAAAGTTTAATATATATCATTTTTTCCAGTTACAAAAGCAAAATAAAATTCTAAAGTCATTTAAGCAATGCAAATGAATTTTTTGAGCTCGAAATTACATAGTTTTCAAAATCGAAAATGATTTGTTCGATTTCAATTTAGGGTTTTAACAAAAAAAATTGTTCCAATTCAATTTAGGGTTTCAATTTCTAAACAATTAGGGTTTTAATGCAATTTTTTCATTTCAATTCAAACTAGGGTTTTC
The DNA here is from genome assembly GCA_007258455.2 of Sequoia sempervirens. Lineage (NCBI taxonomy): Eukaryota > Viridiplantae > Streptophyta > Pinopsida > Cupressales > Cupressaceae > Sequoia > Sequoia sempervirens. The sequence continues at coordinate 129,945 of VDFB02362736.1, read as the reverse complement.
AAATTCAATTTTTTCCGTTTGATTTGAATTCAGGGTTTCAAAAAGCTTGATTAGGGTTTGTAAATGCAATGTTTTTATTTCATTTCGATTTCTCGGGTTTTGAAATGCAATTTTTTTTGTTTTGTTTCAATTAGGGTTTTCAATCAATTTTTTTTGGTTTAATCAAACAATTTAGGTTTCAAAAGTTAAATTTTGTTTGTAAAACATAATTCAAGGTTCATTTTTTAATTTCTATTAAAAAATATTTAGGTTTCATTGCATTTTTTTGTCTATTTTTACAATTGCTCATTTCTACTATAACGCTTAAAAAAATTCTCAAAACGAAAATAAATTTTAAAAACATAAATTAATTTTTCAAAATTTCAATTCAAATGGAAAATGCAAAAATGGGATGTAGGCAAAAATCTATAGGTGATTGTGGGGGTCAAGCACGCCAAGACTCGTATCCCATCTCATTGCGGTAATGAATTTATTTTTTCGCAACAATAGCAATATAACGGGATCCTCGATTTTACCGTAAACGATCCATACTTGTTGAAATCGATCCCGCTGGCAATCGAATCTTGTGCGCTCGCGGTCCATTGGTTCAGATCCCAGGAACGAGATCCCAATTTTTAAAAAGTGAGATCCCGTTCCGTGTCAGGCTCGGGATCCTGAAGCTGAACGAGATCCCAATTTTTAAAAATCGAGATCCCATTTATTAAAATCAGGATCCCGTTTCCTCAAAGTCGATTTCAATTTTTTGGTTAAGGAAAAAAATTCCACGTTTTGTGGACTCAACTTTGTGCACTTACCCTCGAGATTTCTTTCAATCCCAAATAATGTGTTTTCAGAGTACCCCAAGGTAAGCTACTTGGTTTTGTAGTGTCAAAATAGGGAATAGCAATAGACACCAAAAGGGTGAGATCCATAATGGAGTTACCTCTACTAGTAAATCAGAAAGGACTGTAGTCCTTCTTGGGGAAGATCAACTTTTTTAGTAGGTTTATTTTAGATTTCATAGGCATTGCGACACCTATTATGCTAATGCTAAAAAAGAACCTAATTTTCAAATGGACCCCCAAAGGTAAAGCAAATTTTGAGTAGATAAAGATACCTATCTTTGTCACTCCGATGTTGGCTAACCTAAACTTTTCTAAATATTTCCTAGTCTATGTATACAGTGGCCAACATACCATAGCTTCGGTGCTCACTCAGAAGAACAAGGGAAATAACGAAGAGCATCCTATTGCATTTCACTCAAGGACTCTTAAAGGATATGAGGCCAGGTATAATTTTGTTGAAAAGAAAGCTTTTTCCATTGTTAAATTCCTAAAGAAGTTCTGACACTTTCTGACACTTGGTGTCGGAAAATAAAATTACTATTCTCGTCGCACAACCCAGTGTATGACAGTATATCATCAAAGGTGAGATAACCGAAAAGAGGGAAAAATGGATCACCAAGATTGTAGATTATGATGTGGACATTAGACCAACCAAGCTAGTTCGGGGAGGAGGTCTATGTGAATACATTGCATAGGAATCAATTTCCATAGTTGAAAGGGAGACTGATCAAGTGTACTTGAACTAGTTCGAGTCTAACGAGTCCTAGGTAGTAGATCGAACACAGTATATGCAAAAGGGGCACTATTTGACCAGTCTTCTATTCCACAAAACATAATACTACCGACTGTAAGGCACTGGTATGTATTAATTGAAGGTATATTATTCAAGAGAAATTATGATGGTGTCCTACTTTGGTGCTTAGACAAACCACAGGCAAAAAGAGTTCTTAGCGAATTCCATAGTAGTCTTGAGGGTGGACATTTCTCTGCCAAGACAACCACCTTGAAGATAATGTGAGTGGGATATTATTGGCCCTCCATGTTTTTCAAAGCACACCATCTAGTGAAAAAGTATACTCAGTGCCAATTTTTTGCTGGAAAAAGAAAGAATTCTACTTTGCCTTTGAGCCCAATTGTAACTGAGGTACCCTTCGCTCAATGGGGTTTGGATTTCATTGGAATGATAAATCCTATTTCCAGTGTTGGCCACAAGTGGATCCTTATGGTGACCAACTACTTCACAAGGTGGATAGAGGTCATTACCCTAAAAAAGGTCAGAAATGGCAAGATCATCAATTTTCTTGAAGAAATGGTAACGAAATTTGGTTCACTAAAAACTATCAGGGAAGGGATCCTAGTACTAAAGTACGATGAGCGCACTGCAAAACTAAGACAATATACCAAATTTGAAGCGCTATGGAAGGGACCCTTTCAAATTAGTGCATGCAAGGAAAAGAATGCGTACGAACTTGAAGATATGGAAAGTAACTCTTTGGATATACTAGTGAATGGGAAAGTACGATAAGCGCACTGCGAAACTAGGACAACATACCAAATTTGAAGTGATATGGAAGGGACCCTTTCAAATTAGTGCATGCAAGGAAAATAACGCGTACAAACTTGAAGATATGGAAGGTAACTCTTTGGATATACCGATGAATGGTATGTATCTAAAATTATTCCATTAAGCACGTAGTTTTTTAAAAATATTAGCAGTTATGTACCATATGTAATTTTTTTTGTAAATATGCTCTAATTTTTAGAATAAGCCATGAGAAAAACATAGAGGAAGTAAAAGGTTTTTATTATAATATATTCATTGAAAATTTACAATGTAATACAAGCTCAAGGCTCGGATTTAAATATGAAGCCCTCTCGAGTGAACCCAAAAAGAGTCACAAAGAAAAAAGAAGCAAAAAGGAGGCAATGTGCAAAAAATAGTGAAACTACGCCTCCAACCATTGTTCAGAAAGATGAAGCAGCTCATTGTTGGGTTTTCTTCTTCTACTTCTTCTTGGTCAGGATGCAAAAGGAGGGTGAACACACAACACATGCGAGCTCAACACAGTGCGGATTGCAGGCCTAGTCGTTGTGGTTATGCACCAAAAACTCAAAGTGCTTCCTCTAGTCGAGCCCTAGAATGCCTCTAGTCGAGCCCCAAAATGCGCTCCACACCGTACTGCCGCAATAGGTAGGTGGCCAATGGAAAATACGTTGAATGATTCCTTTCAAGGTCCATGGTGTGAAATTCAGAAAGGAAGGGCATCCAAGGTATGTCTATCCTGAATTCCATGTGCCTACAAATATCCATGGGGGTTGAAGTACCAACGCTAGACATAGCTACTTGCACGATTTCACTAAGCCCTTCCATCAGTGTAGAGCCAAACATTTGGTAGCATAATTAAATTATCATGGGCTTGGCCACGTTTAGGTCAAGCAAGGAGGAGAGGAAATGGAAAAATACCAAAGCAAATGGAGGCCAACTGACATTCTAATAAAGGAGTAGATTATAGTAGAACAAAAGGAAGCAAGAAAAGCTTGCTAAACTTAAAGGCTAGTTTTTTTGAATGAATATTGCAATAAGGTGGCATAACTATATATAGAAAGGATGAGTCGATAAACCCAACCTTGTTCAAGAAGTCCATTTTTGGTCAGACGACAATGGAAAAATACCAAAGCAAACAAAGGCCAGCTAATAAGTCACACGTAGGATCTGACAAGAGGTCTTGAGAAATAAAATTGGGCATTGGGAGAATGTACTAATTCTATTCTCTCGGCGTTTTCAACATTCCCAAGGGATAAAAATCTCAAATCCACATTTATTTCCTCGGTGGCAGAATTTAATGGACCAACGGTAATGGCATAGTGTTAACTACACCCAAAAGTAGATTTTTCTAAGAAGCAAAAGGAAAGTGATCATTTTCATTGAGGAAAATCTTTGCAACTTCTTGACACAGCCATGGCGAAGCCATCAACATCTGGTAGGAAAGTTGGAGCCTCATCTAAAAGGCTTGGTTACACTGATATCTTTGGGCAGAACTCATTCACCAATGCCCTAGCACCTGAGGAGTGGTAGTTTGAATTTTGTAAAAAGGTGCAACCAGACAAATGTATCGAGAGAGAAGCGATGCAAGATTTTTCTAACAATATTTTCGACCCCAAGTTAACATCTAACCCTAAAAACCTTAAGGATGGGGCATTCCAAAGAATGATAGATCATGGGTCATCTGAAGATTTTTCATCTTGGCTCTGGAATTTTGGCTTGCCATAGTTCATGTTTCCTGCCGTACACCCATGCCTAGAGTTGGTGGACACATGTGCCAAAAGATTCGACAAAAAGACAGGATCCATTGAGGGTAACATGATCAAAGTTACAATTTTTTCCGAAGCCATACAAGATATTTTGTGTATCCGTACCACTTGGGGTGCCAAACATTTCAATGAGGATACGATGGAAACCTCTTGGGAGGAAAGAACCAAGAAGGAAAGCTTTTATGAGGGTGAGATGAAGGAAAGACTGGTGAGAGGCCACTTTTCTTTTCCCCTTGCGCATAGAAAATTGAAGAAAGACACACATATTATCTTCTCAATGCTAGCCTAGATTTACGGCCTTGATAATCACATAGAGGTCCATCCCTTCCAAATGGACTTGGATTTTATTCTTGAGAAGGAAAAGAGTCACAAAGATTATGATTTTTTTGATGCAATAGCTAGAGGAATGCTAGAACAATTGAAGAACTATAATACTGAGCATAAATTTAGGTATTCTTCTTTCTTAGCCCACTTGATTTTGCATCAAAATTTTGAGTTGCTAGAGAGAAGCATACCTGTGTCTAGGTTTGATGCTAAAGGTTGTTATCAACCAATTTCTGTATGGACTCATGTGCTTTCAAAAAAGGGGGATTACTATTGGTTTGTAGATCATTCTCTGATGCCATTGCTTCAAGATTTGTTGCCACGCCCTACGGGCCACTACTCACCTAAGATCGTGCAATGGATGAAAACTTCGTCGACCCCAATGGAATATTTCCTAGGAGAGGATTCTACATTTATCATATTTCATGGTTCTGTCGAGGAGCCTTTCAGACTCCCCATATTTGTAATAGATAGAGTTTTTTTGTTAGAGGCATGTCGTCAGGAAACACTTTTTGACAACGCCTATGGTGCCTGAAGAAATAATACAAAGATATACCCACTTCCCTTCACAATTGCCAATAGTCAGGTAACACTGGGAAAGTGGAAGGCGGATGGTGAGCTTACAAATGTACTGTCGGCCCTATGATTGGTTCTCATTTGTGACACATGGGACTACAATCTAACAAATCACTTCACTTTGAAACATGAGAGCCGAGAGTATTTTGAGAGGAGGAGGAATTCGACTCAGGAAAGGTCGTAAGTATACATTTACTTGGCCTGCATTCAAGTCAAATGACCAAAATGAATAAATTTCTGTGTTACAGGCAGAGCATCAAAGGAACCTTTTGATGGGTAAATCCCTCAACACACAATTGAAGTGCAAAGGGTTGTCAGAAAGAAAGAAGGCAGACATCTAGAGGTCCCAACAAGAGAAGAAATGCCCCAATGCCCTATTCAAAAAAATTCAGCCACATGACGAAAGGTTCAAGGATATTTATGATCAAGAGGTTGATACGGACAATAGCAATTTGGAGACAAGTCATGAAATTGAATAAGAGTAGCTCTTGCATCGTACTTCTCATCCTCAAGAATCTGATAGGAGGAGAGACTCAAGGCAAAGGGACTCACAAGTCACGCCCTCCACTAGTGCTCAAAGCAAAGGAAAAAGGACTTGATGGTCCCCAAGAGGGTCTATTGTGGTTATCGAAGGCCAAGTTTTAGAGGGATCGTCGCCAAAGGATCATAACATACTAGTTCTAGTGGTGTAAAGAGAAGATGAGTCTAGGATCTAGGTGCACTTGATGCATCATCCCAATGAGAAGAAGAAGTGGAGTCTATTCTACAAAGTGTTTTGACTGTCGTGACACAAGTAAGTTTTACTCCCTCTCTTCTTTCTGTCTCTACATCTCTGATTACTCCTCTGCCCTAATCTGTGGAAAGGAATCCTCCATCCTCAGAACCTGAGTTTTTGATCTTGAATACACCCCCTACCATTTGTAATGAACCTTTCAAAGCAACCCTGCACATTGAACAAGGAGCATCCGCCTCAACCGCTATTGATTCTTTAATCGCCCTATCAAGGGCCCCCATTGAAAGACCTGAAACATCAATGTTGCCCATCACTCCTGGTCCATCCACTTCTGGGAAAACATCTCTCCTTCTACCCATCTCTCTTTTCACTCTGATTGGATTTTCCCCTACCCAATCTCAATTAGGTAGCCTACCTTTTTCCATGATAATGCTCCCTCTTGCTTCCCCGCATGCTCATACATATGAGGCTTCTCCTTCTATCAACCTTTTTGGTCTCCCTCCCAATGCTTCCATTGCAGCACAAATTAGTGATACCCCTCAGAGTCTCCAAGAGAATTTTGATGCAACCAAGTAGCCCAGACAGGTCAAAAAGTAAAAATTACTATTGAAGAACATTGTGCTACTAGCTGCCAAGATGATTGAAGTTTGCTTCAATGAAGAGCAGAATTCTCTGCTAATCACTACCATGAAGTCGCTCGTATCCAAGCCCGAGGGACAAATTCAGATGGTGGATTACAACATTACAGCCATGGGCCTTGATTTGAATGAAACTCACCCACACAACAAAGTGGTCCTAGCTAAGGCCACCTAGAAGGTGGTATATGCGGATTACGAGAGGTTGGACAAGAATTTGAAGCACGAGGTAGAGCTAATGAATGTAAAGGAAATAGTGAATAGGATGCAGACAAAAATCAAGTCCAAAGATTTTGATATGGCCTGCATAATGAAAATACATAATTACCAAGGAGAAACATCTAAGTTGCTTGCAAAGGCCCAAGGTGAATAGATTCAGCTGTATGTAGAAATTGAAAAGTTGAGATTTGAGCTTGCTACTGAGCACCAGACAAATGTAGAGTACAAACATGCTCAGGAAAACATAAAAAGGGAGTTGGATGGCATCTAATCTCAAGCTTCTGATGATGTACAAAAGGCCCAGGTGGAAGCAGAAAAGTCAAAATAAGAAATTGAAAGGATGAACTTGGAACTAACAAATGCCCTCAGAGAGAAGAATCAAATGGAGGAGAATGCAAGAGTGAGAGAGGCTTAGTTCAATCAAGATCTAGCTGTTGCACAAGGGGATGGGACCCTCCCAATGATGAAGAAGCTCATATAGACGCACTAGGAGTGAACCATAGTTGTGGTTGTCATTCTTAGGCCTACTTTACAATTTTTAAGGGATGTTTGGGAATTAAACAAGAAGGTTGGCCCGATGGATGATCAAATTCTACAGATATGTGCTCCCTGAGTGGCAAAATCACAAAGCTTGATTTATAGGTTGTGTGTGGCCAGTAATGAGGCCCTAAAAGGTGTAGGGATTCTTAATCAAAGAGCCACCTCCATCAAGTCAAACAAGATCATTAACTGCCACAAGATCACAGCAAGGTGCAATAAATGTCAAACATTGTTGAACAAGAGGGTCGATGAAATCAAGAAGGATTTCAGTGTCCTAGTTAGCTTCGAGTTACCTCCTCTTTTCTCACTAGATGGAGATGTGCTATCTATTGATCAGGTCATAGATGCAATCAACCATAAGGTCTATACTTCTACAAAACTCCTGGGTTCGAGTGTGACACCCACCGTTGATGAAATCAAGCACGAGGTCTTAACTCTTTCTCATCTCTATTATCATCTTAGGGAACTTTCTAGAAGATGGGGAGTTTTTTCTTTCAAGGAAGTGTTCGAGCTAGATCAAGCATATAGGATCATCTGTACTCTCATCTAACCAACTGATGCGGATTGGGAGGTGTAGCATTTCGCTTTCCTCAAACTCCAAGAATTTCCAGAGGTCTAGGTTCACGCCTTCACAAGTGAAGGCCCCCTGTGAGTTGCTAGAATTGTGAAGCATTTTTTCCTTAATCATTTTTTATTTTCGGCTTTTATATTTTTTGGCTTCGAACGTGTCCATAGTCAAAATAAAGTTGTTCAGAAAGGTGTCCAACATGCCACGTGGTGGTTGCGCGGCTTTCATTTATCACCTTCCTTTTGAGAGAGAGCTAGGACATGTGTCAGGTTGGAAAATATTTTCTCAAGGATGATTTTCATAAAGTTTGAGAATCCCCGCCCACTTGACACGTCATCACTTTCTTGTGAGCAGTTTGTGCTTTTATGAAGTGATCTCTTTTGGAGTGTGTCGGAGCTTACTGGGTTTCTTTCAATTTTCAAGATGGAAACTTTGAGTTTGTGCCATCGAGCCACATGATTGGTCAACTAGACTTTTGCAAAGTTATTTTCTAGGATCTAGTCATTTTCAAATAATCATCTTTGCTAAATATCTAAAGGGAATTAATGCGGTAGTTGAGAATTGATGAGCAAAGATTGCCATGACCTAATTTAAGATCTACGATTAGATTGTGAGCTATCAAATGCCAACATCTGGCAACAATTACTTCTGGAATGTGGCGGCAGTGTTCTCTTTTTTCAGCTATCAATAGGAGGCGGCAACAGAAAAGGAGTTTTTTCCTAAAAAGTTCCAAGTTTTAGTTTCCTTTTTCGAGGAAAAGTTTTTTTAGTTTTCTAAAGTTATAGAACTATTTTCATAAGTATAATTAGCAAAACCGATTTTCTCTAGCATGTTATATTGTTTCTGCTTAAACTATTATCGAATTGGCATCCAAACTATGTTTTAAAGTTCATTTAATATTCAAGCACAAACCATTTGGAATAAACCTTTGAGACTGTGCATGTTATGGCCTTTATCAAGTTCTTTCTTTATTTTTTCATTCAAAATGAAACATTGTGTTAAGCTAAATTCAAATAATTTGAGTAGTTTATTTCCATGTTGTAGGTTTATATGGTAGGATAATAATCTATGAAAATTGGACTATGTCGGTGAACTTCTCTATTTTTCTAAAGGGTTGTTGTTTTGTTATATTATGTTGTAAGAAGAGAGAGGGTTTATGCAATTTCTGAATTTTTTTCTGTTAACCTTGGAAATCTTTATGTTCAATCAAACCTTAATGAACACTTCCTGCGAGGAGATTTGAAAGACTACATTGTGCTTGTATTTAGCCTTTGTTATTCATTCTCTTCCCAACAGTGAAGGGTTGTGGCGTTTTGTGTCTAATATAACATTCAAAGGAAAGATTGGGTTTAAAATGTTGTAAAACGTTTGGCGCATCACCATTTTTTATGTTTTGTGTTTACATTTTATTCAACACCTTTCTCCAAAACTTAGAGAAGATTCGACTTTCTATAAAAATCTTGGAGGTACTCAGTGAGGCGCAAATCAATCCCCCACTCGCTAAATTTCCCAAAAGGTTGTTAGAGAGGTGCAAACTTTGATGATCAATAGATAACACATTCACATTAGGTCTTGGGCCCTTGTGAACTAATGGAATTTAATGTTGCCTTGATAAAGTGTTGTAACACACTTTCACACTTCTCTAGGGATTTATCAATTAACTAAGCATAAATCTCTGGCGCTTTATCAATTAACTAAGCATAAAAACATAACTTTAATCATAATCAACATTAATCTTGCCTTATTTTGAGTGTTGTAAAGTGTTGTAACACAATTTCACATTCCTTTAGGCTTGTCATTAATAATTGGGCTTTCTTATGCTTTAATTGGCCCTATCTAAGTAATTTAAGTAGTATTGCAATTTCATGAATTCTTTCATAATTAAGTATAAGTACAAGGTTCTTTCACTCATATTCAATACCTAGCATTTAAGAGATCACTTATAGAGTTCATAAGATAATTTGAGAATGCACAAGAGATTTCAAGGCATTTTAAGGGAATATTAACAAGCATTCAAGAGCATTCTTCAAGTGCCATTCATCATTTCAAATATTTCATTCTTCATGTTTGTTATTGTGCTAACAATTTTGATGTAGAGTTCATGATCCAAGCAAGCATTTCAAGCAAGATCAACATCATTCAAGATAGAGTTAAGAACCACATCCATTGAAACCACTTTAAGCATAATTACGACACCTTATTGTAATGGTTTGGTGAGTTGCAACATTATCTTTTGTTCATTCATCATTCTTCTTTCATATTTATTTACATTTCAAGGTTTAATTACAAAAAAGGGGTTTGACCAAGGTAAACCCCTATTCACTAACCCCCCACAATATTTTTCCCTCTTCTTGTGTGTGATTTGTAGGGCTAGGTTGAAAATTTACCAAGAAGTCAAGTTGGAGAAAATTTATCAAATACCCAAAGTTGTCAAAGTTGTCATCAAGCCTTGGAGAAGCTTGGAGAAGGTGTACAAGTGACAATTTACAGTGTTGAATACAGAAACCAATCAAAAAGAGCAGAGTAGACCAAGAGGCATAGAATCTAGTTTAGAACTTCCAAAAAAGAAAAAGTGGACTGATTCGCCACTATTGGTGAATGAGTCCCATTGTACATGCCTGACAAATATTTTTACAGATTTAGATACCCTTTGGCTGAAACCTGTTCCTACACATTTTCCCAGAAACTGGACTGATTCACCCAGCTTGGTGAATGAGTCCTAGTCAACATCAACATTAGATTTTTTAGATCCATACCTCAATTCTATCTTCTTCAATCTTCCAGCTGCATACTTTCAATTTCATAGCTTTATGTTACATTTTGTTCACTTTCCTAGGTCATTTAGAGTTAGTTTGCATTTCACACTATGTTTTCAATGTCATTATCTTTTCCAATTTTACACTTGGTGGTGAACCCCTCATTAGAGATCATTCAGCCCCTAGGACAACCCTTTTCCAGATTTCAATCTTGCTTTGTATTGAAATCTCAATGGTTTGTTCTTGAGTGAAGAGTAAGGAAATAACCTCTCTCCTTTTAGGTTCAAAACCCTAGAAGCGAAAAAGAGACCCCCATATTTTCATATTTTCATAATTAATTATAAATTGGACTTGATATCACCTCGATCTAGTGTTGTGATGTGCTTTAGGTCTTGGGCCCTTTTAAAGCTAAATAAACTTAACTTTTTCCTAATTTAGTGTTGGAAAGTGTATTTATTAACACCTTCACATTAAATTTAGGAGGCTTGTAAACTAAATGAACCTAATCTAATGTTGTAATGTGTTGTACACATTTACATGGGATTTTTGGCCCTTCTTAGCTAAATAGACCCATTTTTTCCTTAATTTAATGTTGCAAAATGTATTTATTTACACTTTCACATTGAATTTTGGGCATTCTTGCATTTATGGCCTTAATATTATCATTAATAGGCTCCTGAGACCCTATATTGTGCATCCCAAGGAATATTTCAATCAAAAACCTGACAAGATCAACAAATAAGCTTAATTTACACACTCCCCGAAACTTTAGCAATCAAAATAGGCCCTGTGGGATCCATTGGTCACTTTGGGTAATGAGTCCCATACAGGTGGGACCCATTTGTGCATATTGGTGAATGAGTCCCATTTGGCCTATTTTCAAGGTTTTGAGTGAGAAAAATTGTGTTTTAAGTTTAAATTTTATGTATGTCGACCTTTGGGATCTAATACATGGGATATTAGATGGATTTCCTATATAAATGAGATTTCAAATCATTATTTCATTAATTATGCATGTTATCAAGCCAAGCATTCAAGAGTTAAGCATTCCAAGACTTCACGAGATCATCTAGAGAGCATTCAAGGGAAAAATTCTTCATCAATTGTTGGAACAATTCAAGATCCATAATCATGTCAAGGTTATCAAGCATCAAAATTGTTATTGAGGTAGTGTTGTAATGTACCATTGAGGATCTAAGATCAAGTATTGTTCTACACCTATTGTCAAGATCAATATCTACATCCTTCATGGCCATTTCATGTTGAGTTGCATATTTACAAGACATCATCTACAAGGCATCATTCAAGGTATCGTTGTTCATGTTTCATGTCCTTGTTTCATTGTTTCATCATTTGGTTTAATTACCTAAATGTGGTTTGACTAAGGCAAACCCCTATTCACTAACAATCAACAAGTTTTTCTCCTCTTTACATGTGTGATTGAAGATCTAAGTGTCTTGGAGCATGAAGAATCATTGAAGATTAGGTTACAAAGTTGGAGAAAGTTGTTGGAATTGTCTCCTCATTTACAAGGTTGTAATATTCACTAAAAGGTCACCTACAATCTCAAAATCAAAGTTTCAGTTCTGAAGACAAAGTGGAACAGAAAGAGCAGACATTGAAGACCAGATTTAGACTTTGAAATTCAAGAAAACACTAACTAGAATCATTCACCTAGATTGGTGAATGAGTTTCAGTTTAGGTCAATTTTGAGATTTTTGCAGTTTTGAATACCCTTTTTCCAAAAACTTGTTCCTGTACAGAAACCCTAATATGTGATTGATTCACCCAAATTGGTGAATGAGTCCTAGTAGGCCTAAATTTTAGGATTTGTAGCATTTCTAGTCTTTGTTCAAGCATCTACAAGTTTCTAGGTGTACACTTCTGATTTCACAACTTTTTGTTCTTATTTATATACATTTCTAGGTCATTTTGTAGGTCATTGCATCATATTACAGTTTAGTATTACTTCTTGGATGTCATGCATTTTTCCAAGCCCTAGCTTGGTGGTGAAACCCTCATTAATCTTGAAACATACCCTAGGACAATCCTTTTGTAGATCTCTTTCTCCCATTATCATCATTTGATTGAGATCTCTAGGGAATCTTTGAATGTGGAGCATAGAAAGTTTGTTGCCTTGGATCCTAAAACCCCACTGGTGACAAAATTATATCATATTGTAGCTAACATTAGCCCATAAAATGAAACCAATGCGAGATGGACTTTAGGAAAATAATTAACAAACAAGCACACAAACTAGAATGACGAATGATCGTTATAATGGAAAAAAGAAAGATTCACAATTGCAATAAATGAATTAAATGTGGTAGAGTAGATTTATAAAAGAAAATATGCTCTAAATATGCACATGACACATGGATCAGTATGATCAACATCACATTCAAGACTCACAATTCATAGATTGTGAGTTATTGCAACATGAATTAAAACTAGAATAAAATTGTTCCTCTCTCTATTGCAACACAGTGCACTCTAAAGAATTCAAACCCTCTTTAAATTGTTCTCCACCCACATATAGGGATATCTTTCCTTCCCTTGATGGCTACTAAACCAATGCTAAATATAGCAACATTTTCTTGTCATTTAATTGTCCACCCTGACAACCAACAGACGAGAAAAAATTAATGACTAGAATGATTACATTGCTAATGATATGATCTTAGACAATCACCAAACGTTTCTTGTTTTAATTTCTACCCCATGGCTATCAATTCTTATGCAATTAACATGCTTTATAAATCATACATTAAATAGTTATCTCAGGAGTGCAATTGAGTCACACATACAAATTGTCTAGGTGAAAGATCAATTGGGAATATCAATTGGATCTTGGTCACATCAGCAATTAATTTCAACTGTATTGCCATCCTATCATCTGATCATTCTTAAAGAGCACCAGTTTGAATGTCTTGCCAAATTTTTATAAATTTAGTGGACACAGCCACACTTCACCATCCTAAAGTATACAAAATGGCAAGTGCTCAGAGTGATGAAGTGTTAATGAATGACTTCATTGTCATTGAGAAAACTGAGTGCAATCCTCTCTTTAGGCGACTATCCAACCAGCTAAGAGAGGTCTTTACTATCTAGAGTGAAATACAAGAGGAGGTATTGCACATCATTCTAGGAGAGGTGTTCTTGAATCAGGTTCATGTACACAATGCCACACTCCTTAAGAATTTTGTGTACACCATCATTCCCACCTCTAGACATCAAGACTGGGGAATGGGGGTAGCAGAGTGCCTGGTTAGACCCGAGTTCCATCATAGAGTTAATGGAGCCATCATCAGGCTCAACAACTACCAATGGAGTTAAGTGCTTGGTAACACCATCTACATCACGACTACAACTCGGAATGAAGCCACTGAAGAAGTTGCATCTCTTCTCCATGTAGGCTAGTGAGGAATGACATGGGGTTTATTTCCCAATTCCTGCAATCTAATGAAAATATTTTGTCACCAACCTAGATAGAACACCTTCGGGTGGTGGTGGAGGGAATCCACATGCTTATGTTTGTTCTAAGTGTTTAAAAAATGTTGTTTTGACACTCCCCAATTTTGTAATCGAACAACAAATTTTGTAATTCCATTGATATATATAATAAAATTACAACGTTTTGATATTTTAGTGTTTGCATTCTTTCTAAATAATTTTACCTTTATTTTCATTTTTTGTATCTTTAATGGTATCTGATTGGTGTGGAAAAATGGATATGTGGGATATCACTCTTTCTCCACTAATCACTCAATAATTTCCTAGGAGTCCCAATTGGATTGACTAACAAGGTGAGTCAATTCACAATGAGGAAGACCTAGGAGGGGGCTTTCTTAGCTTTAAAGGGGTTCACCACCAAACAAATGCTTGGAAAAGAAAATATTGGAAAACACAATGTGATATGCAAAATGACCTAGAATTAGAAATGTAAGCTAAATGAGAGATGCAAATAATGAAATTATGCAACAAGAAGATAATATTTGTGTACCTGGAAAGTTTGGGGATGTTGTGAGGATTCTGGAAATGTAAAGAAGTTGTCAAAAAGTGTTGTGGAGGAGTAATACACCCAAGATGTCGTATTAGTCCCACTACTATTTTTCAAGGCAAATACGAAGTCTTCGAATGTCGAAACTAGATCTGAAGGAGTCTCTAAAAAATAGGCTTGGGAGGACTAAGATTCCCAAGGTGGTGTATTTGTCCCATTCTGAATTTTTGGGATTTTTGAGTGTGGTCCCAAAGCTTAAGATCTAAAATTCCTTCTCTTCACTGAGTTTTCAAATTTGGACTTGTTAAAAGACCCGCAAAAAAAAGGAATTTGGATTGATTGTTTATGGGGATTTTCCTTGGTCAAACCCCTTTTTTGGTAATTAAACCTTCATGAAAAAGCATAGATCTAAAAATAGAAGTGTGTGTGTGCCCTAATATTAAGTGTGTCTAAGATTATGCAAGCTAGAATATGAAGAAACCCTATTCAAATGTGTTAGAATAATATTCCTAAGATGCAAATCTAAATTACCTATAAAGGATATCCCTAATCACCCTAACAAGTCACAAACACTAAATTTACCTTCCTTAGGTAGAAAATATAGCAATAATGGAAGCTGGAATCAATCAAGAAATAATTCCTTAGGCTTGGATAAATGGCTAGTTGCATCTCCAACCTATATTTTCTCATGATCCACAATAGGCATCCATTACTAATCTTTGGCAATAATAAATCTTGGCTTGGAAATAGACTTGAAAAACCTGCAACAACACAACAGGAGGATGCTCCAAAACTCTAAAACTTCCTCCAGTTTGCTCAACTTATATCTCTTGTCTCAACTTATGTAAAATTCTTTCAACTTATGTGAAAAATGGGGTTTGAATCTTAATTTTATAGGCATTTCTAACTAATAACCCAATTATTGGATCTCAAGGGCCAACAAAAGGTTAAATAAATTCAAATATTTTTATTTCCTGCTCTTAATTCCCAAAAATAAAGCCCTTGGGACTAAGACGCCCTAGGTGGCATCTTGGTCCCACTAGGTGGCACTAAGATGTCACCAATGGAGTCTTGGTCCCACAAGGCTTAATTTTCCAATTGAAAAGGTGGGTTACCAAGATTGATGGTTGCTTATGAGTGTTAGTCAAAATTAAAGTAGCAATATGCCTTGGGATGCACAAAAAGGGGTCTTAGGGGCCCATAATAAGTGGCCTGAAAGGAAATTAATGTAAGGGGTACAAAAATAGGTCCAAATTAAGTGTGAAAATGCAAAGGTATTCATTTTTCTACACTACAGTACCCATTGGTATTCATTTCTCTGCATAAATGGGTTCATTGTTTGAAACTGAAATGCACCTTAATAGAAACAAACTGCACTGTCATTCCCTTAGTTTTCTTTCAAACAATGCTCTTGAAGTGGTAAAACGGGAGGTTCACAAAACTAAGTAAAATACCATTGATGGTTTTAGAAACTACTAAAACTTTGACCCAAACTTGAAAACTTCAAAGATCTACCAATGGCAGTCTTTTCAGTCAGTTCACAAACTTCTTGTACGCATTGCCAACCATCAAATTAGAAGAAATAGAGTGCTTGAGAAGTTATGAAAATCCCATAATACACTTCTCGTGAGAAAATAAAGAAAAAATTAAACAAAGGGCAGTAAAAAGGTGAGTTAGATGAACAAGGGAAATCACCACCCAAGTTAGAAAAACCTCATGAAAGACTGCCCAACTTATAAACTTCACCAAAAATTGAATAGGGGCATCAATTTTGAGAGTGATGACCAAAATTAGGGTAACAGTGTCTCTAAATAGGGATGAGGACTGAAAAGGACATAGCAAGGAACCTAGAGATGTCATGACCAGTGTTATATTCATTAGGCATAGAGTTGAGGAATGAGGAGGAACAGAATCAAAACCAAAAACCCAAAAAAGAAAAACAAAAATGAAACACTAAAAATAAAATATTTATAGGGTGGGATTAAACCTACCAAGGAAAGAGAAAGAGACCACTCACACAAAACCATTGACAGGTTGAGAGAATAATGATCTAGACCTAAAAAGGCATGTCAATGCATGCAACTTTTGAAGTATGGCAGACAGTAGAACTATCCAAATATTGACACCATGGAAGAAAAAATCATCACCTTTAATGTTCCAAAACAACTAATTTTCATCATAAATCTCTTCCTGATATAGATAATCCCGCATTGAAATGAACAGACTAATTTTGGCGTCTTTCTGAGACTTAATCATTTGAATAATCTCTCACCCCTGTAAAAAATTTAAGTCTTTCAAGATTGCTATAGCATCACAACCTTTTACCTTGTAAGTTGTTATGTCATTACCACAACTACCTTGTGGCTCCATAACATTTTGATCCTCCTTCACTGCAAGATCTTCCCCTTCACTATCGACTGAAAAATAAGCAACCTCTTTTGCTGGAAAATCTTGTAAACAAAAATATGAATCCTTAAACAAAAGAATCTCATGAGTTTCAAAGGACTTATAAAAAATGAATAGAGGATTGGAATTGGTTAACCATTGAACACTCCACCTTTTGCATTTTCACCTGTAGGATCTTCATTACCCTTTTTAATTGCACATGCAGTTTCATAAACAAAATTTCCAAAGGTGAAAACCTCATACTTTGGGATGATAAGAGAGTGACACTTGACCTTCTCCGTCAGAGTTACAAGGAAGTGAATTATCCTCAGGGAAAGAAGGAGAAGTAAATTGGAATGTGGGAGTGTACCTTCCTCATGATGAAAATTCCTCATCATCACTTAATGAGCTGAGATCATCTTCTATTTCAATTGAAGTATTTAAATTGTATGCCTGGGCATACCAAAACTAGCTTTCCCTCTTTTCATCTTCTTTTACCTCTTGTAGAGGGTGTATGCCATTCAATATTGTCAAATTCATATTTTTAGTAGTAGGACAGTGTTGATTTGTAAAATTCAAGGATCTAGAGAATATGCAGATGGGTGGTGAGAAAACTATAAGGAAAGCCTACGGTGTAGAACAAACTCTCCTAATGTCAAAACTCAGAGAAGAATGCATATACGTCTTTAAATTTTGTAATTACAGTTTATTAAGATGCACATGAAAAGAATAATAGAACAAGGAGATAAACACATACATAATTGGACACCATATTTACATGGGAAAACCCTTACAGGAGAAAAATCCACACACCAAAGAAAAATCACTTGTATTACAATAATTGAAATTACATACAAGTTACAAACTCTCCTTTTAGATGTCAATTTCATAGAAGCAACATTTCCCTGATCAACCTTGTACAGAACATCTTATTACAATTCTCTCCAAAAGTATACAATGAAATTCACACACTGATCAATCCTTGTTCAATTGAACAACTCTACCACCATTTGAACTGTTCATCATCTGACCATTACAGAGAATTCTAGTTTGCTCATAGTTTACAAATAGTTTGTTGATCTCCCACAAGAGAACGCTCACAATAGTCCAATTACAAATGATTTACATTCTGCTTCTCTCATTGGTTCAAAACAAACCATGTGGGATATTCATTCAGACAAAATTCTTCAACTGCACTGCATATCGGTGAGACAGCAGACCATGTCTCATAGATGCCAAACTGCCCATTGAACATCACACATTGCATAGTCTTCTACTGGTCTATCACTCAGACTTGGTGAATTATGTTTGATCACAAGACCATTCACATGACCAACAATATCGATGAAAAATTGGGATGTCATATCAATAGTTCAAGTCTCCTCGATGTCCCAAAGAACACCAAGACCACATGCATCGGCAAGAGTCACACTAACGTTCATCAGAAGTAGATCCATCGGCAAGAGTAATACTATCGACATCAGATCAAGAAGTCACATCAACAATTCAAGTCACCCCAATCGTTCATCGACAAGAGTCTCCCCGATGATCTCTTCGGCTAGACTTCTACCATTGGAACGAGTTAGAAATCTCACTCCAATAGTTCTGGTCACATTGATAAATCCTATCGGCAGGAAAAATCAAAGGTCATGACATCGGTCAGACTTCTACTATCGAAACGAGATCTGATCCCTTCAAATCTTTAGAACACAACTACTTGTCGGCAAGACATTCCAAGGGTCTCATCGATTTTTCTCTTTAAGGAGTTTCATGTCAATAAGTTTGAGGCACTTTTTCCAACAATCTCCCACTTGACGAAGATCTTACTGACACCTCTAGAGCATCCAGAAACTACTAAGATTCATGGGCATCAAGGCCCATCGAACTAGCACACCACCTGTACTTGTCTATGCTCACTGGTTTCATTAATGCATTTGCAACATTTTCTAGAGTATCCACTTTTTCTAAATAGACCTTTCCATCCTCCACCATATCTCATACAAAATGATACTGTATATCAATATATTTCGTCCTAGCATGAAAAGTTAGATTTTTTTCTAAACAAATAGCACTCTAATTGTCAAAGCAAATTGTAATTTGCCCTACATTGAACCCAATGTCAGAACACAAACATTTTAACCAAATTTCTTCTTTACAGGCATGTGTTGCTGCCATGTATTCTGCCTCCATAGTGGACAAAGCAACTACAAATGTCGCTTACTCATCACACTAACTGCACCCCCATTCACCAAGAAAATATATCCACTGGTGGATCTTCTACTATCAATGTCCCTCGCCCAATCAAAATCTACATAGCCTCGAATGTTGATAGATATTTGTGAATTAGATGAGTTACCATGATAACACAAAGCATACTGAGATGTACATTTCAAATATCTAAAAACTCTTTTTACAACATCCCAATGTAGTCTTCTAGGATTTGAAATAAACCTACTTAGTACTCCCATTACTTGGGAAATGTCTAGCCTTGTATAGACCATTGCATACATTAAACTACCAACTACACCAGCATAAGGCACTCTGGTCATGTCCTCCATCTTTGTAGGATATTTTAGACAATCTTCAACAGATAGCTCTGTTCCCTGCAAAAATGGAACAACTAGCTGCTTGCAATCAGTCATACAAAATCTCTCCAGAATAGTGTTAATATACTTACTTTGGCTGAGCCAAAGCTTTCTACTCTTTTTATCCCTGGTTATTTCCATCCCCAGAATATACCTAGCTACACCAAGATCTTTCATTTCAAACTTTGTAGACAACTAATATTTTAGATCAGAAATCATAAACTTACTATTCCCAATTAATAACATATCATCCACATAAAGGGCAATAATTAAAATATCATCATCTTAAGTTTTGAAGTACACACAATGATCTTATTTTGATCTTACAAATCCCAATGACAAAACAAATCTGTTAAATTTCTAGTACCACATTCT
Organism: Sequoia sempervirens; assembly: GCA_007258455.2. Taxonomy (NCBI): domain Eukaryota; kingdom Viridiplantae; phylum Streptophyta; class Pinopsida; order Cupressales; family Cupressaceae; genus Sequoia; species Sequoia sempervirens. The sequence continues at coordinate 110,113 of VDFB02362736.1, read as the reverse complement.
AGGTGATTGTTTCAAACCATACAAAGATTTCTTTAACTTGCAAACCAGATTTTCTTTACCTTTTTCCACAAAGTGCTTAGGCTGGGACATATAAATTTCTTCTTTAAGATCACCATGAAGAAATGTTGTCTTCACATCCATCTGTTCAATCTCTAAGTCATACACTGTTGCAAGTGACAAAACAAATCTGATAGATATCAGCTCAGCTACAAAAGAAAAAAAATTCCATAATCAATTCCCTCTACCTAGGAATAACCTTTCGCAGCCAACCTTGCTTTATACTTTTCAACACTGCCATCCAGACCTATTTTCTTTTTAAATACCCATTTTCAGCCAATAACTTTTTTGCCTTCTGGAAAGGGCACCAAATTTTAAGTGTCATTCTTTTCTAATGATGCCATTTCTTCATTCATGGCTTCCAACAAAGAGTTTGAATCAGACATTCTAATTGCCTCCTTAACAGTCCTAAGTTCATCAGTGTTTGTAATTAAAGCATAGGCACAAGTAGAATTTAACATAGATAACCCATACCTATTAGGTTGTTTCCTTTCACGTCTAGACCTCCTCATAGGCTAAGGCTGAGGTTGTGGTTCTCCTTCAGAACTCTTAGAGTTGCTCGAGCTCTCCTCAGATTCAGGTACGTTTTGAATTTTTAATTCCTCTTTATCTAGTGTGGGAGGAATTTCAATTACATCCCTTTTGTTTTCTAATTTTCTCACTGACTACAGATCCAAAGTAGAAGGCTTCAGCTCACGAAAAATAACCATTCTATTGTACAAAACCTTCTCAATCTCATGATTCCAAAGCTTATATCCTTTTATGCCAACACTATAGCCAATAAAAATACATTTAACAACCTTTTTCTCCAATTTAGATCTTTTTCATTAGGCACATATGCATATGTCTCACATCCAAAGACTCAAATATGTCTTAGACATGGCTTCTTTCCAGACCATGCTTCCAAAGGTGTTTTATCAACAAGAGCAGAGTTATGGGAACAATTTATTAAGTAACATGTTGCAATTGCCTCGGCCCAAAATTTCTCCTCCAAGCCAACATTGCTCAACATACTTCTTGCCCTTTCCATCACCATCTTGTTGAACCTTTCAACAACTCTGTTTTGTTGCGGAGTGTAGGGTGTAGTTTTATGTCTTTTAATTCCATGATCTTTATAGTACCTTTCGAGGTCATCAGAACAAAACTCACCACCATTGTCAATCCTTTAACACTTTATTTTCCATCTAGTTTGATTTTTCACAAGGTTCTCAAAATTCCTTAAAATGACTGAACACTTTTGATTTACTTTTAAAAAAATATACAAATGCCCTTCTCGAATAGTCATCAATAAAAGAAACATAATATTTAGATTTCGATAACAAAGGAAAATTCATTGGACCACACACATCAGAATGAATGTAATCAAGTATACTAGAAGATTTACGAGGACTGGAATAAAATGAAACATGATGTTGTTTACCATATAGACAATGTTCACAAAATTTGAATTCAAGGTTACAGTCATCCAGCCCTTCAACTAGGTTTTTATTTTTCAAGGTTTATAAACCTCTTTGTTGAATGTGGCCTAGCCTATGATGCCACGACATTGTTTTCTCAGCTGGGAGCTTCATCTCCAAACAATTAGCTCCTGTTGGAACAATCGCCTCTTTTCCTACATGTTCAAATTTATATGGTTTTTCAAAAGCATTGTTGCATTGAACTTCATTTGTGTCCAACTTATTAAGAGTACCAATTCGAGCACCCTTTTCCAATAGCATAGAGATTCTTATCATCTTAAAAACACCATTAGAGAAAGAGACCTATACACCAACATCATTCAACCTACTAACAAATAGTAAATTTTGAGTCAAACCTGGTATATGGATTACATCATTGATTCCTTTCACTCTTCCATCAGGAAACTGAATTCTGACTCTTCCACAACCAACTATTTCTAGAGATGAATCAATTTCCAAATACACCTTTCCACCATTGTATTTTTCATACTTTGTGAACTAGTCTCTATGAGATGTCATGTGGAAAGATGCTCCAGAATCAATCAGCTAGACATCATCTGAGGCCTGAGTTTCCAAGGCTACAATGAAGGCATATGCTTCACTCTGAGAAGAATTATTGTCGAAAGAGTTTTTCTTTTTCTCCTTTTCTCCTCTTTGAAATCCTTTCGGACATGACCAGGGTGCCCACAGTTCCAACACTTCACCTGGGGATTTTTTCTAAGAGACTTTGATCTCCCTTTTGATCTTAATTTGGACTTCTTGTCCTTCTTCTTGCCTTTTTCTTTCGATCTGCCTCGAATAGCAAGAGCTTCCTTCACCATCTTAGAATATTTCCTTCTCATCTCTTCTAATAACAAAGAAGCAACAATGCCTTCCATCTTAAAAGTAGATGTTGTACTCCCAATAGGCATCACCAAGTGGTCCCAAGAATCTAGAAAAGAACATAACAATAGCATACAACGATCTTCTTAATCAATCTTCACACCAACAGATGATAACTAAGCAATCAACATGTTAAAAGCATTCAAATTATTAGCAACATGTTCTCCTTCTTGCATTTTTAGAGAGTACAACTTCTTCCTTAAGAACAACTTATTCACCAAGGACTTGCCCTGATAAATGTCTCCCAGTCTTTTCCATAAAGAAGATGTAGTCTTCTCTTCATGAACGTTTAGAAGAATAGAGTCTGTCAACCAAAGCCTTATTAGCCCCTTTGATTTTTGATATGTGAAGTCTCAATCTTCTGGTTTCATGCCTGAAGATTTTGTTGTAGACACAACAAGCCAAATATCACAATAAAACAACAAATCTTCCAAATTGAGTTTCCACAACTCAAAATTTCTGCCATTGAATTTCTTAATTTCAATCTTTCTTGATGTACTTGGCATTGCCATCACAAACTGTAATTTAAATTACTAGATTTCTACAAGACTCCCACTAAATAGAATTGACACAAAAAACCCAACCTACCCACAAGGATAACACAACTTTCCAAGCTCTAATACCACTTGTAAGGAAATCTTAAGGTGCATAACAAACTCTCCTAATGTCAAAACTTAGAGAAGAATGCAAATACATCTTTAAATTTTGCAATTACAGTTTATTAAGATGCACATGAAAAGAATAACATAACAAAGAGATAAACACATACATAATTGGACACTAGATTTACATGGGAAAACCCTTACGGGAGAAAAACCCACACACCAAAGAAAAATCACTTGTATTACAGTAATTGAAATTACATACAAGTTACAGACTCTCCTTTCAGATGTCAATTTTATAGCAACAACATTTCCCTGATCAACCTTCTACAAAACATCATTGTTACAATGCTCTCCAAAAGCATACAATCAAATTCACACACTGATCAATCCTTGTTCAATCAAACAACTCTACCACCATCTGAATTGTTCATCATCTGAACATTACAAATAATTCCATTTTGTTCATAGTTTATAAACGGTCTGTTGATCTCCCACAAGAGAATGATCACAACAGTCCAACTGCAAATGGTTTGCATTCTGCTTCTCTCATTGGTTAAAAAAAAACCACATAGGATAGTCATTCAGACAAATTTCTTCAACTACATTGCATATCGGTGAGACACCAAACTATGTCTCACCGATGTGAAACTTCCCATTGACCATCGCACACTGCATAGTCTTCTATTGATCTATCGCTCAGACTTGGTGAAGTCCATCTGATCACAAGACCATCGGCATGACCAACACTATCGAAGACAAACTGGGATGTCATATCGATAGTTCAAGTCAACCCGATGTCCCAACGAACACCAAGACCGCATACATCGGTAAGAGTCACACCGACGTTCATCAGGAGCAAATCCATCAACAAGAGTAATACTATCGACATCAAATCAGGAAGTCACATCGACAGTTCAAGTCACCCTGACGCGTCCATCAACAAGAGTCTCCTCGATGATCTCTTCGGCCAGAATTCTACCATTGGAACGAGTTAAAAATATCACTCCAACAATTCTAGTCACGTTGATGACTCCTATCAGCAGGACAGATCACAGGTCACAATGACATCGGTCAGACTTCTACTATCAGAATGAGATTCAAATCTCACTTTGATAGTTCAAGTCATACCACCCAATTCTGTCAGCAAGAGAAACCATTTGTCTCACTAATTTGATCCCTTCAAGTCTTTAGAACACAACTACTTGTCATCAAGACATTCCAAGGGTCTCACTGATTTTTCTCTTTCAGGAGTTTCATGTCAGTAAGTTTGAGTCACTTTTTCCAACAAAAACAATAATAGGTTTATTAGCATCATCCAACTTCAATTTCCCCACAACAATCAGATCATTTTCAATACTTACTGCCTCAAGAAATCCCATTCAATCCCATAAATTTCATCTGCTTTAAAAATGAGCTAGACATCCGGATCAAGGGCAGAAGTAAAAAAATGAAACTAAATCATCTTGCTCAGTTATTCTGATGTAGGAATCCATTGAAGAGATTGATTAAAACGATATAAAAAAATATCTCATAGGCTCTTTTCTTTCTTTCATAATCTGAAAGAAATGTCGTAGCAAGGCAACAACATCAACAAGTCCCTTGAAGTGCTAGAGAAATTTTTTATGAAGAATATTCCAACTCGTTATTCAACCCTTCTCCAATCCTCTAAACTATTTAGTTACTTTTTCAACCAAGCTATCAACAAAAATCCTTACAAGTCGTCTTCTTCTTGAACTACTAAAATTCCACTTACTGCAGTCAAGGATAGGATGTGGTCCTTCAGATCTTGTGTGCCTCTACTAGAGAATTTAGGTAATCTTTTTCTAGAGCCACGTGGAAAATCATTACATTGTGATAGGGCGAATGTTACGTAGACGCTCGAATTAACATCGTTTCTTTTGTAGTCAACTAAGACAATTTATTCGATTAATTCACTAATGTTCATCCTGTTTGATTAAATAAATCAATTTATTTAATCAAAATCCTAAAGTCCTCTCATGTGATTTAATAAACCAAATTATTTAAATCAAATGTCAAATCCCCTAATTCCTTCAAGTTAATTAATCTAAATTAATTAACCCCTAACCATCATTACCCATCCTCTAGCTTTTGACTCAACTTGGGTCAAACCCAAACCCTTGACTAACCCACCCACTTGCACATGAAAATCAATTCTTTTAATTAACTAATTATCTCATTTTTTCTCACAGGCATATTCTAGGGAATATTCCTTCATTAAGTCCATTAATTTGACTTTCTTTTCCAAATAATTTCCCTCTAGAACATCTCAACCATATGCATTTAATGCCTCTTACATATGCATTAATCTCTCTTACACCTCTCAAATCCTCAACCATATGCACTACATATGCATATTCTCCAAAATGTGCTCCACCTTCTTCCACTAGCCATGTGACAAGTATCACAATATCATTGGCTCTTCTTTAATCCCACATTCCTCCCATCTCTCCATTCTTCAACCCTTCAATCTATAAATAGAAGCCACTTCTATCCACAATCTCATCTAAAAGTTTATGCATTTGCACTATAGACACTAGCATTTTCATCACATCTAGAGCTTATCAAGGGGGTAGGAAAGGGAATCCTTTCCACATCAAAGTAGCACCACTCACACTATGGGATAGAGATTGATTCTTGCTTTCTTATGATTTCACTTAGTTTATTTGATATCTTACTTCTTTGTTTGCATAGGTAGCATGATCCAATATTTCATAGGGATGCTTTTTTTGGTTTGCTTAAGTTTACTAATGATGGTAATGGTTGTTTGTTTTTGAGAAAGTGCAGAAAAGGTATCCACATTTTGGCACCCACCGTGGGGCTAAACTAACGAATTTCATTTGTATGATTCAGTTTTCAGTTAAGAAGAGCCCCTTTTTGTTATCTTTGTTATGTTCCTCTATTTTGGATTATGTTTGTGTGTTTTGAATGCAAGTTTAAGGTGACATCTGCTATTTCATATCATCTTTAAAATTTGTTGACTGCAGATTTGTTGAAGTTGATTTTTTTAAGACTTTTATTCCCTGAATCATCATTGATTTTTTAGTCAATATTCACTGCGGGATGAATTTTTTTTTTACATTTCACCTGCAAAAGTTGTACATGTAGGAAGTACAACTCCTCTGTCAAAAAAAAGGTTGGATTCCCTTCCTCCTCATCTCCTCCATAAATCCCATAGCCTCATTCACCACGCCCTTGTCACATAGCCTCTGAATCAGACCACTGTAAGCAGATGAATCGAGAGTCACATCCCTTTCACAAATTAGCTTTATTGTATCCCTCACAAGGCACATCTCACCCACCTTATAAAGAGCATCTAGGAGACAATTGTAGGTCTCAGTCCCTTATCAAGTTGACCCCCTACCTGAACCATCTCACTGACAAGAAGAACAGCTCTAGAAAAATCCCCTCATTGGCATAGCCCATGAACGAGTGTGCTATAAGTACTTTCATCAGGCCTGAAGCCTCTTTGAATCATTTTGTGCAAAATCTCCAAACCCACTTCATGTATCCCCTCTTGGCATAACCCATGGATGATCTTATATGTTAGCTCATTGGGAGCAAAATTGGGTTTCATTGATTTCATCTGATTCAACAAATCCAAGGCTTTGTTTAGCTCTTCTCGTGCACATAGCCCTTGTATGAGGGTCGTGCATGTGATCATAGTGGGGGAAATTTCAATCTCCTTGCTTCACATCAAATCTAGGAGCTCTAAAGCATGTTCTAGTCGGCCTGCTTCACAAAAGCCATGAATGAGTGTAGTGTATGTTATAACTATGGGAGTGCAACCCTTGTCCTTCATTTCACCCAGCAGCGAGAGACCCAATTCCAACTGACCATTTTTGTAGAGGGCACTAATGAGAATATTGTATGCTATTGTGTCTAGAACCAACCCCTTATTGTCCTCCATTGAACGTAATATTTTGATTGGTTCGTCAACCTAGGATTTTTGCAAAGCATGTAGAGTTTTCTGTTGTAAAAGACGAGGTCAGTGTCTCCATTGTTAGGAGGCTTTGGGGTGGTATTATTGCTTTTTTGTCTAACATTATACGTTTGGGCTTCTTCGATGTAAATGCTATAGCCTAGTTGAGCTATCATTTTTCCATGTCTTTGGAAAGGAAAGAAAATGGATGCACCCACGTACAGTTGATTTATTTGATTTATTTAGAAGGCAGTAAAGACACATCATTCACTCGATTCAAAGAATTTGAACGTTCCTTGTGGACCATTCTAGAGGAAGAAAAATGTGCATTTCCCAATCCTAAATCTGTGCATTTATCTCAAATGCGTGCATTTCTTATGTAAACTTGCAAATGTTTCTTGTGGTATGAATTGCCTCTACTTTATTCATTAGAAACCTAAAACCAAGGAGATAACATACTCAATCTGTTTGAGACGTATCTTGTAAATTTGACGAGGTGGTTATGATTCTGTTTGTTTTCGAAATATATGTCTATCTCAAAAGATTTTCTTTGCAGTGATTAGATATTCTTTGGCAGCTATCACAAATCTTCTAAATCGCCTGTGATCATTCTCAATAGCCAATAAATCTCTTCAGCCAACATCTAGGAAAACTATGTTGCTTTGCTTATCTTTATGTTAACTATCATTGCAGCACCTATTTTCTTGTTGAGATGTATTTTTTGCATTAAGGCGACTTCTTAGTGCTTGATAAACATTTTTTTTCATGATCTGTCATCAATTCTAAATATTTTGAAATCTCTCAAGTTGATGTTTGAGTGTCTTGGCTATCATGTAACTTGATCTGATATGATTTTGTTGTGACTCTTTATGTGGTGGGTCGCTACCTTTATGAAGGGTACCTTACTACATTACATTAAGGTGCCTATCTCTTGGTTAATTTTGAACAATGAGTGGAGTTGTAGACTTCGATTGTTTTATTTTCCCTGTCAGTAACTATTGAATATTAAATGACTGTTTTATCTCATGTAAAAAAATTCATAAATGCAACAACTTCTAATTTGAGATATGATAATCATAACCTCGACTTTGATATCTTTAAATTTACTAGCATGCAATATTTGTTGAGGATCAATTATTGCAATCTTTCTTCAGAAGTTATTATGATCTTCATACCATGAAATTTGTCTTGAGTAACTATATTTGTAGGACTAAAAGTGGGTTTGCAGGTTATCGACAAGTTCATTGATACAATGCTTATTGTGATTTTGGTAGGCATACTTTTTGTGACTTCGAGTGTAGACCCAATCTTGGTTTACGAGGTTTGCATGAAAAATCAAGGCATTGGAATTAAAGAACCAGAAGCACATTTGAAGTGGGCATTGGACATTGAACTTGAACTAGAAAAATCATTTTTAAATGCCTATTGTAATAGTCTAGAGCATCCATTTTCTATTTTTACTTTTTGTTTTAGGCCAACTATATCAATTTGGGTTTAAAATCAATCATTGTTTTGATTTTTTTCAAAGTTGGGCTAAAATTGAACATACAAGCATACTAAACATTAATTTATGGGTTAAAATTGAACTAGCAACTTCACACTTGGTTTTTGGTTCTTAAAATGAACTCATCATTGCTTTGGGCTTTAAAAAGAACTTGTGTCTTCATTGTCTTGTAATTTTTTTTCAATTTGTGTCATTTGAATGCATATGCACTTCTCTTGAACTTTCGGCGATCTTGAGAATCAAAAGCATTCTAGTGACATTGGTTGTCTAAAAAATTACCTACACATTTCAAGTTTGGGTTTAAAATTGAACAAATCAATCTGGTGTGAGAAAGAGACATTGTGTGTGTTCCCTCCTTGCGCTTTACGCAAACTAGGAGGTTCAACTACAAGTGTACTCCCTCGCTTTTGTTACCTTTAGAGGGGCATGTCTAAGACCAATTCGAAGGCGACTCCAACTGATTTCAAACTCGGGCTGGTATATAAATGGATAAGACTAAACTGTCAAGTCCTCATGGTATGTAGGCCTTAGCCGTACAATGTCTTTCAGAACGAGATAGTATTGTAAAAAGTATAAGAGCCCCTAGTAGGATTGATTAAAGCCTTTAGTGTCTTGTTGGAAACTCGCAAGGTGCCATGTCCTTGATTACCTTGACTAAGAAATAATTTATATAGAAGCGAAAATCCTTACTATTTGTTGGTGCAAGAACGGTCATTCTGAAGTTGCCCCACATCTATACTATTCAAAGTAGAAGAATAATAAATCCTTTTGATCTTTGAATTTTAAGGATTTTGAGATTTGGTGGTCCCAAGAAGTGTGTATTGTGGAGGGGAGCCAGTGTCGCCAAATATCTAGTTGTTCGCTTTGTCTCAGTGTTTGGAAAATTCCAAGTGGGGACTCAACAAATATTGTCTTTTCTATCCTAAGGTTGTACAAATTGCGAATAAGTCAAACACATTACTTTAAATCTCAAAGATTGGAAACAAACATACAACAAGGTCATGAAATTTCAAACCCTTTGGAAAGAGGAACTACCCTTGAAAAGTCCACATATTACTACTTGTCCCTAGGGATTCTATCCTTAGAGGCTTCTAAACATCTGGGTCTATATCTCAATTTGCTCTCTCTAAAGTCAACTTAAGAAAACTATGCCCTTAATTCTTTGATTTTCACATAATGGACCGTGTGGAATGAAAAGGAATTGAGACATAGACATTCAGTTTGAAAGTTAAACAAGAAGTGTGGATATGGTAAAAGTAATTCATTTAACCAAGATTAAATCAATTGAACCCCACATATGTTCTTGTTATCTTTTGTCTTATGGTCTTCCAAGCAAAACATTGGTCTTTTGGTTTGAGATACTCATAGGGTAAAGAATGTTCTTCACTATCTTGGTCTTGTAAACAAAGTCCCTCTTAGGTTCATCTAGGATCAAATCAGACACTTCATCCATCCCAAACATTTATCATCTCCATCCCACAAACAACTTTAGAGCTTTAAAAACATCATTATCTAGACTTCAGTACATCATTAAACCAAATCAAAATCATCTATTTAGTTAGGTGTGTGTGGATGAACCCTTCCTCACACACTTAGTTAAATTATCACCCTTTTGAATGATTTCATCCTAAGATAACATCTAACATCTTTGGATTCACAAGTTCATTATCCAATCAAAACAATCAAAATCAAATCCTAAATTCTAGCATTGATCCAAAGTTCCTAAAAGTTCGACACCCATATCATTGACCCCTTTCATCCTTCATCTCATCATTGATCCTAAATCCCTTAGAGGTCAACAAGGTCAAAACAAAGAGAAAAACATGGAATATAAACTTGATTCATACATCATGAATAATCTAGATCAACCAAACTATCAAAGCCTTACAATGCCAATTGATTATCAAAACTCACATTTATACAATCCATACATGCAATCATTATCTCCTACAAACCTCAATGGTACAACAAATGTGAGTATTCCCAATCTGAATTTTGGAACACCTTTCCCTATGGTAGATTTAAATCAAAGTCAAAACCTACAAATTTATGAACCAAACAATCAATACGTGAGTCTTCAACAAAACAACATTATCCCACAAAATCCATACATGCCAAATGTGAATATATCAAGTACAAGTTTACCAAACATGAACATTTAAAATCCAAACTTGGTAAACTTTGGGATATATATGTTTGCAAATCAAGGCAATATGTTTCCAAACCAAATCAATGTTCAATGTGAACCTATAATGCAAAATCTAAACATCATCCCAAATCAGAACATTTTCCAAAATTAATTTGTTCATGATCTCATACAAAAACCACAAGTATATATTCCAAATATGCTTGCTCAACAACCAAATCAACTATATCAAGGGTGTCAAGATCAAAATCAAGAACAAATTTTGTGAGATCACTACTTGGAAAATTTGTTGATTCATATCACCAAGAGAAATCTCCACCCCAAAATCCACACACTCCCCCATTGGTTAAGCCATGTCATCAAAGCATTGAGTTGTGTCGACAACCACATCAAGAACAATATCTCCAATGTCAAGAGGTTGGATATCAAGATCAAAAACATCAACAACAAACCAAATCACCACATCTCGAAGATCAATCACCACATCTCCAAGATTAATCACAACAAGAATCACCTCAAAAAGCACAAATCTCACAAGATCACAAACATGAATATACTCCTTTTGGAGTGCCAATCGAATCAGTGCTAAGAAATTTGGTTAATGAAAAACTCATCATTGTTCAAAAAGTAACTTCTTTTAACTCTGTCCTAACCTTCCCTTGGAATAGGGGTAGATCTTATTGAGTACCATAGAGAAAATTGTCATAAAACATTAAATTGTATTTGACTCAAAAATCTCATCCAAGACCTTATTAATCAAGAAATAATAATTTTTGAGGACAATGATCAAGATTCAACCACTAATGATAGTAGTGAAAATAAATCCACCACAACTGTTAAGGACAATGATCAAGATCTATCCATCCATGAGCACATTGAATATGTTTCTACCTCATCCAATGATCAAATCAACATGCATCAAGAGTTACTTTTCAATCATGATCAAAACCCCCCAACAATATCTAATAATGATCCAATTCAAGAAATGTTATCATCATTTGATCCTATGGTTGAAAACATTGACAATCTCTTCACCACAATTGTTGAAAACAATGATCAAGATCTATCCATCAATGAGCACCTTGAAAATGTTTCTATCCCATCCAATGATCAAATCAACATGCATCAAGAGTCACTTTTCAATGGGTGAAATCACAATATTGTGTCTCACTTTTTGCCCAAGATGGACATTCACATGAATATTTTTATCTGAATCTTCATCTTTTGAGACCTATAGGAGCTAAACCGTTAAGAAATTAAAGATGATACAAACTAGTGATTTGTGGCAATATGTGTGTAGATTTTACATATTTAAAAATAAAAAATCATGAATCTTTCAACATATCCTTTAATTTATAACTAATTTTAAATAGAAAACAACATTTTCAAAAAGTAACGTTTGTGTTGTGCAACATAACTTTTTTCCTATAAAGGATTAAATTCTAATTTTTGAAATATAGGTTCTCAACATCAATATCTAGGGAAAGGATATTTTTCCATATTTTTTGCTTCATAAACATATTTTAATTAATTTTCGATGTCATTGTAACTATAATTTGGACATACATGCGTGTCATACAACCTAACTTATTGTGTATGTATCAAAATCCATTTTTTTCTTTTTTTGGTGAAACAAGGACATCAATAGCTAGGGAAAGGGTATTTTTAAAAAAAAATTATAATGTTTTACTATTTTTCCACCTCTACAAAATGAAGAGCTTGATGTTCAAAGGAAAACCTACGTTCAATAAAAAATGAAAATTAAATAGATGATAAAATGAAAACATATCAAAACTATACTTCTTGGAAAAATCGTTTCAAGGGATACGATCTTGTAAAATATAATTTCTAAATGGCATTATTTAATCCTTCAAAAGGTAAAGATTTGCTAGCATTTTGATAGGTGTGAAGGAGACTCCATTGTTGGTATTATTTAATACTAGAGGGTTTCTATCCAAGGGGGTTTGATCTAAGGGGGTCTTATCTATCATTCTTCAATCAAAAACCTTTATATGGAACCTCTCAAGGATTAAATCATTATTTTTTCTAAAAGAGTGATTTCAAGCAAAAATAAGCATGTCCCAAAAGTGAGACACACTATTGTGGTAGCACCCCAATCATGATCAAAATTCACCAATAATATCCAACAATGATCTATTTCAAGGAGTGTTTGAATTATTTGATCCTATTGACATAATCCATGATCCATTGACCTATGATCATGTTGAAAATGGCTCTACATCACCTAACGAGTTGGAGGACATATCTCAAGAATTTATTCCAAAGCATGATCAACATCTTTCACCAAAGTATAGCAATGGTCCTTTCCAAGACATATTTACATCCTTTGACCTCATGGTTATAGATGTTGAAGAAATCCTTAACTTAGCACTTGATCCAAATTCACTCAAAGATCAAGAGGACATTGAGTCGCTTCCTATGCCTAATGAAGACATCTAATAACCCTTTATAAGCAATCCATCCTTTGATATGGACCCATGTCAAAAAATTTATCCAAAGCATGTAGAAAGAAATCCCGAAATCATTCAAGATCAATAATTTGTATCTCCAAGATACTACAATGATCTAATGGACACTCTCCAATCTATACAAGATATCATAAATGATGTTCACATCCATATAGCACATACTCCTCCATCTACCCATGAGATGCTTTCTTTGGATGGAAACATAGATGATATTCATTCAGAACAAGATTCCTTTACTCTTGACATTATTACACAAGAACAAGAGGTTATTGATTCCTACAATCAAGCAGAGTTGACAAGAGCAAGATCAGATATATCACAAATTCACAATGAGGACATCGTGTATGAATATATCCAATATTATCCACTCAAGGAAACATGTCAAACCAAACAGGATATTCCAAAGAAAACAAAGCAACAAATTGCAATAACATCATCTGCAATAGTTATTTATCAGAGAATTCATTCTAAACAAGAACTCTCAAAACATGCAGAATCAAAGCATGAAGGTACTACACAAATTATGGGGGCAACGATGTCTCAAGCAAACGTCAACATAGGGAGCACGAAGAATCCTTATGATAAAACCCATGCTAATACTACAACCAGCCATGTCATGAATCTTCATTCACCCATCACCTCATCCATGAATTGGGACCAATATTAAAAGAAATATTTGAATCCAAGCAAAAATAATGTTATCAAATCAAAAGAAGTTGTCAAGCATGAAGGAAAAATCAAATACAAGTGGATACCAAATAATACAAAGAAAGATTATCCCTATCAATCTCCATTAGTCAAAGAAACTATGGGGAAAAATAAAAAAGGGAAATGTATCCATAAAAGGTGTCCATAAAGGAAAAAGTGGGCTTCTCAAGCAACATACAAATTATATCAAGAAGTTGGTCCTAATTCCACACACACTTTTCTATCCACCTGTCATTGCTCATCTTCTGTAGTTTGGAGAGTCAAAGGTTCCAAACTATCAACCAATCCATCTTTTATTCCTAAACATACTATACCATTCACTCCTCCGTGCATGATATCCAATTCTCACATTGACTATCTATTGGCATCAACCCTTCATCATAAGGATTTAGAAGGCACTCTATCATGATGTGTACACAAAGGAAAAGTTAACTCTTGTATTAACAGAGCAAATCAAGAATCTCAAAAGTTGTATTCAAGTGCACGTATTTTGGTAAAGCAGCTTCTTCAAGTAGGATATCAATGGCACATTATGGAAAAAGCATCCACATCACCAGCACCAACTAGTTTAGCGCGAGCATAAATCTTTCACAAAAAAATAAAATAAAATAAATAAATCATGAAAATCGTAAAGATAAAAATAGTCCTTCAGTGAAAACCACTACAGTGGCGCTTTGAGCAAGTACCGTGATGAAAACATGGAAAACAACCGTCATGTGCAGAATCAAGCATCTACGTCCACCATTTCAAGTGGAAGCATCTTATCTCATCCATAATAAATCTAGCATTCCATCCATCTCATCCATAATAAAACCATTCATCCATGAACCATTTATCCAATCCATTTTCATCCATCTACATCCATCTTCCAAATCATCTTGATCTTGAAAATGTTTGGTACACACTTTACACTTGCTTATAGTAAACATCTTGACATGAGTAATTTTCATTGATCTTATCCTATCAAGCATTATCTGAGCCATGGAGCACTATCCAAATATGTATTCTTTATTCAAACACCTTATCTTACCACAAGATAATCCTTGGCATCCTTCACGTGCTTATCATATCCATCGATCCATACATCCATGCAAGCATCCACCCATGGCATTCCATACATTACTAGACATTCGGGGTAGATATTTGCATCTTTCTTTGGGGATAAATCTTGATCTATATCTTCCAACTTATGTGGTGATCTGAACATTAGAAAACATGAAATAAAATTCATCAAAACACTTGTGAGCAAAAATTCCAAATAATTAGCCCATGGCACGTTTTCACAAGAATATTTTCCTTATCAAGCTTTATCTTTCATCGAACATAAATCCAAACAATCAATATCAGTTGCATCTAATTTGTACTTCAACATCACATCAAATCATCCAAACAAATTTTGTCCCAAATTGAGCCTCAAAATCTTCATCAATCAAATCCAATCAATCCATCATCATCTCGAGATATCCTTCCCAATCCTTGTGTTGCTTAACACTATCCTTGCATTGTTGTGTATCCTCAACAATGTTATTATCATCAATCCATCAATCAGATCAATCAACATTAGCTTGGTTTTCAAAAAAATTCCCAAAACAAATCACTGATATTGTCACACATATCCATATCCAAATCGTCAAAATCATGCGAAAAATCCAAAAAAATTCAAAAAAACCAAAAAAATTCAAAACATATCAAAATCCAAAAATAGGTCGAGAGTAGAAAAATTTCAAAAATATGTTATCTGAACTATGTCGTCTCTGAGCTTAAATGTAGGCAAGGCTAATCATTGATGAGCCCCCGAGACACAAAAACACAAACATTTAAATAACCTTAAAATCCAAAACCAACCTCATAACATTTCAAAAACATCAAAAACATCCAAATATTTGGAAAAATACATCCATCTCATTTCGCTTCTCCCACAATAATCAATCATCCATAATAAATCAATCGTCACCTTCATCCTTTCATAACACAAGCAGGAACAAGTACAACACTCAACAAAAGCAAAATTTTAAATGCAAAATCAAATTCTTGATCTTTTTAGCAAACATGTCAATCGAACCTTATATCAACAGCCTTTCAAACAACCTATCAACTTTCCACCATCCACTAACATGTCCTGATATGTATCCTTCCTACAATGGGAATTATCTATTGGAAAAACACTTTGGATACTTATCCTAAACAAAATAACTTGCCACCATCCACTAACATGTCCTAGGATGCACCCTTCCTATAATGGGCATTATCTATTGCCAAAACACTTTGGATTCTTATCCTAAAAAAAAAGGCATCCCTTTGGCTAAAGGTATGAAGAACATTTGCTTGTTTGTTTCCTTGATCTTTTCTTTTGATTTATCTTATCGCACTCATTCCAATGACCTCTCGATGATGTCTAATCAAAACTATTTAGAGAGAAAGGAATGGGGCATTGATCATTATCTTTTGTCTACTTTGTTTGTTGGATATTCTTTCGATATAACCTTGGTCATGCTAATTTTGTTTGGTTTGTAGGGAGGATGTCTTAGATATCTTGTTGACTATTACATTGGGAGGTTTTGCCTTTCTATGTTTTGGTCCAAGATGTTTGAAATATCTGAGGTGCACACTAGCAAGGTTTCATATGCTAGGTGTGAACATGAATACTCCTATCTGATTGTTGAGTCAAAGTCCATCTCATTAGGTACAATGCCATCCTAGTTTTTTATTCCTTGATGCATCGTATTTGTGTGTGTTATCAAAAATAAGGAAAGTTATGCTATTTACATCCCCAATCGCTAGATAAGCAATACATCATCATCATAATCATCACATATAATACAGTCTTGATGACTCATAGACTTGTTGGACTTCTACATCTTCTCTGAATCAAGGGTTGATCCCTCTCATTCTTCTATCCTCTTTCACGCTAACATGCTATCATGACATGCATCCATCCTGCATTTATAAAACATCAGCATACTCATCCTGCATATTCATACATATCATCATAATAGGAAGCATATTAATTCATCTCATTTGCATCGTCATTATCATATAGATTTGTTACTCTAACCATCCATACACCCATTTTGAACCTCTTTGTCGCAAGATCGACCCTGAAATCAAAAAATTTGCCCGATCTCTCGAGGGTACAGTGTACCAGCTTAATTCTTTTTGTTGGCGCAACATTGGGGCATCCAAAAAAAAAAAAAAATTTGAATTTCGATCTCAACAACATCATTGTTTGAACCAACACAACTAGTACGCTGCTTCAAAGAGGGACAAAATGTAGACACTTGAATTAACATCATTTCTTTTGTTAATCAAATAAAGCAATTTATTTGATTAATTAACTAATGCTCATCCTGTTTGATTAAATAAATCAATTTTTTTAATCAAAATCCTAAAGTCCTCTCATGTGATTTAATAAACCAAATTATTTAAATCAAATGTCAAATCCCCTAATTCCTTCAAATTAATTAATCTGAATTAATTAACCCCTAACTATCATTACCCATCCTCTAGCTTTTGACACAACCTGGGTCAAACCTAAACCCCCGACTAACCCACCCACTTGCACATGAAAATCAATTCTTTTAATTAAATAATTATCTCATTTTCCCTCACAAAGGAATATTCTAGGGAATATTCCTTCATTAACTCCATTAATTTGACTTTCTTTCCCAAACAATTTCCCTCCAAAACATCTCAACCATATGCGTTTAATGCCTCTTACACATGCATTAATCTCTCTTACACCTCTCAAATCCTCAACCATATACACTAACCATGCACATTCTCGAAAATGTGCTCCACCTTCTTCCACTAGCCATGTGACAAGTGTCACAATATTATTGGCTCTTCTTTAATCCCACATTCCTCCCATATCTCCCTTCTTCAACCCTTCAATCTATAAATAGAAGCCACTTCTATCCACAATCTCATCTACAAGCTTATGCATTTGCACTATAGACACTTGCATTTTCATCATATATGGAGCTTATCAAGGGGGTAGAAAAGGGCATTCTTTCCACATCAAGGGAGTAGCACTCCCACTATGGGATAGAGTTTGATTATTGCTTTCTTATACTTTTGCTTAGTTTATTCGATATATTACTTCTTTGTTTGCATAGGTAGCATGATGCAATATTTCATAGGGATGCTTTCTTTGGTTTGCTTAAGCTTACTAACAATGGTAATGGTTGTTTGTTTTTTAGCAAGTGTAG
Source organism: Sequoia sempervirens (assembly GCA_007258455.2). Classification (NCBI taxonomy): domain Eukaryota; kingdom Viridiplantae; phylum Streptophyta; class Pinopsida; order Cupressales; family Cupressaceae; genus Sequoia; species Sequoia sempervirens. The sequence continues at coordinate 92,117 of VDFB02362736.1, read as the reverse complement.
AAAAGGTATCCACAAGTTCCAATATGGTTACCCCAAGGAATTGAAGCCATAGGTATTCAAAGTCACCAACTCCTAATGGAGTAAATTAAAATACCCCTAGGTTAATCTCTAGGCGGCGGTTGAGCTGGAGGGGGATTTTGTTGCTGATTAGGATGTTGGTTTGAGCATTGATTGGGACAACAAGGTGGATTGTCATAATATTAAAAAACCAACCTAAGAGGGCATTCAATCATAGGTCTAGGTGGATGTCGGGGCCACTCTTCTTCCTCTTCCAAGACAAAATTGGCTCACATATAATCTGTTCCACTTCTTTTATATGTTCGGATAAGCATATTTAATTGCGAGATAATGTCCTCCTTTTCTGCCTGCATGCAGTCCAAATTAGGTTGAAGTATAGGAAATTCATTATTATGGGGAAGTACCATCTTGTTGCATGCCATGATGGAAAATTATATAAGAAATTATACTCCTTTTCCCTAATAGAGTCGCCAAAAATCTGTTAGTGAATGGATTGGTCTTTTAGAAATGTATCTTAAATTATGAAGTCTATTTCCTATTATGCAATAGAACCAAGCTGCTAACGGCTCCAAAAATGTCACAATTGCATTTGTGACTTTCCTCTAAATTTTAGAGGTATAGATCCCTCATATGATTTAATTAATAATTAATATGCTTTTGACCAAAAACCAGTAAAGCAACTAACATTAGCCCATAAAAATGAAACCGATGTGAGATAAGCTTCAAGAAAATCAATAACCAACTAGCACACAAACTAGAATGACAAATGATCATTATAATGGAAAAAAGAATGATTCATAGTGGCAATAAATGAATTAAATACAACAGTATAGATTTATCACATAAAATATGCTCTAATTATGTACATGACACATAGATTAGAATAATCAACGTCACATTCAAGACTCGTAATTCATAGATTGTGAGTTAGTACAATATGAATTAAAACTAGAATAAAACTATTCCTCTCTCTGTTACAACGCAATGCAATATAGAGAATTTAGACCCTCTTTGAATTGTTTTCCACCCAAATATAGGTATCACTTTCCTTCCCTTGATGCTTACTAAACAGTTGCTAAACATAGCAATGTTTTCTTACCGTATAACTATCTACCCTGAAAACTAACAAACATGAAATAATTAATGACTGGAATGATTACATTCCTAATGATATGTCCTTAGGCGATCATCAAACATTTCTTGTTTTGATTTCTGCCCCGTGGCTATGAATTCTTGACCAGATAACATGCTTTAGAAATTAGACATTAATTAGTTATCTTAGGGTTGCAATGGAATCACACATGCAAACTGTCCAGCTGGAAGATCAATTGGGAATATCAATTAGATCTTGGTCACATTAGCAGTTAATTTCAACTGTATCACCATCCTATCATTCACTCATTCTTAAAGAATACCAATTCAAATTTCTCTCCAACTTTCTATAAATTCGGTGGACACAACCACACTTCACCATCCTAAAGTATCCAAAATGGTGAGTGCTCAGAGTTACGAAGTGTTAATGAATGACTTCATTATTGTTGAGGAAATTGAGTGCAATCCCCTCTTTATGTGACTATCCGACCTGTTGAGAGAGGTCTTTACTTTCCAGAGTGAAATAGAAGAGGAGGTATTGCACATCATTTTGGGGGAGGCGTTCCTGAATTAGGTTCATGTGCATAATGACACGCTCCTTAAGAGTTTTGTGTACATTATCATTCGAACCTCTAGATGTCGACAATGGGGAATGAGGGAAGCAAAGCTCCTGGTCAGACCTGAGTTCCATCATAGAGTCAATGTAACCATTTTTGGGCTCAACAACTACCCATAGAGCAGACCTGGGTCCGCAAGCAAATGAAGCCTCCACATCTCAAACATCTCCTGAATACTATCCCAACTTCAAAAGTTGGGGAGATCTCGGTCAAGAAGTCATAGAGGAGGACCCATCTCATCTCCTATACCAAGACAATAGACCAACAACTGATCTACCAATGGATGATAGAAGCAAAGGTTTGCAAATGATGCTTGCAATGGGTTATGATAGAAACCAAAGACTTGGGAAAAATGACAACGGGCTTATAATACCTATCATTCCAAAGATGCAAATGAGAAATCTTGGCCTCGAATGTACCCCTCCAAGTATAACCATACGTGGCCGAAGTCCTCCAGTTAGAAAGGTCAATAATCCTCCTCAGCTATCCGCAGCCAAACTTTGCTTACCCGTATCTATAGGTTGCGTCTTAGACAACTTCACATTTGACATAACTGATGTATGTAGTAGTAGTGATGACGAGGATCCCATAACCAACCTACCTAGGCTCTTCGAGGATACCACTCTTCTCATTATTAGCACCTTATCCTTTGAGTAAGACCATCAAAATCATGAAATCGGCCTAGTTTACCCCCAACTCATTGATTATGACCAACGAGGACCACCAGTTCTTGACACATTTGAAAATGATGAGGCACTCTCATAATTCATGGGACTACAGGATAATATTTCATGTGGGGATCACAAAGTAGGGTTCATCATTGAGCTAGATATCACAGGCCTATTATGGGGAAACGATTGAATCCCTTAATCGCAAAAGTGAGAAATTAAGAATAATATCTAAGTCCTTGAGTGAAAACTACACTGTGGCACTCTCTGACTTGAAAAAATTAAAAAGAAAGGACACATCCAATGGTGAAAACCTCTCTGAGGCACCTAAGGATGGCGGATTCAATCTTCCTTTCAGAACTCTTCATCACAAAAAATCAACAATCCTAGCAGAAAATTACAATCCAGTTAATCTAGGAACAGAGGAGACCCCACACATCACATTCTATGTAGAATCATTACTATCAGAAGAACAAGAACTCCTAGCATCCTTCTTGAGAGAAAGACAAGTCAACTTTGAATGGAGCTACACAGACATGCCAGGGTTTGATCTAGAAATCATGGTTCACCAACTAGTAGTATACTCTGAAGCAAAGCCCATTAGACAAAAGCTCAGGAAAATGCACCCTCAGATTGCCCTGCTAGTCAAAGTGGAACTAAAGAAGCTATTAGATGCAAGATTCATTCGACCAATAGATTATCCAAAATGGGTGTCAAACCTGGTTCCTGTCTCAAAACTCGATGGGGGCATTAGAATCTGCATAGATTTTAGGGACTTGAACAAGGCATGTACAAAAGATGATTTCCCGTTGCCCAACATTGGCATGATTGTAGACATGACAGCGGGACACAAAATGCTTTCCTTGATGGATGGTTTCTGAGGATACAACCAAATAATGATTGCTAAAGAAGACCAACACAAAATGGCTTTCACTTTTCCATGGGGGACTTACTGCTTGAATATGATGCCATTTGGCTTGAAGAATGTAGGAGCAACATACCAAAGATCCACGATGTTAATCTTTCGTGATATGATCCATAAAACTATCGAAGATTACGTCGATGACATACTAGCCAAATCCAAAAAGAGGAAGGATCACATAACAACTTTGAGCACTATTTTTGAAAGGCTGGAGGAATACAAGGTCAAATTAAACCCAAAGAAGTGCGTCTTTGGCGTACAATAAGGAAAGTTGCTAGGATACATAGTATCAATGAGAGGTATTGAGGTGGATCCAACAAAAGTAAAAGCAATCCTTAAGATGGAGGCACCCAAAACATTGAAACAACTGAGAGGTCTCCAAGGAAGGCTTCAGTCCATTTGAAGATTCATAGCATAGCTAGAAGATATGTATAATCCATACTCTCACCTACTTCACAAGGGAGTAGTGTACAAATGGGATAACAAGTGTGAAGAAGCCTTCAATAAAATCAAATAATATCTACTTACACCACCTATCCTAATACCACCAATGCCAAGAAATCCATTAATTCTCTATGTGTCAGCAATAACAACAGCCCTTGGAGCTCTTCTAGCTCAGCACGATGAAAACAGGACAGAAAGGGCCATCTATTATATCAGCAAAAGAATGGTTGGTCATGAGCTAAACTACTCATTCATTGAGAAAGCATGTCTAGCAATAGTGTTTGTGTCGCAAAAATTCAGACATTACATGTTGGCACACAAAGTCAAACTCATCACCAAAATTGATGCCCTCAAATACTTACTGTCAAAAGAAATGCTCACTAGAAGGAAGGCTAAATGGGTCATGATACTATCAGAGTATGACATTGAATATGTGGAGCGGAAAGAAATTAAAGGTCAAGTCATTGTAGATCAGCTTGCGGAAGCACCAATCTATTCATAGAATCCTCTCATCTCAGAGTTTCTAGGTGAATCCATCTTCAATCTCAACATAGCTGACCACTAGAAACTTTACTTTGATGGCTCATACACGCAACATGGATCAGGAGCCGGTGTCTTCTTTATCACCCCACAGGGGGACTGCATACCTAGATCATATAAATTGGCATTTCCCTGCACCAACAACATTGTAGAATATGAGGCTTTAACCATAGGTCTCAGAATAGCAGTGCAGTGGCATATCATGGCCCTCAAAGTATACGAAGACTCTCAGTTGATAATAAACCAAGTGAACGGTGAATACCAGACTAAGGATGATAAGCTCACTCCATACAAGAAACTAGTGGAGACTCTCAAGGAATCCTTCATCAAGATCACATTTGAGCAAGTACCCAGAGCAAACAACAGAACAATAGACGTCATGGCAACGATTGGATCCTTATTGGACATCCCTCACAACATTCTAAAACATGAATTCTCAGTAGAAGAGCTTCTCGTATCAGCATTCAAGGTACCATAATTAGAATTTGTGTGTGAAATTGTTGGTCCCGATGATCCCTGGTACCATGAAATTTATAACTACTTGCTAATAGGTGTCATGCCTGCTGACTTACCCTCAACCTTAAAATGAACCTTTGTCAAAAAGGCATCTCGATTCATCATCCTAGGAGATACCCTGTATTGTAGGAGCATAGAAGGAACCTTATTATGATGTTTAAAAGCTAAGGAGGCATTGACCACTTTAACTGAGGTGCATAACAACATATGTGGTTCACACTCGAGTGGAATGACCCTAACCAAGAAATTACTGAGGATGGGGTATTATTGGCCTACAATGGAAAGAGAGGCACATGACTATGTTATAAGGTGTCTACAATGTCAGCAACACGGGCACCTCATCAATGCTCCAGCTTGAGAACTTCATCCCATCATCACACCATGGCCCTTTTCGCAGTGGGGACTCGATCTCATTGGAAAAATCTCTCCCACTTCATCTAATGGCCACAAGTTCATCATAACCGTACTGAGTACTTTACTAAGTGGGTGGAAGCCATACCCATGACATATATAACCGGGAAGCAGATATCAAAGTTCATCCTAAACTATCTCATATGCCGCTACGGTGTCCCACAAGCCATTATCTAAAATAATGGGACACCATTTAAGAATCAGGATGTCCACAACCTATGTAAAAAATTCAAAATCCAACATCGCTTCTCCACCCCATACTATCCCCAAGGCAATGGCCAAGCATAAGCCACTAATAAAACCATTTTCAAAATCCTCAAGAAAACAGTTAATAATGCAAGTCGTGACTGGCATCTGCAACTCAATCCCACCCTTTGGGCCTACCAAACCAGCATCCGCACACCCATTGACGCCACCCCCTTCTCCTTGGTGTACGGATTAGAATCAGTACTCTCCATTGAGATCGAGCTCCAGTCATTAAGAATATCACTACAAAACCTCATCACGGATGAAGAGTACCAAGTATCAAGACTGAATGAGCTAGAGCTATTAGATGAGCAGCATATAGACGCTTTAATCATTTGCAAGTCTATCAAAATAGATTCAAGAGGAGCTATAACAAGAAAATCAAAAGTAGGACTTTCCAAGTGGGAGAACTGGTACTAAAGGAGAATCAGAAGAACGTCGCAAATCCAAACAGTAAAGAAAAATTTAAACCCAACTAGTTGGGACCATTTGTTATCACAACAAGCTATAAGTCAGGGGCATATCGGTTATCAACACCCGAAGGGGAACCTCTGCAAGAGCCCATGAACAACTCTCATCTCAAAAAGTTTTATGCCTAATCTTTCAAGGTATAGAACCAAAAAAAATGAAAAAAATAGAAAATGTTCTGAAAAAATGCTTACTTTGGCGAAAACTTGGCAAATAGGCATCTTGGTGACAACAAAAAAATCAAAAAAGCAAAAAATCCAAAAAAATTAAAAAAAAAGATCAAAAACAGTGAAAAGAATAAAAATCATCCTCTAGTGGGAACCACTTCAGTGGCACTTTGGACAAGTACCTTGGTGAAAACTTGGCAAACAGGCGCCTTGTGTAAATAAGCACTTTCCATCCACTAGGACCTTCATGGCTTGTTCTGCATCATCCATCCATTATGTTTACATCATCCATCGCATTTGAATCTCCATCCATCACTCATCCACCCGCATCTGCACCATAGCTTGGTCCTGTGTTCATATCATGATCCCTCCTAGTACTACTCGGCCCATTCCCAAGGTCAATTTGTCCTTCCTTTATCGGATTAGTCTATTGCATCATGTTGGGGGCATGTTATCATCGGATCGAATTCGTGTATATCCTTGAATTCCTAAAATTAGAAAATCCAAAAACATCAAAACATCAAAAAATCCGAAAACATCAAAAAATCACCAAAATCCAAAAACATTCAAAACATATCAAAACCCCAAAACAGGTCAAAAAGTCAGTCAAAAAGTCAAAAACAAAGTCGTCTTGTCAAACTATGGGTCTCTAAGCCTTGAACGTAAGCAAGGTTGATATTTGATCATCCCCCGAGACACTTAGGTTAGTCCTTTAGGAGTCCATCATAATAAACTGACATTTCATCATGTATATCTTTATCTATAAATCAGTCAAGTCGTCATTTGAACTACGTGGTCTCTGCGTGTATAATGTAGGGAAGGCTAATATTTTGATCAGCCCCTGAGGCCCCTAGGATAGGTCCTTAGGTTAGTCTCTTGGTTAAAATCTCAGAAAACCCCAAAAACATTGGAAAATAAAAAAATAAAAACATTTGAAAATCTCAAAAAATACCAAAAACGGCCTCAAAACATTGCAAAACTCCAAAAACATTTGAAAAAAATCCATCTGTCTCATCTCTCTTTCACCTGCAATAAACATCACTCATAATAAACAATTTCCATCCTCAACCTTTGGTGAAACAATAAGAAACAAGTCTAGCAGGTTAAAAAGTGAAAACTCAAAAATGTCAAGTCTCAGGTCTAAGTCAGTATGTAAACAAGTTGGTCAATTATTTGTGTCGATAGTCCATCATCCAATCAATCACATTTCAATCATCTGATAACATCATGTCCTAGGATGTATCCTTCCTACAATGGGCATTATTTATCAGAAAGAACACTTTGAATAAATGAAATGACGTGTCGTCATCCATTAACATGTCCTAGGATGTATCCTTCCTACAATGGGCATTATCTTTTGGCAATAGTTTTGATTCTTATCCTTGAAAACACATTTCCTTTTGGTTAGCAGCATTGAAGAACATCAACTTGTTTGTTTACTTTATCTTTGTCTTTTGACTTATCTTATTGTGCTCATTCCAAGCACCTCTCGATGATAGCCAAACAAATGGATTTAGAGAGATAGGAATGGGGAAATGATCATTATCTTTTGTCTACTGTGCTTGTTGGACATTCTTGTAATATAACTTGGCAAATAGTTGCTTTGTTAGAAATGTATGGATGATGTTTTGGATAGCTTGTTGACTATTGCATTGATAGGTTATACCTTTCCATTTTTTGGTCCGAGATGTTTGAAACTTCTAAAGTGCATCCTAGCAAGGTTTCTGTATTTCAGGTGTGAACAAGAATAATCCTATATGTTTGTCAAGTCAAAGTCCATCACACTAGGTTCCACACCATCCTAGTTGTCTATACCTTGATGCATCGTACCGCGTGTGTTATCAAACATAAGGAAATTGGCCCTTTGAAAATCCTAAGTCCTCAGCAAGTATTCATCATCATTTGCATATTCATCATCTTATGTCTTGTTGAAATGTATTCTTCTCTTTCATCCCTTCTTGCTCTTCACACTAACAAGGTACTATGATAGTTAGTCATCATAATCATCATCATTGATCCTGCATCCACAAATCGTTAGCATATTGCATAAAAATATCATATAGAAAACATATGCATTACATCTCCATATAAATATTTTATTATAAGAATTTTTCATAAATAGGTACATCCATTTTTTCCATCACATTGGATTCATCACATAAACCATTGCATAACATTTATTTGCATAAACATTTCATAAATCATTTCATATTACCACCTATTGCATAATCAAAATAGGTACATGAGCATTATAGATAATCCATTACATTATAAGCATACATATTCACATCACATAAACATCATAAAGTCACCTCTTACATTTCATTCATTTTGCATTACATAAAGCATCATCATACCACTTTGCATTAACATGTCATTTTAATATATGTTACATCAAATCACATCACAATAAAATACATCACATACATCTCACAATCATTTAACATGTTTAGGATAATATATATTTGTTATTCTAAGCATCTTAAAACCATCTCATACATATCATATAAAGCATGACCATTGCATTCACATTGCATCATACATAATCATAAAAACATACATATCGTCCATCAGTCATCCATATCATATAGAACACCTCATAAATAACCACATCGCAATTATTTTTGCATTCCATTGCATAAATCATTCCATACCATTATAAGCATTCAAAGCATAATAGGAACATAAAAATCCATTACATTAAAAGCATACATCCATCCATAGTCATTTTATAAATCATGATTCACTTATCATTTCGCGTATACACCATAAATCATCTCCATATCATTTTGCATATTACATCGTCCATCTCATATGACATATCATATCATTTGCATCAACATCCACAAATCATCATATAGATTGCATCATCATCGAAATGTACATCCATCCATATCACATATCATATAAATCCATTTGCATATCATATATTAACATCATAATATAGATCTATTAAATAATGCATACATCATCAGAAAAATGCATCCATACATACATCGCACAACATCATAACATGATTGCATAGCATATAGAAATAGAACAATCCATGAATGCATAAATAAATGATACACATTACATCATATCAATATCATCATATATATCATAATCGGGTAACTTTCATAGAACAAAATAATCAGATCACTGTACATGTGTGTCAATAAGTAGAAAAAGGCCCAACGGGCTATCAAGAATGAGCCCATATGGCACAAAAGAATATCATCTTGATCAAAATAAGGCCTACCCCTCCTGTCTATTGCCCTCGCCTCTGTCACCATGACCCTCTGCCAGTTTGTGGCTGGTATGTTGCGAGTAATCTGGCACCCACTCTGCTCTGGGTATGACCTAATGATAATGCAGGCGACAATAGTCCGCCTCCCAGATGACTTCCCTGTAAGAACGAAGGGACACTGTGCTCTGAGAGGAGGAGGCTGCCATGCTCTCCAACTGCTCTCTCCAACCCATTTTTGCAGTTGCCTATAGCTCTGTGACCTGCCTCTGCAAAATGGTCTAGTCTCTCTCGGCCCTGGCCTGATCCCTCTCCGCCATCAAGGTCTAAACCTGAGCCTGCAACTGTGCAATCAATGCATCTCGGGGGATTTGGCTGTTCTGCTGGCTGTGCTCGTGGGGGTTGCATGTGAGGCTGATCCTCACCCTCTGCTCGCGGTGGTGCATCTACTTGAACCTGCTGCCTGGCTGACACCTGCTCCTGGTCCTGCATCTGAACATCAACCTGGATTGGCTGAATTGGAACCCTGACCAGCTAATCCTGCCGCTCACTGTCTCTCCATCCTTGTCCTCCCCCTCTACCCCTTGATCTTCGTCGAGTGGAGAGTACTCCTGGAACTGTCAATCATAGGGGTGGTCAAAACCAATTTCTGTAGGCTTGTGTCACACCTAGATCTATGAGTCCCTGATCATATACCCACGGCTAGGCAACCAACTGTCTAAAGTTGTCCACCGGCTCAAAGGCAGGAATGTATTGCCCCCATGAACCCTGTGATACAGTGCAAGCAAAGATGGCCACATAGTCATCATCTGGCCGATCCTGTGGCTCACCAAACTAACACTGGACTCGCCCTGGCAGGTAGCTCTCCACCATCGTATGCTCTCGCCCCTACATAAAGCGGTCCTAGTGGGTAAAGAATATTTGCTCTACATCGTCATCCCATCTAGGGTGACCAAGGTATGGGTGCCACGTAAAAACCTACATATCATCCAGGACCCTTCTCCAGTGAGGAATCCCATGCTCACCCGTGTGTGTAGAGGAAACACCACCTCTATAATGCCATACTAGGGGATCATCAGGCCCCATCGACACTGCAACGACTCGTGGTCAGAGAACAACAATGTGCTCTCATGCCCACACATGAAGGAGTGTAACACCTGCTCCAGGTGCTCTGTCATCGAGGTAGACATACTCATGTAAGTCCTTGTAAAGGGTAGTTAGAAGAAAAGGCCCCCATGTAAAACAGACTAGCTTGTCGCGAACCATCTGCTCCCAGCAAAGCCCCCATCCAGGACTGAAATATTCGCCTTGTCAATCCGGGGCAACGAGATTTGAGATGATCATTGCAACCACTAGATGGAATGGTGTTGTGAGTGTCCTACGACGCTCTAGCTCTATTTGCACCTCGCAAAACATAACCTCATATGTGGCGATGACTAAATGACAAGCGTCTCGTCCAACATCTATATCGAAAATAACTCGCCAACAATGAATTGACAATCTAAGGATGCACCACATGTCCTCTAAGGTAATGGTGGCCTCACCAGTAGGAAGGTGGAAGGACGAGGTGTCATTGTGCCATCTCTCAGCAAGCACTGACATCATCCCAAGGTGGGTCCGCATGGGTGCTGTGTAAGCGATGTACCACAGTCCCATGTCCCGCAGTCGATCCTGGTCCTCGTTGCTAAGGTCTCGCAGATAACCCAAAATCTATTGCAATTTGTGATCCCGAGAATAGAGCTCCCTCGCCCTGTCCTACATCAGGGAAGGTCGCCATGTTAAAAAAAAATAGAAATTTTATTTTGAGCGTCCAAAAAACCAGCCTAGCGTCGCTATCTGTGAAGGCGTCACAGTTTGAAAGTTGCAAATTGCGATGCTGGAGTGCTAAACTTTGAAAGAGCACCACTGCGTTGCACTTTTCTAAAAAGCGGTGTTGTTTGGCAAAGATTCCAGTCTAAAAGTGCACCGCTGTGTTGCACTTTTAAATGACCCCGCTGGAGATGGAATGAGCATCATAGTTTGAAGTTTGTTTTCAAACTCCAAACTCCACCATCGCGGTACATTCTGCGATGGCAAGCCAGTTTGGACCATCGAGCGGTGCAATTTAAAATTTGAGTGGCACTATATAGCACCGCTGCAGAGGAACTAAGTTTAAAAGCATCAAGTAAGCATGAAAAATGAAGCTCAAGTAAGGATCACTTACCGGTGCCCCAATGCTGGGAGGTCACTGGTATGTGTGGATTCGATTAGAAATGTGCATCGAGAGCTATCATTGCGCCATCTCGTCAGAATGTTAGAACTCAAATTGCAAAATCGCTAGAAGGCTAGGTGTGAAAATGAATGGAAAGTGACCCCTCAGAGCCTTTGTAAGCTTGAAAATTAGGGTTTTTTCACCCTGTTTGGCTATCCTGCTAGGGTTTTTGAACTCTTGAACCTATTTTTGTTTAAGGTCTATTTTACATCATTTTATTGTGTTTAGACACGTTTTTGGTCTCCTGGAGCCTTTTCTGGGCCTATCGAGCACCTTGTCCTCTTTTTTTGCGAGATCATCCAAAAATCAAAATTTTCATCCAATCTCTCGAGGGGGCAGTATATCAGCATGTTTTCTCTCATCGGGCAGCAACCGGGCAAGATTTTGAAAACAATTTTTTTTGGCCTTGATCGAGACTGTTTATTTTTTGAACCAACACAACAAGTGCATTGCTTCAAAGAGGGGCAAAATGTAGACACGTAAAATGTACTAATTGACATTAAACATCTGATCCTGACCACTAACATCGCTTCATCCTTAATCATCCTTTGGTCTAACTATTTAATCAAATTCCTTTATTTGATTAAATTCATTAATATTCCTCTCTTAATTGAATAAATCAGTTATCTAATTAAGTCATCCTCTCTCAATAATTAAATTAACCAGTCTGATCTAATTATCCCTATTTAATAAATAAATAATTTTATTCGATTAAATATCTAAAGTTTATCTATTAAATTAAATAAATTAAAACCTTATTTAGTTTAATCTAACATCATCTCTTTTAATTAAATAAATCAAAAGTCCTTATTTATTTAATCCTTTATCATATTCTTCTCATATTTGGTTTAAATAAATTCACAAATTTAAGTCAAATAGGTCACATCATTTAATCCCTTCATTAAATTAATTAACCTTGATTAATTTAATCCAACAAGACATTTACTCCACCTATAAAGTCCTTTTGCCTTGAGCCAAGTGGCATTCAATGCACCTTCTTTCCTTCTTACATGTCATTTCAACAATTTCAAAATTCAAATATTGGCATTTATTGGCACATTGATCAAAACTTGCACATCCTCCATCCACTCACATGTTGACAAGTGGCACTTTGCCATTGGATGAAATTTAGTCCCACATTGCTCTATTTTGGACATCTCCTCAACTTGAAATTCTATAAATAAGAGGATAATCCCCTCATTTGATCATCCACAATTTGAGTAAACTTACTATGCTCAAATATTTAGCAATCTTCATCCATATTTTTGAATTTGTAGCTAGGTTATGCAAATTTTTGTCTTGAAGCACCCATCACTCTTCATCAAAGTGGATCACAACCTTCATCAAATCATCAAAGCTAGCATTGAAGTTGGGAGAAGGGCCAATTTTCACATCAAATTGGCACCAATTCCCTCAAGAGATCAAGAATTTGCATTGCTTTCATAGGATTTAATCTCTTTTATTGATTTTTCATTGTATTACTTTCATTTTTCCTATTTTGAGCATTGATAAATGGATTTCTTGAGGAATCTAGATTCTAGCTTGCATTCGATCTAATTTTTTGTTTGTTTATTGTGTTCTTGCAGGTTTAGGATCTAGGTTCACATTTTGGCGCTAGAGGGAGGGCAATCTCATTTTCTAATTATGTTTTTGTCAAAAATTATGTGGTTTTCTTTGTCTACAGAAAAACTCTGCCGTCGGAAACTCAGCGTTGTTGTTCAGCACCGTTGGTTCTTTAGCGTCGCTATATGGAATCCTTGAAAATTCAAACTGCGACGCCTCAGTCTTCCTGCCCAGAAATTTGAATTCCAAATTGCACCGCTAAACCTGTTTGACCCGCGAGAATATTTCAAAAATACAAATTGCACTACTGGCCAAAAGGGTGACGCATTCATGCTCACTGGTTTGGTTGTAGAGCGATGTTGACTGGCAAGCAATGCTATATAGCACTGCTGGTGAAATCAAACTGTGACACCTTCGTGAATTGCACCGTTGGAGGGGAGTATGAAGTGAAATATTATTTGAAGCACGTGCTTTTTTCCAAATTATGGTCCTTTTATCTATTTTCTGCCTTTTGGACCTCTGTTTTTGTAGAATATAACTGATTTTTCTTGTAGGTTGGATCGATCAAAGACGAAAAGGAAGAGAAGCATGATGGTGTCAATTCATAAAAAAACAAGTGTTTTTAAACACTCTAGTGTTGTTTAACATTCTTAGAGGAGTCACTATTCCTCTTCAGGAAAAATTTGTCATCTTTTTATGCTTAGGACCTACTAATTTCGTTTTGGGCTTTAAAAAGAACCTTTTGAATTCTTGTTACAAAAAGGCTTAAAAAGAACATTAGGACTCAAATTTACTAAAGTTTGTTTTGGGATTAAAAATTGAACAAGGAAAATTGTCACACTTACTTTTGTGCTTTAAAATGAATTCACTTTTGCTTTGAGGATTTAAAATAAACAAGTGTTTGCATTGTTTTGCAATTACGTACATAAAGTAATATCATCAAAAGACATGCACTTTTCTTGTGCCTCACAACGATCTTGACAATCAAAAGGATTTTGGTGACATTAAGTTGCATAAATAATTGCCCATACACACTTCAATTTGGGTTTAAAATTGAACAAATTGGGCGAGTGTGAGCAAATTTATTGCATGTGTTCTCCCTTTCCTTCTAAACAAAGGTTGATCAAACTATGAATACATTTACTTGCTATTGTTTATCCTAGAGGGCCTGCCTTGGGGAAAAAGTACTCACCCAAGGGAATGACTCAACTAGTAACACTCTGAACCCGAGAGTATTTCCAGTTGGGATATAAATGTGGGTATTGGAGTAAACACCAATATCACGTGGTTGGCTCTGATGAGAAGGGCAACAATGGTCTCTCGCCACATTGGGTCACAAACTTCGGGTACAGATTGCCAACCATCAAATTAGAAGACTTTGAGTGCTCAAGAAGTCATGACAATCCCACAATACACCGCCCATTAGAAAAAAAAAAAGAAAGTAAAAAGGTGAGTTAGATGAATAGGGGAAATCATCGCCCAAGTTAGAAAAACCTCATGAAACACCACCCTGCTTATAAATTTAACCAAAAATTGAATAGGGGCATCAATTTTGAGAGTTATGACCAAAATTAGGGTAACAGTTTGTTCGATGCAGTGTCAAAAAATGTCCTTCGTAACATTTTCACACTTGTTTGGTTCCTCCTTGCTAAATTGGACTTAATGTAGCCTTGATTTAGTGTTGTAATGTGTTTAACACATTCACATTAGGTCTTGGGCCCTTGTAAACTAAATGGACTTAATTGTACCTTATTTAGGGTGTTGTAAAGTGTTGTACCACACTTTCACACTAATCTAGGGTTTCATTAATTAAATGGGGCTTCTTTATGCTTTAATTGACCTTATTTTGCACCCACAAGCCTTAATTAATGCATCTTTCCGAGGATAATCCCAACATAAACCAACATCCAATCATAATTC
Organism: Sequoia sempervirens; assembly: GCA_007258455.2. Classification (NCBI taxonomy): domain Eukaryota; kingdom Viridiplantae; phylum Streptophyta; class Pinopsida; order Cupressales; family Cupressaceae; genus Sequoia; species Sequoia sempervirens. Next base: position 77,048 of record VDFB02362736.1, on the reverse strand, counting down.
ATGTCTTTTTAGGTTATGTGGCCTAGATTTAATGATCTCGGACTCATATGCCACCTTGGGCATATGAGTCCCACCTAGGTTTCGAGGTCCTGATCCTAATTTTACATGAATCTAAGCATTCTTGAAAAATGTGTCCCATAGCTTGGCCTAATGGGACTCATATGCCACTTCTGTCGTATGAGTCCCGTGTGGCCCAAAATTAAATTAAATTCAAATTTTTGGCTATATTTTACTCTCTTAGATATGACGTTAGTTTGTAGTGTTGTAATTTCAGGAAATTTGGCATAAACAAGTATAAATACATGGTTATTTCACTCATTTTCACTTGTGCATTCATGAGATCATCTTAAGCTTTCAAGTGTTCATGCATTATAGCAAATTTATGATCAAAAGAGCATTCAAGAGTCTACAAGAGAATTCAAGAGTCTTTAAGAGTTGATTATCAAGCACTTAGGAGTATTATTCAAGTATCAAGCATCATGCATCATGTTTATTTTTGAGTTAACAATTGTGATGTAGGGTTTCATGATTTAAGCAAGTGTTCAATTCAGGTAAAAGTAGAAAGTTGTGTCACACTTTCAACCAACTTATTAGCATAGCTAAATTTAAGTATTTTTAACTAAAATTAAATTTTGGTCAAACATACGATCTAGTAAGATTCATTCTAGATATGCTATGTACATGTCCACAACTTTTCCAACTAAAATTCTTAGATAAATGCATATGTAGTACCACTATGAAGCCAATTTACCAAAAAAATAAAAATAATTTAAAATTTTGATATTTCAACAACTCCTAGTCATGTAAATAATATATTTTTTAAAATATAGAAATACCCTTTTGTAGATCCATAAGTTTAGTTTTCAAAAATATATATTTAAAATTTTTAACTATTATTTATATTTTATATTTTATTTTTACTAAAAGTAGGTTATCAACACAAAAACATTAGGTTAATTACCATGTCAAGAAAAATACTATAACTTATTAAAAAAAATATAAAAAAATATGATGCATTGGATTAAAGAATCTATATCAAGATGGTATAATTTATTTTATATTTTAAATAAATAATCAATATAAAAATTGACATCGAATGGAAACAACTGTTATTCAATACACACACATTTTAATATTTATTTAAAAATATATATTTATCAAAATTGAAAAAAACATATCCATGCACTAAAGATTCAAGTTATAAATACACAAAAAATTTGAAGGAATAATAATAAAATTTACTAAATAAAGATTGACGTGTCATGTAACTTCATTTTTCAACATTTTATCAACAACAAAATTGTAGTGTAAATTTATAAAAAACTATATTCAAATAATTTTTAATTTTTTCAAAAAAAATACAAACATAAAATATATTAAAAAATAAACATTTTATTAGTTTACATCATTTCAAAATTTAAAACATACGCCACTTTTTAGTGATTCAAGTTTAAAAGTTGGATCAGTGTTGGATGTTTCCTTTATAAAGTGTGACACATCTTTGTATGTTTACCCATTCAAGATCCACAACATTCAAGCAAGAATCAAGATCTACATCCATTGGAGCCATTTCATACATGTTTGCAACATTTTATTGCTAGGGTTTGGTGAGTTGTAACATTGCATGTTGTTCATTCATTATTCCTTCATTTTATTTCATATCATTACAAGGTTTGATTACCAAATTGGGTTTGACCAAGGCAAACCCCTTTCTACTAAAAAAACAACATTTTCCCCTCTCTTTGTGTGTGATTTACAGATCTAGGTTGAAGGCATATTGAAGAGTAAGTTTGGAGATAATTGGAAGACTTCTACAGTGCAAAATTTGACAATCTAGACCCAAAAATCAAGTTGAGAAGATTACATAGAGGTTGAAGAGCAGATTCAGATCTTGATTCTCTAAAAAGGCCAAACTGGACTGATACGCCACTTTTGGTGTATGAGTCCTAGTACAGTGAAGTTTACAAATTTTAGGTGTTTCAAGCATATCTCTACCATATTCCTGTTCCTACATAGAAACCCTAATCTGGGACTAAATCACCCAAACTGGTGTGAGTCCTAGTGGACATTAATTTCAATGTTTTTAGCATTTCAAGCCTTCAATCAAGTGGCTACAGGTTTCCAGGTGCACATCTTTGGTTTCTCATCTTTCTATTCTATTTTGTATTCATTTCTAGGTTATTTAGTGAAGTATTGCATATCATTAGTCTTTATCATTAGATTTTGCATATAATTAGTCTTTCCAAGCCCTAGCTTGGTGGTGAACCCCTCTTAAGTATCTAATCAGACCCTAGGACACCCTATTTCAAGATCTTTTTCCCCTACTTCATCCTTGGATTGAGATCTCTAGGGTTTCCTTGAATGAGAGTGTAGAAGATTGTTGGTTTATGTCCTAAACCATAAGCAACCACAATTTTCCACCTTTCATCAGGTTACTTTGTTGATTTTTATTTTTGTGAACAATGTGTGTATGGAATATATAGAGTTTCATTTAAATATGGAAGTACTAGTGCTAACTTTTTTTTGGAGGTAATTCATAGTGATGTCTTTGGTCCCGTGGATATACCATCTATTGAAAATTCTCCATACTATGTTTCCTTTATTGATGATTATTTTGGATATTCATGGGTTTACTTTTTGAAGGAGAAATTTGCTATTTTTTCTATATTTAAGGATTTTAAAACACTTGTTGAGAAAAAAATAGATAAAAGGTAAAGGTTTTAAGAATGGATAATGGTGGTGAATTTTGCTCTAGGGTCTTTGATGATTATTATAAGCATGCAATAATTGCTAGGAAAAAGATAACTCCATATACCCCACAAAAAAATGGAGTGGCAGTGAGGATGAAAAATACTTTAGTGGATGAGCCAGAAGCATGTTGAGTAGTGCAAAGCTTGAACAATGCTTTTGGGTTGAAATAGTTCACATTGTTTGTTATCTGGTTAATAAGTAACCTACTTCTGCTCTTGTTGGTAAAACCCCCTATGAGGTATGAATAGGTAAACGACCATCAGTTTCTCATTTTAGAGTTTTTGGTAGCAAGGCATATGTTCATGTTCCTAAACAAAAACATTCTAAGCTTGACTTCAGACCTGAAAAATGTGTTTTTGCAACTTATGGAGAGAACATTAAGGGTTATAAGCTTTGGGATCCTATAGCAATGAAAATAATATATTCTAAGGATCTAATTTTCAAGGAGCTTAAGGAATTTAAAAATGATGAACAACCTCATGTAAAGCCTAACAAAATGGTGCATTTTGATATTAAGGTTGAACCACAAATAGATACACATGTAAAAAAACCATAGGAAGATACACATGCTAAATGACATGATGGACATGAAGGGGACGAATAAGGATTAGAAGAAAATTCTTATGTGGAACAACTTGAGCATCTTGTTACACCTCTAAGAAAATCCAATAGACAATGTAAACCTATTGATAGGTATGGATATAGTCCATCTAATTTTTTGTGTTTTTGCTTTATCTTGTATTGATAATGAACCTATATTTGTGAAAGAGGCCTTATCTTCAGATGAGAATGATTATTGGTTAGAGGTAATGAAAGATGACATAAAGGCCTTGGATAAATGTGACACATAGGATCTAGTTGAGTTGCCTAAGGGGAGGAAAGCCATTGGATGCAAATGGGTATTAAAAAGAAATTTAAAGCAAGTGGTAAGTTGGAATGGAACAAGGCTTGATTAGTGGCAAAAGGTTACTCTCAAGTTGAGGGAGTGGATTTTGGTGAGATTTTTTCTCCTATGGCTAAACTAACCTCCATTAGATTCCTTTTATCTGTTGCTTGTGCTTTTGATTTGGAAGTAGAGCAAATGGATGTTAAAACAACTTTCTTACATAGGTATCTTGATGAGGAGATATTTATGAAACAACATGATAATTTTATTGTGAAGGGACAAGAACACTTGGTTTGCAAGTTAAACAGATCTTTGTACAGTTTGAAGCAGTCACTAATAATGTTGTATCAAAAACTTGATTCTTTTGCATTGAGTCATGACTTTATTAGAAGTGAAGAAGAACATTGTGTCTATTTTAAATTAATTGACGATTGATTACTTATCACTGTCCCATATGTTGATGATATGTTATTTATTGGAAATGATAAGGGAATGATTAGGGAACTTTAAGAGTCAATTATCTAGTACATTTGACATGAAATATTTAGGGGTTGCAAAATATATCTTGGTTATGGAAATCAATAGGGATCAGGTAAACAAAAAATTATGGTTAAATCAAAAGAAGTATGTTAACACTATTTTGCAGCATTTTAGCATGCATGATTGTAAACCAGTTAGTATTCCCTTTCCAATTGGCACTAAGCTGTCTCTAAAAAAATGTCCTAAAATAGATGATGAACTTGAAGAGATGTATAAAGATCTATATGCTAGTGCTGTAGGAAGCCTTATGTATGTTATGATTTGTACAAGACCTGATATTTCCCAAGCAGTGGGAGTTCTTAGTAGATCTATGGAAAATCCTAGTAAAGAGAATTGGACTTATGTGAAAAGGGTTTTCAAATATTTACGTGGGACTTCTAATCATTGTATTTGTTATCATGGATCTTATGAGATGAGCAGGGTGATTGATTTGCATGGTTTCGTTGATTAAGATTTTCTTGGTGATCTAGATTGCAGAAGGTCCACAAGTGGCTATGTCTTTACTTTGTTTGGAGGATTAGTTAGTTGGATGAGCAAAAGACAACCTATAGTTGCATTGTCTTTTACAGAAGCAAAACACATGGTTGCAACACATGCTTGTAAAAATGCAACATGGTTAGAGAGATTGTATTCAGGTATTGCCTTTTAGTGTAAACAAGTAAGAATTAGATGCAACAACCAAAGTGACATTTGTTTGGCTAAAACTCCAATGTATGATGCTTGCATGAAGCACATAGATGTTTAGTATCACTTTGTTCGAGAAATGGTTGAAAGTGGTAAAGTCATGCTACAAAAAGTAGACATTGTAGAGAATGTTATAGATTCTCTTACTAAACCACTGAGCACATAAAAAATTATTTAGTGGAGAGAGGCCATGGGCCTCACTTCTTCTAAAGCTTGATTTATTTAGTTTTCCTTTATGCTCTTTTGCAAGGTGTTCGACAAGTGGAAAATGTTGAGAAAATGTCTCAACCTTGCTTTGTTTTTAATTTATTAATTGGTAATTTGTAATTATCTTTTAGTTGTCATGAAAGTTGCTAAATGCAACTATGACAACTTGCAAAGTGTTTCTAATTGTCAAATTAGAAAGACGATGGAAAAAGAGGAAATTAAATGTGATCTTGGAAAAAGATAAAATAGATTTTTTAGTTGAATGTGCACATTACTAGAAAATGGATAAAATCACAAGTTGGAGGAGGAAGTTTTTTTTCTTTGTGATTTATGACTAAATAGTTTTGGAAACCATTCTTGATTTGTTTTTTCTCTCATGCCTATATATTTGTTGCTTGAGTTGAAGGAAAAACAAGTTAAATTGCAGGTTGTTGAAGCCATGAAGTGTTGCAGTGATTCAAAGATAAGTTATATTGATGTAACTCATTTGAAGGATTAATACAAGTGTTGGATATCTTTGGGTGTGGAGTTTTTTCTCGCAAGGTTTTCTCATGTAATTCTTGTGTTATGGTTTGCATCTCTGCTGTAATCTAGTTTCAGCTGTGATTTATTACTATTTGTTAATTTGGATGCATAAAATTATTTGCATAGTTTCACTATAATAATTTATCTCATTTTTCAACACTAAGAAGACCTCTATTCGACCTATGTAGGGAGAAGCAAAGCATGGTCGATGATCTCTTATGGCTAGTAATGAAAAAGCTCCTCCATTCAAAGCTTGTAGCCTTCAAACACCCTCTAATTTTCCTTATAAAGATTTTCCAAATCTTCATGTGAAACACCTTTACATAGAAGATCGATACCTTCACAAAAGAGGTTTATGCCTTCACATGCTATCAAAGTTCATAAATCATCTAGAATAATATGCAAATCTTGATAAACCTGTACACTCCTTAAGCATCCTCTACAATCAAGTAAAAAAGAAATTGACAATCTCTACCAAAACATTACCCGATACATAGAAAAACAACAGAAAGACACCAACCAAATTTTACATGCACTACTATTTAAAAATCACAGAAAAAATTGAACCAACAATCAAATAGAAAAAGGCTTTGATACCATGTTAGTGTTGTTAAGATCTCTTCTTGAATGTTAATATCTATGAGTCATGCAAGTCAAGCAAGCACACACTCAATCTATGAGATTGAAAACAACAATGCAAGAGCTGAATGATTAGAAGTAAAACAATGGAATGAAATAGAATGATATCCTCGATGAGCAAGTTTTTACATATAGCATGACTAGTTTGAGTCACTATAGGAGTGCTCATCTCAAGATGGCAAGAATACTACACAAGTGGCAAATAGGAAGTGCTACATATCTAACTAACTAACTAAATGAGACATAGCCATCCAAGGTGGCTTAATACATAAAGAATAAAGTAATACAATAACAATTATACTAAAAAAAAAACTTTGTGGGTGTATTGACTACTAAAGGTCTATGTTTATGCTAGTCACATTCCTATAGTAGCTTCGCATGGTCAAGTCATTATAAGCTTGTGATTATTGTTTTCCACTAGTTTTCTCTTTTGTTGTAGCTCCTTCCAAAATCTGTTGGGATTGCATTTTCCAAGGGCAATCAACTCCACTCTTCTTGTGTTCACATATTTTTCTTTTTTACATCATATCATCTTTTCATATTCTTTCTTAATTACTATGATCATTCCACCTTTAGGAAGGTTTTTTTTTCTATCTTGCACTCATCATCGAACTAATGATTTGCTAGAAAAAACATTTTTTGTTCCTCTCTTGGATCTAGCCCTTTTATACCCATTGAAAGCCTTGTGCATTAGGGGAATCAACATGTTTTTGTTTATAGGGTGATTCTCTATGTAAGTCAAATTTCTCTCATATTTCCTAAAATATTTTTAAGGGCAACCTTGAAAATTTTAAGATTTTCTTGAGTCATGAAGATTCTACCTTGTGAAGGTGCTTTCTTTTGGTATAGGTGGTCTTGTTCCTCTTGTTGCTTGTTTTTGTAGATGCCTAGCTTAATATATATTGGATTATTTAATTTCAACTCTATCAAGCACTCTCCAACCACTAACTCCATTAGTCTTCAAGTATAATTATACAAGCATATGAAAATACTCTCATACCATTGCATATGACCAAATTGAATAAACTGCATAACCCCAACAATTCTGCCCGTGATGCTGTAATGTGTGACATTACATTGAGAGGTTCTTTCCCAAAACTGATTGTTCTCTTTTTCCAGGCATAAGAGATCACCTTTCTTTGTACTTGTTTTATAAATTGAGAACTTGAATGCTTGTTATCCAACATTAAATTCACCTATTACTATAACTTCCCCATGCCATTAATAACCAAAATGGCTTTTTTTAACGAAACAAAAGAATCCTCACAATCTAGATTCTTTGTCGTATATGATTTCGACTCTCAAAAATAGCAGGGGATCTATTTTACAGTACACCGTTGTTAACTGTTCACGCCGTCTACACCGTCCTTGCGACATAAGTAATGTTCCCTCCAATGCGAATCTAAAAATTCGAAGTACATAGATGTAGCCCAGTAACAGCTGCTCCAGCCTGTTATGTTTTGCATACCTAGGTAATATGAAACACGTCTCTGAATAATATATTGCCGTACACTCCACATTAACAATGTTCACTTGAATCGGAATTTAAAAGTTCATACCCCACCAACTATCCGTGAGTCGCCTGAAATGACGAAAAGAGAAAATAGTACAGTTTCGGTGACTGACCCAATTCTGCATGCGTAAGATTAAATCCAGAGAGCTTCGATTGCATTCCATAGAGCTTCAATTGCATCTACACCGTTCCGTACAATACCAGTGACCAGTTATTCGCGTAACTTTATGCAACAATTCTCTTTCGTAATGAATATAATAATATAAATATAAGGCGTCAATAATGCCACCCATCTCAATAGATGATACGCTGCTCTTATCGTATATATAATGAAATGAGAGACGTGCGTTTATAGGTATTTTGAGTGATTCTCTTTCACTCTGCAACAGTGCAACTGCTGTATCTGGAAATACAGGGGAATGGCGAGGGGAAAAGTGCAGCTGAAGACGATTCAAAACCCTGTAAGCCGTCGGATTACTTTCTCGAAGCGGAAAGCAGGATTGTTGAAAAAGGCCACTGAGCTCGCCCTTCTTTGCGATGCTGAAGTTGCGCTCCTTATTTTTTCGCCATCGGGAAAGCTGTACGAATTTGGCAATCCCAGGTAAGGAGCCCTCTTCCTCCGGCCCCCCTTCTCCCCACAACACACACCGATCACCAATTTATTTTTTCTTGATTTTATTGCCGAATAACATACTGCAATTTATTTTCAATGGTTCAGCGTTATAGATTTATAGAAATAGAATTTCGCACAAATAAGTATATACATTATATGTCAAAGAACATAATCTTACACAGGTGAAAAAAATCATTGAAGTTTGCCTAGAATTTTGCCTCATTAAAGAAGCAAACTTTCCTTCCTCCGCCCTAGTCATAATTTAGGGCTACTGAACGTAGTGAATACAATGACAAAACAGAGAAAGTCGGCGCGTTAGACTTTGAAACACAGAATAACTTAGTAATTTCTCCGAAATGTGGATGGCGCGGCGTTCACGAAATCGAAATGCAAGTTGCATTTTAGAGCAAGTTGTATTTGAGATCAAGCGGCTACCGTAGCATGGTTTGTACCGCCATTCACATGGCCCTCCTATACTGTCAACATACAAGTACCTCAAACCAAAACTTGTGGATCGCCATCAATGTGCCAACACGGAATGTTCATGTGACCATTTGCCAAAACCTGCAAGTAGGTACCTCTTATGCACTGAGAATATTATATATAGAAAAAGAGGGGAAACGAAACCCAATTTGTTTGATGACTTATGAGTATCTCTCCAGAAATCAGGTGATAAGACGCCAAGTTGTTCTCATGATTTAAATTTTCAGACAAAGGAAACTAGTTACAACTTGAAAGACTGTTTAGTGGCTGGGTTGAGTATTCGAATATGTGTCCATTTATCTTAGAAAGATATGCTCTATGTAACGATTTAGAGATTCTGTATTGATTGGGATGAGTGCATCAATAGGATGGTTCTAACTTATCATACTTGAAAATGCTAGAACACCTATGTAAAAATATATGACTATTGACTAGCTAAGGTGAATATTTCTGAGAGAAGAAAACCTGCGGACTAAATGCGGGCATTGAAGCAGCAGGATTAACATGAGATATGCATAAATGAAATATCCATAATCCGAACAGATTAAGTTAGAAGAGGATAATATCAAAACATAGAAGACAAGTATAAAGCATGCGGATACGTGAAGAGATTAGGCGCAGGGAGAAAGGAATTCAAGATGGTCGGAAAATGGTTGGTGAATTGATATACCAGTGAATTAATAATTTTGGGGTAGTTGGAGTTTCAGGCTTTGGGTAATCAGTCATCTCTTTTGTAACGGTGGGCATAACAGTTGGTGTGTCAATGTTTATGTGGGGTTAAGGATTCAAGTAGAGACCATTCCTTGTGTCGATTCAAGTAAAAAACACCCTTCAGACTAATAGTTTTAAAATTTGGACATCTTGAAAACAAGGATCCACCTCCGTATAAATCATCACACATTTCATCATTTTTTTTTTTGTTGAAAATTATTAGATTTCTGGAGTCAATTGTTTACTTTATAAATACACATTTTTAATATTTTTATATGTTTAACTCAGTAGAAGAATGCATCGTTAACTTAAATATAAATATGTTTTAATTCATTAGTATAAATTTTATCAATTTCAAGGAAGATTTTACCCAGAAAGTTATTGATATTTTTAATTTTATGCAGAAATGTACAAAAATATGTGTAAACTATTTTAATTGTTAATTATAATTATATATCAAAAAAAACATTGGTCAAATCAAGGGTAAGAATGAATATAAATTTCAATAAAATTTGATTTGAAAAATGTAAATTGAAAAAAATTCTAGAAGAGTGATGGGTCTCTTCTTGTAGAGGTTCACTTCCTTCTAGAGGCCTCTATAGACATCTTACACATATAAGAGCATGGTCAAACACTTGTTCATCAATGCTATTTTTTGTCTATCATTCTTAGTTATACCTAGACTTGCATAATACTACTTGAATGAAGCAACTGCCTATTTTAAATCACAAAGAATCACCATAAAATATCTTATGGGGATTATATAGCTCAAAGGTTAAAAAAAAGTCTTAGAAGGAATCTCAAACCTCTCAAAACACCAAGAGAATAAATTCCAAATGTTCAAGATTCGCCTTTGTTTTTAGGTTATTTTTTGGTATCATTTCTAATGGTTTCCATTGCAGAATAAATTGTTCTTTGTGCATAGGAATCACTAGTGAATTTTTTGGCTACGAAGGAAAGCATTACTAACAAGGAGTTTCTAGTAGCCATATGTTGTCATTTGGCTATTTTTATCATTTCTATCTCTGAGATTTAGCTATTTTGAGGTTCTTTAGAAGTGTCCAATTTTCTCATATTCAATAGATTTTCCCTGGTTTCAAAATAAAATTTCTTAATTCTTGAAAATACACATATACTGTCATTGTATATAACGATTCGGACCTGAATATCCCTAGTGTATTAAGGGCTATATTTCTATAAGTACACCATTTGAACATACATTTTTATAATAAAATTTTACTGTTATAAGAATGTAAATCCCTTTCATAGCTAAGTATTGTTCTTATAAGATAGACTCTCATCCTAAGTCTTAGGATGATTTCTATAGTATCCTCTAAATACTTGGATTATTATTATTATTATTTTTTGATTAGTAAGCAGGGTAATTGTATTGATTTTCAAAAAACAAAGATACATTGTTCAGGCCCGAATTGGGCAACCAACCAGACTTCACTAGAGAGCAACCAGACTAAACCTATGACTGTATTTCATAGAATGTGGATATAGCCACCATAGACCATCTTTTAAGCAAAAAACTTAACCTACCCGGCCTATTAGAAGCTCAAAAAATTGATCATGTCACTATACCCCAGAACCATTAGACCAAAAAACCAACACAAAAAAACCACTAGACCCAATTAACCAAACATTTTGTTGAGCAAAAATTTTGAATGCCCTCTTCCAGGCTGAGTCTTCAACGGGCACCAGACGAAATTTCTTTTTTAGAAACTCGACACCTTCCATGGCCAGATGTCTGAACTCCATGAGGGCCAGACCATTAACAACCAAAATGAAGGGATGGTATCTTACCAAGGCGTTTGGATCATTGAGGAGATGCAGGTCCCACGGATGAGGGATGCCTTTGCCAAGTCGAGCCGCAGCCAAGGCTCTGTCCAAACCGACCAACATGTCCTTGCGGAAGAGGCCCCGCATGATCACTCGTGCATCCATCTTTGAAACCCCTATGTTGAGCAGACCAGCCAACACACGTGAGGAGATGTCGAGTCTAGACGATAACCGTCGGCGTCCTCCATGAAAGCTTTCCCAGCCAGGCATTTGACGGCGGCGAACGTCAAATAATTTGGATGACGGATGAGATAATGTAGTCGAAGGGAGGATATGGGACCTTCAAAAGCTATTTGCCGTTTGGAGCTTTCAACTACATCGGCATCACCATCCCACCCATTTCCAATTCTTCTGCAGAGACAAGGAGGATGAGTTTGCTCATCGCACACACAGGGCTCATAAACCAAACCACCACAATCTGTAGGAATAGGATGATGCCACCCAACAGCAATAAAGGCTTTGGTAGACGTGCTAAACCTCCAACTCATGCAAATTGTCAATCGTCCTTAAAGAGCCATCATAGCTCGATATGTCGGCGGAGAATAATGAAGTTAACATCGTCTAGAAAGTTCTTCAGTCTAGTCGTCACCTCAACCCTCAGCTCGCTCACACAAATGCCCCTCAGCCACCCACATCAACACTCATGGGATGGGGTGGCGCCCACCCTTCCACCCTCACTTGGATCATTATTTTATTAACTACCTTAGTTTACATATCTATTTGTGGATAGAAAGTTGTTGACCTCTTCAATTAAGTCACTATTTTTTAATAGTATGTTATAATAGGTTCTTAGAAAATGGGAATCTCTATCCAAAATATTAGAAGTTAAAAAATCGAATTGACTCAAGATATTACAAAATAGCTCACATGCATAGGGTGCTTTCAAGGTCTTTAAATAAAGAATAAGAACTCACAACTCACTGAATTGGTTCACAACCCTAAGCAAATGGCAATGCTCCATTTTGGACATTGGTAATCCTCCTACATATTTTGCATATATTCTTTTGCATTTACTAGAAGGAACTAGTAATGGCATGTAGATCCGCAACTTCCTATTGCTTATCTTAATTCTGCTACATAACACACATCTCCTTGTGAACTTATAAACATTATCTTGCATATTTTATTGAATATAGGCTGTCATTGATGTCAAAGGAATTCATTGATGTCAAAAGAGTGATGTCTAAGGAGTAATGTTAGCTGAACATTGTATGTAATAGTACTTGAATTATTATTATCAACGCATTTTGAGAACAACAAAGCAAACTGTAAGCAGTTTGCTTGTAATATCATGCTTACATCTATTCATGTTGATAGAGGTAATTTGAAAGTCTGATTCGAAATGTTGGAGGTCAGTAACTTAGGGTAGAGAGATTTTTCAGGCAATACTATCATGTTTTGTATTCCCTTGTAGATGGGAGTTTTGCTTTGTGGTTTGAAAGGAGAGTATTGTTGTGACCCTTTTCACACATCGCCCCATTGCAAATGGGGACTCCCTAATTTTTGCTCCGTTTGGGTCTTTTGGCTTTAGTTTTGGTTGGTTTTCTTGCTGTCTCTCTCTGTTCCGTCTGTCTTTTCGGGGTGTGCCTGTCTTTAAACGTAAATTGAGGTTTTGGCCAAGTCTGTAGAATTAGGGTTTGCACTTTTCGTGTCAATTTGGAGTCAAATTGAGTTGGGCTATTGAAATTTGAGACTAACACTGTTGTCAGAGGGCTTCCGACAGGTTTCCACTAAATTTCCACCGAGTTCCAACAACTTACTATTTTTAGTAAGTACTTAATTTAGGGCATTTTCTCAACACAATTGAAAATTATGACTACTACACTGCATTCTGAACACCCTGAACTATCTGCCTGCAACTTTTGAGTGCAAACAGACAACATACTATTTTTAGCAGTTTGGGGCTTCAGGAGCCAATTTTAGGGTTTGCATCTATGATTTTTTGATGCATGTCTGGATTCTCTTTCTAGGTTTTCTGAGACCTACAGAATGATGTAACATGCAAGCCTAGGTGATGACTTTTAGCAGTTCAGGCTTCAGAGGATATTTTTACGGTTTGCATGCAAGATTTCTTAGTGCATGTCTGGAGAATATTTGTGGGTTTTTCAAGACCTTTGTGACGATATAGCATGCAAACTAAGATATTGACTTTTAGTAATTCAGGTTTTGGAGGCTATTTTTAGGGTTTGCATGCAGGATTTCTCAGTGCATGTCTGGATATTCTTTATGGGTTTTTCGAGAGCCACGTGATGATGTAACATGCGAGCAGAGTTGATCACTTTTTAGGAACTTATTATTTTTAGCCAGTGCCCGCATGCAGTCCAGTTTACTAGGTTTTTTTGGGTTTTTTGAGATTTCTCGCGCTGTGTGACATGCAAATTCATCCGGCGGCGGATTAATCACTTTTTTAGACACTTACTATTTTTAGCAGGACCACTTCGACAGTTGCCCAACACTTTAGCATCACGAACATAGCGACATGTAACACGAACGAGGTCAAACGTAGATCTTTGAAGCAACATGCAAGTTAGATTAGGGTTTCCAGCTTCGAGACCCAAAATGAGGGGTGAAATGCCAAAATATCCGAAAACTGATGTATCCCACTGCAATCGACATCTCTCAAGGAATCCACTGGTAAAATTTGAAGGCAATCTGAGCACTTACTATTTATAGTAATTCATTTCTGAAACAGGCTATAAATAGGAAGTTAGCGCGAGGCACTAGTGTGAGCAAGTTAGTCAACCCACGAGGACACCATGGAACAAATTTCAGGTTGAGCAAAGTTGCAGAGGTCTTGAAATCAAATAGTTACTATAAATAGCAAGTCACCTCCAGAAATAGACTATAAATAGAAGGTCAACACAGGATGGTAATGTGAACAGGCCAGTTTGGCCATGAGGATCTTGTGGTGCGAATTCTAAATCAACCCAAGTTGTAGAAGTATGAGAACCAGGATATTTACTAAAAATAGAAAGCTAGGCAGGAGGTGAAAAAAATTGTCTAAGTTTGAAACTGGCAGAGCATACCTTGAAATGTGCCCTATCTTGCCAAGGCTAGAGAAAACTTGCTAGGGCATTGGAAATTCCTGCCCAGCCCTTGAAATGCGCCCTCAAGAGGATGAAGTTGAGAAAAGTTTCTAAGGCAAGAAAATTCCTGTCCACCCTTGGAAATGCACCCAACTTTGAGGAGCGAGGAGAAAATTTCAAAGAGGCATTGAAGTTCCTTAAGGACCCCTAAAATGCGCCCTCTAGCTGGAAAAAGGTTTGCTAAGTCTTGAAGTTCATTCCCACCTAGCTAAATGTGTCCTAGCTCAGAAGGAGACAAGGAAAACGTTAAGTGAAGAGAAATTCCTCCATCACCTATCAAATGCGCAATGTCTTGAGAGGAGATCAGGAAAAGTTGCTAAGTCAAGAAGAATTCCACCTACCCCCCCTAAATGCGCCTTGCCAACATGATGGAGCTAAAAAATGGCTAAGTGATGAAAATCCACCTCCACCCCTTATATGCGCCCATGTTGGAAGTGATAGTGGTGAGAAAATATTCTAAGTGTTAAAAGTTCCTCTAGACCCCTTGATATGCGCCCAGGCTAGGAGGGATGTTTGAAAATTTTGCTAAGGCAAGAAGAATTCCACCTACCCCCCTCCTAAATGCACCCATCAAGGAGTAGGGAGGAGTAAAGTTTTCTAAGTGATAGCAAAGTGGAGGCTTGACCTAGCAAATGTGCCAATGATGGTTGGAGGCTTAAAATTTTTTTTAAGTGTTTCAAAATAGAAGCCCAGGGGGTGAAATGTGCCCAAGCTGAATGAGAGGACCTAAGAAATATTCTAAGTGTGAGAAACTGGCAGTAGCCCCTCCCCAATGCGCCCAAGGTAGTGGAAGTGCTTGAAAATCTTCTAGGGCAAGAAAAATGGAATGGCAAAGTACTAAATGCGCCCAAGTTGTGATGAGGAGTTGAGAATTTTCTAAGTATGAAAAAGCGGAAGTACCCCCACTAAAATGCGCCCAAGCAAGGGAGAGACTGGGAAATCTGTTTAAGTGTTGGGGAAATTGAAGTACAGACCCTCAAATGCGCCATCATGAAGAAGTCGGTGAGAGATATTCCAAAGGAGTTGAAAATGGCAGGACAAGATCTCGAATGTGCCTAGCTCCAGTAGGGGATATGAAGTGAGAAAATATTTCTAAGTGTTGTGAGGATGAAAGCTTAAGGGTCCAAATGTGCCCAAAGGAGAGGCAGGTTGTTTGGAGATTTGGCTAAGGCATCTAAATGGAAGTACAACCCCTCATATGCGCCTACCTTGTGGAAGTGAAAGCTTTGCCTAGTGAAATGTGCCCCCAAATGGAAGCAGACCCCCTTGGATGCGCCCTAGTAACTTGAGGTTGATTAAAAAATTTCTAAGGCAAGTAAAGTGAAAGCCTAGCTACCTAAATGCGCCCTTGGATAAGAGGTGACTAAGAAATTGTGCTAAGTATTTGAAAATGGAAGTAGCATACATCAAATGCACCCAAAGGAGAAGTGGGACACAAAATTTTGCTAAGGCAATAAAAATGGAAGCTAGGCCTCCTAAATGCGCCCAAGCTTGTGAAGGCGCAAGAAAAAGTTTCTAAGGATGGAAAAATAGAAGTAGAGGACTTGAAATGTGCCCAAGCCCTAGAGGGAAAAATATTCTAAGGGAGGAGAGAGATGAGTGAGAATACACCCCTCTAAATACGCCCAAGGAGGAGGAAGCTTAAGAAAATGCCTAAGGCATTGATTATGAGAACACCAAGGGCAATATGCGGCCTAGGACAAAGGTGAAATATGCTCACAAGGAAGAGATGAAATTTTTGTAAGGCATGAAGAATTTCGACATGAAGTGAAACTCAAACATCAAGCTTTCAAATGCGCCCTCAAGGTGGAGAAATTTCTAAGGCACAAACTCCAAACACCAGGTTGTAAATGCGCCCTTGAAGAGGATCCTATGAAATGAACACACAAGTCTCTAAATACTCCCATGATGAATGTCGGAACCAAAGCATGATGACTTGAGGTGATGGAACAAATACTCCAGGACAACATTAAGAAGAAGATGAAGTTACATGTTGAATCTCCTCCATGATGTTTCATTTGCACCCAAGCCATGAAGGAAGATGATGAAAGAAACGATTAAGTGTTGGATGTTTCTCCACAAAGACCTAGTATGCACCCAACTCAGGGAGACAGGTGGCAAGGAAGAAATGGTCGAGTCCAAGATTGGAAAATCCTTCAGGATCAGGATGGAGAAATAATGGAGACCCAAGCGTTAAAGATCATCCTCAAGCACTCAAATTCCCTCAAGGCTAAGGAAGAGGTTGAAGCCATGATGATCAAACTCATCCAGTTTGCAGTTAGAGAAAGAACAAAGCAAGCACGTTTCCAGACAAGAATCTTCTAGAAGGGTGGTGGACATTAATTGCTCATTTATTATCCCTTTTCTTGGTGGCGGTTTTTAGGGTTAGGGTTTATGTGGCTCAATCTGAGCTCTTCATTGTAATTGAATCTGAGCCGTCCACTGGACTGGGCAAACTATAAAAGGGGCATCCCCCCTCATTTGTAATTCATTAGATTAGAAGATTAGAATAGGGAGACAACTTAGCAATAGCATAGATTGGAGAGGGATGAAAGCTTTCTCATTGAATGCTTTGTAAGAAGTTGTTGTGAACACTCTCATAATAAAAAGAGTTTTCATTGATGGTGATTTCATCTTTTGTTGTGAGTAGCCAGTGAGGCTTCTTCGTCTTTCTAATTCGCAATAGAATCTTAAAATAGCTTAGAGTAAAGTACATTTCATTTCATGCAAATAGATGGTAATTGTTGAATGCAGTGTTTAATTTGGGCCATCTTCATTAAATCCATATCACTCACGGGCTCGCTGATGGTGAGTTCACCTTGTGTAGTCAACTGGAACATCGAGGACTTAACTTTGATTATGATCTTCATGTTGGCATGCGTCGTTGTGACGGTGTCTTCATTGTTGAATTGTAATTTGAACATTTCTTGTTACTCCCTTTGAAGATTGCACTGGTTCTATGGAAGCTATCCGAAGCGAGGCAAAGCAGAGCCTGGTTGAAGTTTACGAGAGTTGATTACCATATCCCATGCCTTAGAGTAGAGTAGTACCTTCTTAGGCCCTGCAACCATTTATATTCAGTATTTTCTAGTTAGTATTAGGAAACCTGAACTTCATTGAAAATCTTCTGAATCTTGTGAAAATCTCTTTCTCTTTGAGCTTCAGTTGAACAATTGTGTAAGTACCCCTTGAGATACCAACAAATCACAACGAGCCAATTGAGACTATATATGCTGCATGAAGGAACCTTGGAGTTAAATGCACGATCTTTCTCGCAATCTTAGCATGTAGGAGACTTTGTTCAAGAGAGGATAGAGTATCTGTTGGGAAACTTTATTCTGTGTTGGTGCGGTCACGAAAAACTCATGAACAAGTACACCTACACTTGTTCAAATCTTTGAACTCGACCAATTTTAAACTTTCCCATGCTCATTGGTCTTTATATGCTATGTAATCAATCCATTGTTGTCGTTTTAATCAAGAATTGATATTTACACTTTGTTGTCATTCTGGTTCATTGGAAATACTTGCTGCAATATAAATGCAAATTTCAGTCACAAAGGCAACATGACAAGAGGATATTTCTCCTGGATGAGGCACAATAGCAAAAGTAAGGGAAATTTACCCACTTATAACATTGCCTTTAGACTAAAAGTATGAGAGAGATTGGGAGCATAGTTGAGACACTTTTGGAAGAGATAATGGTGATTTGGGAGGTAAGTTTAATTGTCAGATTTTTAATACTCTTATATATATATATATACCTTCCATAAGAAAGGATTGGCTGAATATGACACCGAGTGGTTTCATCAATTAGAGAAGGCTATTAAGCCTACTGAGGCCTGCCTCTATTTATCGGTTCATTACACTCCTTGTAGCCATAATCTTTGTGCTTCCATACTTTATGCACATTATATTACAAAGGATGCTTAGCCCTTTGGATAAACATGTTATTCAAGAGATTAGGTATTTTAAAAAAGGATATTGAAAATACCGAAATGTGGTCAGTAGAACGAGAAAAGGCCAAGCAAATGTTGGGAAGTGATGCATGAGCCTCACCACCATGCATTTCACTGAGGATTCCATGCAGAATAATTAGTAAACACTTATTTTTTGATAATTGTTTGTAAATGCATGTTGATTGTAACTGTCATAGCAGTCTTATTTTTAGACAAACTATTATAGTTTAATGTTTGGATGAGCAGCATGCAATGTTTGCATGAGTTGCATGCATGAACTATCTTTAGAATTGTAATGAAAAACCTCTATAAAGAGAGGTCATATGTTATGGATTTTATTATCAGAGGAATAAAGTTGAGGTCCTGTGTTTGTGTAAAAGAATTTTTGTGTTTAGTGTTTCTCTGTTTCTTTATTTCTATCAATCTCTATTGTGTTTGCCTAGGATTTAGAATCTACAATTGGTATCAGAGCAAATCAATCATGGGAAGGTGAATAGAAGAAATATTTTTTTTGTGTTTGAAAAAAATTCTATTTGATATTGTAGTTTGCTGTTTATTGTGTCAAAATATCAGAGCGGAAAGATCATGGCAGTGTTGAAAGAATGTGGTTGTGGAGTTTGATGACAAGCCTACCTGCGAACTTGTCAAATTAATATGCGAAAAATTTGAAGAAGAATGAGGGTTTAAAAGGAAGTCGTAGGAAGGTTGAAGAAGCTTTTTTAAGAGGAAGAGGTGTAGCTGATTGAAGATTTTATAAGAAGTCCGTTGATTTGTAGAAGTTAGCAAAAGGGGGAATCACAGTGTTTTTCAAGAAGGTAAGTTTAAATTTATTTATTTCTTTGTTTCAATGGGAAAGACTGGTAAAAAGAAAAGAAAGAAACTTCAAATTTATTGTGTGAGAAAGATAGTTTGAAAGATGAACTGGTGAAGCTGAAAAAGTGTAACTCTAAATTGATAGAGAAGATAATAGAGTTTTCAAAAGAAAGATGTAATTATTTGTGTGAGAATGAAAATTTGGAAAAAGAATTAGAGAAAGTGAAAAAAAAAAATGAAGAGTTTGAAGGAAGATTGAAACTGCATGAAGCTGTCAAGAAAAAGAATGAAGATTTGGAGAAGAAGCTAAAATTGTTGGAGAAAGGAAATGAGTGTTTGAAATCAAAGTCACAGGTGTGTGATGCCTCATGTGATACAAATGATTTGTGTTCTTCATTTGATATGGGTGATGTAGCTAAAGTTTCTTCAAGTAAAGAATGTGAAGTTGAAGATGAAGATGTGTCTAAACCTAAAGATTTTGCAGCATGTGAAGTTGATAACAAAGGTTTGTTTGAAAAGAGTGTTGGTTTAAAAAATATGAAGAAAATGGGATATGAAAGAAAAGGTTTGAGAAAACATGGGCAAGGAATGAGAGAGCCCATTCATCCAGTTGTGAGGCCTAAGAATGAAGGCCTGGGATATGGTGAGAGAGATAGAAAAGATGTAACAAGTGTTACAAGTTTGTTTAAATCAGCTAAAATTATGGAGTTTATGGAATGTTCTCATTGTCACAGGGGAGGACATAAAAAAGAGAAATGTTGGGATCTTCATCCTTGTACAATTTGTGGGTTGAAGAATTATTTAAAAAAGAACATGTTGGAATAGAGAGTGGAATGGACAATTTGAGAAAGATTGTATGAAGATTAATTATGGATGGATTGATGGATCGAGTTGGAAAAAAGTTATAGATATGTTCAAAAGGTTCTATAAATTTAAACGTTGGCATGCTAAAAGCAATAAGGTGTCATATGATCTGAGAGATAGTGAGTCTTCTCTATGTTAGAGAAAGAAAGGGAAAACCTTGTGATCTAAGAAAGTTTATCTGCACACTGAGTTGTTCAGGTTCAGTTTACAAAACTTCAAAATAATATTGTGAGTCTCAACATCAAAGGAGAGTATGTTGGAAAGTGATGCATGAGCCTCACCGCCATGCATTTCATGAGGATTCCATGAAGAATAATTAGTAAACATTTATTTTTTGATAACTGTTTGTAAATGCATGGTGACTATAACTGTCATGAGCAGTCTTATTTTTAGACAAATTATTATAGTTTGATGTTTGCATGAGCTGCGTGCACGAACTATATTTAGAATTGTAATGGAAAACCTCTATAAAGAGAGGTCATATGTTATGGATTTTATTTATCAGAGGAATAAAGTTGAGGCCTTGTGTTTGTGTAAAAGAATTCTGTGTTTAAGTGTTTCTCTGTTTCTTTATTTCTGGCAATCTCTATTGTGTTTGCCTCGGATTTAGAATCTACTGAAGTTCGATTTTCAGCTAAAGTAGATACTAAGATCAAACAATGGAAGGGACATATACATCACAAATTCAAGGCAATTTGTTATTATGCTACAGAATTATGTAATTGTGCAGCAAGAGATGGATCTATATCGTCTACACACAGTGGTACGTTGTCTTATGAAATTCATTGACAATTTAACTAATATATATGTACAATTTAACTGCAACCGAATGAAGGCAGGAGGTTCGGGTATTTCCAGATTCAAGACATTTACTGAATCCTATGGAAGACAAGAAAAAAAATAAAAAATTCTGCTACCATAGTTGAAAATTAGAAATTGCATTTGCTTTGCATGGCCCCTGGAACAACTGTTGGAGTTGTTAAGAACCTTCGAGTATGTTCTTATTGCCACACTGCATCTAAATTCATCTCCAAGATTGTTGCAAGAGAAATTTTTCTGAGAGATGTAAACCGCTTCCATCATTTTAAACAGGGACAATGTTCTTGTGGAGATTAATGGTGATGCTAAATGAAACATTCTGAATTCTGAAAAATATAGGCTTGCACTATAATATTATGCACTAGTTCAGATATCCAGTAATAATGAAGGGAAATCCATCAAAGCATAACAGCAGGGAAATTTTTGTCGCATGGTTTCCAAGTCTGGCATTCTTCCTAGGATGCTGCTCGCACCATTTGACTAAATTTCTGAGCCTTTGAATGCGATTGTGCCTAATTGGCAGACCAGGATGAGCATTGATTTTGTTATTGTATCACATCCTTCTATTCAAAAGGCTTGCGTGACTTCTTAACAAAGTCCTACAGTGCACATCTGCAATAGCAAACAATTACCAAGGATAATATGGTCATAGAAGCCCATTTAGACTATCCGATAGTTATATGATCTGTTCGACTGATAGTGCAGCCTATATTGAGAACCCTGAAGCTATCTAGAAAATTCTCGACTTCACCATGCAAAGCACAGGAAAGAAGTCTTCTGTTATAAGTGAAAGGAAGTCAAGTACATGGAAAATGTTTTCTACATCAATCTAAGTAGGAGACAGTTGTAAAAATTTTGTACACTTTTAACTATTACAGATTTAGACGTACATATATATCATAAACAAATAAACAATGAAAATATAACATAGAATTTTATTTGGAAAAATTCTTTTAGAGAAAAAAACCCCACTTCGAAAACAATAAACAAGTTACAATATAATTGCAGAGCTATATTCTTGCAAGAGTCTTCACACTTTTCCTCGATTCTGGACCAACACTCAAGACTGAAGATGCAACATGGATATACCAAAACCACTAGACATGCATAATGGTAAGTTTCCACTTTTCAACACATGTAATATTGCAACTGTCAATTATCACCAATCTTGTACATGTAAAAGCTGCAGTTGTTGAAATATAACCGCACCTCCAAAAATATCACATTCCATGCAAACTCAATATGAAATAGAAATTGTCTTCATGCACAACTCCATCTATAATAGCAAGTTTCCACTTCCGACTGTTTCTGAATTAGTTTCAACAAATAAAACTCATAAATAAAAAAATATTAAAATAATTAAACATGTTAAGAAAAATCAAAAGTTAAAGACAATTCTTTTCTAGGAACACGCACATGCATGCTAGAGCATCTAGGTTATAATAATATGATTGAAAAGGTCACTGATTAGTCGCTTAATAACGTAGCGGAAACTGAAACTTCATTTCATAATGCTCCTTTGGGATGGGAATAGCTACAGTATTGGAAGCAATTGATGTTGGGGTTGCACTTGAAGATGAACCCGAATGCTTAGAAAGTGAAAGAGTGAAAAAATTTGGTAACGGTAACCTTGTATAGCACTCAACCTGTATGACTAGAAAGGCAGACGCATGCAAAATGTGGAAATACTTATAGATTCAAAGACACTACTCATGGAGAAACGGCTACAAACTTTAATGAATATGACGGAGGAGAGTTTTTCAAGTGGTTCGCAATACAATGACAACTGGCATATTGGACAATGGTGATGAGGTTCCTCGACCCGATTATACTAATGAATGGTCATGCTTTGTAAATGCAGCAATTGAAGGAAATTTGAAAGAAATCGAAATGCAAAAGGGGCCAAACGCATCAATAAAGGGATACCGATCGAGTAAGAATGCTTGCATTCCTTCCATAGAAACGCTACTCTGTTATACCGACCAATTTGGAAATGAGCTGAATTTTGTGACAATGCACATGAACTGTATAATCATGTTTCAAAGTAGAAAAAAGGCCCGACATAAGTGTAGTATCTGCAAGAGAGAGATTGTTGAAAATAGGAACATAATTCATGTTTGATGGTCAAATTGTGTCGGCACATGAAGCATAGAGGTCTATACACATAGGCCATGACTTTCATTAATTAACCATACGAGTTTTAGAAGACAAAGAATACAATGAAGGAAACAAGTGGATAATCAACGCAGCTTTTTAAGCTTTAGTTTTAGTTTTTTTTTGCTTTAATGCATAATAAAACTGCAACTGTATGCAGTTATCTTTTAGGCAATAGATTTAGTTTTAAAGCATTCTAAATTAGCAGTTTGCATACTGCGTAAGGTTTTTTTTGCTTTAAGTTTTGCTTTCTTTCCTTCCAACAGCCTCATCGCTGTTTTTTTTTTAACTCTTTTAAATAGAGATTGATTCACATTTGTAAACATATAGAAATACAATACAGCCGAATATCATTATCTTCGGTCTGCTGTTTATTTTTTCAGCTTTTTGTTCAATTCTCTGAAAATTATAAGTTTATGAAACAGTTTTGAATACACAGTGAATTACTTTCAACGCTGTGGTTTGCTCAGTCTTTGAGCAGAGTTATTTTTCATTGATTATTATTATTCTGAGTTTATCATATTCATTGCTGATGTTCTCTCTTTCAGTATAGTGTAAAAGCTTTAGAATTATATCTTTCAATTGGTATCAGAGCAGGTTGCAGAATGATCTGATTGTGCAGGTAGCAAGGTTAGAGAAGCAGTTATCTCCAAATGGCTAATAGCAACAGTTTACTATTTCAGCTTTCATTGTTTTCTGGAGACAACTATGATTATTGGAGTATCAAAATGAAGACCCTACTATTATCCCAAGAACTCTGGGAATTAGTGGAAGTAGGATACCCAGAACCTGTAGATCAGACTGCATTAAATGCCTTGACACAACAACAACGAAATCAGCTGAAAAAAGACAAAAAGAAGGATAACAAAGGTCTTTTCACCATTCAATCTGCATTGGATGTTTCAATTTTCCCTTGAATTGCTGGTAAGACAAAATGAAAGGATGCATGGAAGGCTTTACAAATTGCATATCAAGGTATAGACAAAATCAGATTGGTAAGACTTCAAACTTTTCAAAGAGAATTTGCAAATTTAAGTATGAAGGAAGTTGAGTCTATTCATGAATTTATTACTAGGGTTCAAGGTGTTGTGAATCAGCTTAGGACTCAAGGGGAAACGATAACTGAACAAACAATTGTAGAAAAAATTCTAAGATCTCTTCCTCCTAAATTTGATCAAGTGGTGATAGCCATTGAAGAAAGTAAAGATTTAACTACTTTCAAAGTTGTAGAGTTGATAGGTTCTTTGCAATTTCATGAAGAGTGTATGCAACATTCTACGGGAAGTTTGATGCAAGCTTTCCAGTCTTCTGTAAAACTTGAAGAAAAGTCTCCTTCTCACACCACTAAATCTCAAGGTGAATCTTCTTCTAATAATAGAGGACGAGGTAGAGGAAGAGGAAGAGGAAGAGGAAATAATAAGAGGACGAGGACAAAGTTCTGTAGATCGGAGGAGTATCCAGTGCCGATATTGTGAAATGTATGGTCATTATGAATCTGAGTGCAGAAAGAAGAAATCTGACTTGAATAAGTCAAGACCCAATTATACAGAAGAGTCTTCTACAGATACAAAACATTCCACATTCTTCACATGCAATTTGGCATAAGAACACCAAGAGGACGTCTGGTTCTTGGATAGTGGCTACTCCAATCAAATGATAGGTAAATCTGATCTCTTTGTAAAGTTAGATGATTCAGTACGAAGTCAAGTTAAATTTGGAGATGATAAGAAGGTTGATGTAATGGGAAAAGGTACCCTTGCAGTCAAGACTAAGCAAGGAGAAACTACTCATATTCATGATACTTTGTTTGTGCCAAAGTTACAACATAATCTTTTGAGTATTAGGCAGCTTGTAGGCTAAAATTATAAAGTAGTGTTTGAAGATAACTGTTGTAAGATATTTAATAAATCTAGCAATCATCATCTTGTAGCAAAGGCTTGTATGACAAAGAATAGATTGTTTCCTCTCACGTTGGTTTCTAGTCAGTTGCATGCACTCAAATCAACTACAGATGATTTGTGGTTATGGCATCAATGATATGGTCATCTAAATTTTCAAGGGTTATCTTTGCTCAATAAAAAGAATATGGTAAGAGGGCTTCCTCCAATCAAGGCAAAAGAAGAAGTTTGTTCAGGGTGTGCACTTGGCAAGCATCATTGAGATAGTTTTTTGGTGAATAAATCTTGGAGAGAAAAATATCCTCTAGAGCTTGTGCATGCTGACATTTGTGGTGACATTCAAGAGGAATCATTACGTAAGAACCTTTATTTTTTTACTTTCATTGATGATTACTCACGCCACACTTGGGTTTATTTTCTTAAGTAGAAATCTGAAGCCTTTATATGCTTCAAGAATTTTAAAGCTATGGCTGAAAAATAGAGTGGGTATCATCTCAAGATACTCAGAATAGCTAGAGGGGGAGAGTTTACCTCTAATGAGTTTGCTGATTTTTGTATCAAGAATGGCATACAGAGACAACTTACTGCCACATATACACCTCACCAAAATGGAATTGTTGAAAGAAAGAAGTGTATTGTTATGGAAATGGCATGAAGCATGACGTAGAAAAAAAATCTTCCAAATAATTTTTGGGGAGAAGTAGTTGCCACTACAGTATATATTTTGAACAGAAGTCCCATGAAAGCAGTTGAAAACATCACTCCAAAGGAAGCTTGGAGTGGTCATAAGCCTTCAGTGGCTCATCTTTGAGTCTTTGGATGTTTGGCATATGTGCATGTTCCAGTTCACAAGCAGAAGAAGTTGGATGCCAAATACCAACTTTGTATCTTTGTGGGATATTCTACTGTAACTAAGGGATATAGGTTCTATAATCTTGACACAAAGCAATGGATTGTTAGTCGGGATGTGGTTTTTGATGAAGGGGGAGTATTGCAGTGGAAAAATGTTGTGCAACGAAATCCATCAATAATCATAAATGTGGAAGATAATAGCGTTCCTCCTCTCCCCACAAGCTCAAGTGGAAGTTCAAGCTCTAGTTCCAGTCCTCCAAGTTCACCCAGTTTTTCTGGTAGCACAAATTTAGATAGTGATTCACCTCCACCATCAGTTCCAAGAAAGGTACGAAGTTTGGTTGATATTTATCAGAGGAGTGCAAATATAGTTCCAGTTGTTAATTTTGCTTTGCTTAGTACAATTCAAGTTGAATCCTCTGTGTATGAAGAACCAGTGAAAGAACTAGTATGGGTTAATGTTATGAATGATGAGATGAATTCCATTTATAAGAATAATACTTGGGAATTAGTGCAACTTCCCAAAGATAAACAAGTGATTGGTGTGAAATGGATCTATAAAGTCAAATATCATGCAGATGGTTCAGTGGAACGACATAAGGCAAGATTAGTTGCCAAAGGATTTGCACAAACTCCTAGAGTGGATTATGCAAAATATTTTGCTCCTGTGGCTAGACTTGATACAGTAAAGATTATATTGTCTGTAGTTGCACAACAAAAGTGGCCAATATTTCAAATGGATGTGAAATCAACATTCTTTAATGGTTATATAGATCAGGAAGTTTATGTGGAACAATCTATGGGTTATGAAGTTCAAGGAAAAGAACACTTAGTCTACAAGTTGAAGAAAGCTCTTTATGGTTTGAAGCAAGCTCCTCGTGCTTGGTATGCTAGAATTGGCAGTTATTTCATGAAGAAGGGATTCAATAGAAGCCACTCAGAGCCAAACTTGTATGTCCAACGTATTGGTAATGATATTCTCATAGTTTTCCTTTATGTTGATGATCTTATTTATATAGGTAACAACAAAGCTCTCATAGAGAAGTTTCTAGCAGAAATGAAACAAGAATTTGAAATGTCAGATCTGGGACTCATACACTATTTTCTTGGTGTGGAGGTACTACAAACATCAAAAGGTATATATATTTCTCAAACCAAGTATGTTGTTGATTTATTGAAGAAGTTTAGAATGGTGGCATGCAAAGCACTTTCAACCCCCATAGCACTTGGTGAGAAATTAACCAAGGAGGATGTTAGTCACAAGGTTGATGCTACTTTATATAGAAGTTTGGTTGGCAGTCTCATGTTTAAGCTTTAGTTTTAGTTTTCTTTTGCTTTAATGCATAATAAAACTGCAACTGTATGCAGTTATCTTTTAGGCAATAGATTTAGTTTTAAAGCATTCTAAATTAGCAGTTTGCATACTGCGTAAGGGTTTTTTTGCTTTAAGTTTTGCTTTCTTTGCTTCCAACAGCCTCATCGCTGTTTTTTTTTTAACTCTTTTAAATAGAGATGATGCACAATTGTAAACATATGGAAATACAATATCCAGCCGAATATCATTATCTTCGGTCTGTTCGGTCTGCTGTTTATTGTTTTAGCTTTCTGTTCAATTCTCTGCAAATTATAAGTTTATGAAACAGTTTTGAATACACAGTGAATTACTTTCAATGCTGTGGTTTGCTCAGTCTTTGAGCAGAGTTATTTTTCATTGATTATTATTATTCTGAGTTTATCATATTCATTGCTGATGTTCTCTCTTTTAGTATAGTGTAAAAGCTTTAGAATTATATCTTTCATACAAAACGCCATTCCAAAGAGTTCGCCTAGGGCAGGTAAAGAATGAGGAGCCGCATTGGAGCTGATGACTTTTCCCATTGTCACTGTTTGGCTACACTGTTGAGAATTGCAATCGAGTTCCTTTGAGTGTGATCACTTTACATTACTTGACGAGAAATGATAATTAATGTTGTTTTTGGAATAGGCGAGCAACTGAGACGATACCCGGTGGATGATTTGATGAGGGTTAATGAAATAAGTAAGATCAAGGAAACGCTCTATGAGAAGTGAAAATTCATACACACAGAAATCTCAATCACTAACAGGTGACATTAAATCAAGTAGAGATGATCGTTATGATATGGAACTATTTCAGATCAAAAGAAAGAGTTTTTGGAAGCTTTCAGCTGCTGGTAAACTACTCAAGGGTCACATCCCAACACTTTCACATGAAGCAGATGGTTTAATCTTTAAGGGTTTGGATGATCCATAGATTTCCCGCACACACGATGGTCTTCTTAAATGTTTATATACTCACATGAACTCTGTTTGATTTTATTTTGAGGTAGGCAAAGGAAATTGCTAATCAATGTATCTAATATGCAAGGGAAAGAGCCAAAAGTTGGAAGGAGCTCTTGTCATATTTCTAGGGGATCAAGATCCATCAGGTTTGTCTGGGAAAATTATTGAGTGTTCATGGAATCGAAAAGAACAGTCCAGGGAATATATGCATGTTAGGGCAGATAAGCCTACCCCAAATTGGATGATATATGTTGAAAAACAAGATAAATCTTTACAGGGAAAATATGGAGATAATTTTATGCATCCAAATTAACAGATTGTAATAAATCAGAGCTGAAAATAGATTACAGTAAAGATGCAAACCATAACTCAAGAATTGCGTGGACAAACAAAGAAATCTAAGACTTGTATTAATCCTTCAAATGAGTTACATCAATACAACTTATCCCTCTGAATCACTGCAACACTTCATTGCTTCAACAACTTGCAACTTAACTTGTTTTCCTTTCAACTCAAGCACTAAACATATACGCATGAGAGAAAACACAAATCAAGAATGGTTTCCAAAACCATTTAGGTATAAATCACAATGAAAAGAAACATCCTCTTCCAACTTGTGTTTGTCCATTTTTTAGTAATGTGCGCATGCAACTAAAAAATCTGTTTTATCTTTTTTCAAGCTCACATTTAACTTCCCCTTTTTTTCATGCTCTTTCTAATTTGACAATTAAAAATACTTTGCAAGTTGTCATAGTTGCATTTAGCAACTTTCATGACAACTAAAAGATAATTAGAAATTTCCAATTAATAATTAAGAAACAAAGCAAGGTTGAGGCATTTTCTCAACAGTATACATATACAAAGGTGATGCGAAACATAGAAGACAATGTTATTGAATATGATCTTTTAAAAGAGATTAAAGAGATTATTTGTTTGCCAATGGATGTTGAGTGGATAGAACATAAGCAAAACAAACATGTTTTGGCTCACTACACCCACAGTTTCAACCATAAAGGGGAATTTGTAGGATTTGATCCTAAATAACTATCTTTGGGAAACTATGGGTTTTGGTACTCCAAAAGCCATCAAATTGGTCTGGTCTTGCCATTAAAAGATTATATATGATTTTGGTCATGTGCCCAAAAGTTGGAATCTTTCAGCTTGTGCATGATTAACTTTGAAAGGTAGTAGGGCTGATTGGCTTTTGTATCAAGAAAGGAGAGCAATAACCCCATGTCCTCATGCAGTTGTTTAAATGTGTTTTCTTGCTTAAATTTAAGTAGCTGGATTGTTTCCATGCATAAATTTTATTACGGAAAAATGATAATTTTGAATCTTTCCCTACTTTAATGGAGTAGCTAATGTTTAGGAATTAAAAATAAGTTGTGAAAAAAAAGGGGCTAGAAATAAGCAGCAACTGCATATTGCCAAAAATCTACATGGCTCCACAAATTTTTTCCCCTCTTATTTTTATTTGTTTTCATTTTTTTTTCTGATTTTTTACTAAACTTATTATTAGTACTATAAATATAAATTCAAGATGATTTCTTAAAAATAAACAGAAAAATTAAATATTCATGGGGCCACCAACTCCACAAATAATTCCTAAAAATGTTCAGCAATGGTTGCTAGCCAAAATAAGCTAAGAAGCCACATGGGGACCTACCCTAAGATCATAGATGAAAGAATGATGGGAGGCATCTACCCATTCTTTTGGGTCTAGCTTACGGCCTTCCTTGGAGAAACTTTCATCACTAGTGAATATGGCACCAAGTTTCATCCTTAATGATACGAAAAATGAGAACAAGTAAGTCAAAGATAGTATTACTTGAACTCTTAAGAGGATTATGAAGGTGAAGACAGAAAGCCTATTATAACAAAAACAAAAAAATGTATTGAAAGTAGAAGTCTAAGTTGAAGAGGCAATTATGTGACTCTTCAAATTTTGTAAATTTATAATTCTAATCCAAAGGAAGGCTCTTGATATTCCCGTGTAAGATGCTTATAAACAATGTTCCACGAAGTTTCTTGACTTGGGGACGTGGGGATGGGTTTCAGGGATGGGGGACTAAGGGCCTAAGTATGGGGGCAGTGATAGGAGGGCGATAGGGGGCAGCATTGATATACATATAGTTCTTGAAAAAATAGTTATAAAAAAGATGTATTTAAGAATTACAATGTTGAATTTACAAATGAAACATTGGCCAATTACTAATTAAAATTTACAATACTTAAAATATAATACTATTAATACTACTTAACAAAACTACCATAAAATTTAAAAACATTAGAATGTCAATTAGTCAAACTCGAATATCATGATATATATTATATAATAAAATTAACTACATTGCTACATTTATCTTTGCAGGTAAGCATCAAGGAAGATTGTCCAATTGGATGATCACGATGATATTTCATATTATAGATCAAGAGTTGTAGGCAAACTTGGAAACTTGGACTTTGAGAGTACATGGCAAATCATATGAATTCAATAGGAGTTTGACCCAAATAAGATCCGGATTAAGACCATCAAAGTCACACAAACCTTCATAGTAGACATAATTTTAGGGTTAGGGGGTGAATTGGACTTTTTAAAGTTAAAAAGTAGAAAAATTAGTGAGCGCTAACTGATAACATATATTTTTAGTTTTTTTGTAGTTTTCCTCTTGTCGACCGCAGGAGATTCCTTAGTGTCCTTGAGATGGTCGAAGCACTCCTAAGAGTCCTTGTGACATCCCAAGCATTGTAGGCGAAAGTGGTGCAGTGGTGGGGGGCCGTCTCCTCCATGTCCCCACATCATGGAGACATCTTTGTCTCGAAAATGTGAGGATTTGGGGGGATGTGTCCCCATGGTACATTGCTATAAATGCGGTTGTAATTGTTCATAGGAGATCTTTTTGCTGCTCTACATTTTAGAGAGATTTGTATAGGGGAAATTAGGAGTCTTTATGCTCCTTTCATATTAATAATTCCTTCCTAGAAGTTGGCTTTTCTGTTGTTTAATCAACTTCTTAGTATTCATAATCCCTTTACTTGCTTCTCGAGTGTAGATGATTTGGAAGTCTATGTGCTTCCATAGTTATTGTGATCTTTTCTTTCTCATTTTAATCATTATTTTTTTGCTTGACCTTTGTACTTTCCAATTTAAAATACTTGCAAATCTAAAACTACGTTAGATGAGGGAGTTGCCCCTCTAAAACATAGAGGATAATTGTTAATCTCATAACAATTTATCCATTTGTTGGTACAAATTGTCATCTTTTATGATATTTCTTGGAAATATTTGTAAAAAATAGAATTATAGCAGACCACTTCGAGGGGGCTACCTCCAATAATCAACAAATATGATATGAATTGAATAAAAGATGGTATGATGATGAGGGAGACAATTCTCTTCCTTATTTATAGGTTAAAATATGTAGGGACATACCCCTTCATCCTAATTAAGGGGTATTAGTGTATTAACTAATATTTATGTTAGGATTAAGAATGCCACGAGTTCTTATCTTTAGGAATATATAATATATACTTAGGAATATATCATATTAGGATCATAACATTCCCTTTCCCTTTAAAAAGGCATTGCCCTCAATACTTAGCAAATCTGCAATATTTCGTATGAATCATTCACAATTCTACATTGTATCTTCAACTAGAAAATTCTTTCACTTGATTAGGAATTTTGAAGTGTCTATTTTCCAAACTGATTTTGGAAATTCCATAAAATGTTTGTATATCTTGTGTAAATACTTTTTCCATAATATTAGTGAAAAATAGATGAGAGAGTCCATAAAAATATGCATTCTTAATTAGTGTATCCACAATAAGTCAAATTACATCAATATTATTTATCTTTGGAAGCCTCATAATGAAGTCCATTAATATTTTTTCCCAGTGTTGTATTGGAATACCCAATGTTTCCAAGAGGCCTAGAGTCTTTATTATTTCCCTTCTATTTTGTTGGTGTATCAAATAATCTACCATAATTTTTTGGGTATTCTCTTTAATAGATTCCCCAAAGAAATTTTTCTTGATAGGATGATAGGTATGAATAAATCTTCTATAGTATTTTATTAGACCCAAAAATCCTCTCTTCTTAAGGTCCATCTTAACACCTTTAAGTGACATAGAATGTCTTGAGTATTTTACTTGTTTCACCATAAAGACATATTTGGATTGTTTTGCATAGATTTTATTTTCTTGCAATTCGTTAGCATTAGGAATATGAAATTTTTCTTTATGAGTGATTTTGTTTAGTTTCTTGTAATGTGAGCACATTCTCCATAGATCATATTTTTTGTTAAGAATAAGCATAGGGGATAAATATGAATTGTTTTTGGGATGAACAATGTCTTGAATTAGAGGTACATCCTTAGATTCTTGAAATACTTGTTGATGTTGTTGAATAATCTCTTAAATTTTTGGTTTATTTTGAGGCATCACATCTTTGGCTTCTATAAATTGTAATTGTGCCCCTATATTATAATAACCATAGATTGCGGACTCTGCGGACTCGCCGCGGACTCGCTGCGGACTCGGGAGTCCCGACCCTGGCCGAGTCGACTCACCACGGACTCGGGAGTCGAGTCCAGGAGAGTCCTGGGTCGGGACTCCCGAGTCCTGAGGTCGGACTCGGGAGCCCTGACCCAAGACTCTCCTGTGCGGTTGAGTCAAAAAAGGGGTTAAAACCCATGTTTTTTTTGGTTTTTTTTTTTCATTTTTTGACTCATTTGTGAAAACCAGGTCTGCAAATTGCTTTGGGGTTGATAGAAGAAAGGAGAACGAACTAAAAAGGTCAAAATAGAGCGAGGTAAGTGATCTAACAATTCTTTTTGTTTGTTTTCTTCAATTTTTTTGCATTCAAAATTTAAAAAATCAAGAAAAATAAGGGGAAATGTTGCCAATTTTTTTTCTATTTTCCTTAATAGCCTAATTCTTATTGTTTCTACTTTCTAGCTTGGTTTTGCATTTTTTTTCTTTTGCAAATGTTTGAAACTTTGAAATTTTGAATCACATTTATTTGCTGATTTTTTAGCAAACCCTAGCTGATTTTTTTTTCCATTTTGAAACCCTAGCTGATTTTTTTTTCCATTTTGAACTTGAAACAATAATGTCGTCTTCAAATCCAAAGGGAGTAAAAAAAGACCCTGCATGGAAGTATGGAATTCCAGGAAATAAAAAAGGTGAATTGACATGTCATGAATGCAACAAATGGATGATAGGAGGAATAAACAGATTAAAATACCACCTTGCTAGAATACCTGGGCAAAATGTGGAGGGATGCAAGAATACTACTCCTTAGATTATTAGAGAGATGAAGGCCCTTCTTGCTGAATATGAGCTTAAAAAAGAGGAAAGACAAAAAACAAAGGATGCCCTAACAGCAGCGATGAGTGGATCTCAATCCCAATCTACACCCTCTATGCCCCATGGTGTTGCAAGTCCAAGCTTCCGTGCTCCACATTCATCTTTTGGTGAGAGTCTTGATGGTTCCTTTTCTACTGCTAGTGCTAGTTAGGGTCCTTCATCAGGACCAAATTATTTTATTCCATGTAATGTTCCAAGAGCACAACCTTCACTTGAAGGTACTGGTTGGAATAAAGAAAAGCATCAAGAAGCTAGGATGGCTGCTGCAAACTTTTGGTACTACAATAATCTACCTTTCAATGTTGCAAACAGCCCATATTGGGAAGGTTTGGTGAACGCCCTTACAGTTGCAGGAAAGGGGTTTAAGACCCCATCATCTAAAGATTTGAGTGGGCCATTGCTAGAGGAAGCCGTAAAGAATACACGGCTTGTGGTTGATGAGCAAAAAAATTTTGGCGAAGAAAAGGTTGCAGCATTTTATCTGATGGGTGGACAGATGGACGAAATAGAACTCTCCTTAACTTTTTAGTGGCCTCTAATGGTGGATTGGTGTTTCTAAAATCAATAGATGCCTCCCATGAAGTTAAAAATGCTGAGACTTTATGCAATCTATTAGATGGGGTGGTCCAGGAGGTTGGAGTTGATAATGTTGTCCAAATCATCACGGACAACGCAGCTGCATATGTAGCTGCAGGTAGACTACTTATGGAGAGGTATCCCACAATTGCATGGTCTCCATGTGCTGCACATTGCTTAGACCTATTGCTAGAGGACATTGGGAAGATTTCATGGGTCAAAAGTGTGGTTGAAGATGCAAAAAGTGTTACAAAATTTATCTACAACCATACTTGGGTGCTTTCTTTGATGAGGAAATTTACAAATGGCAAGGACCTTGTGCGACCTGGAGTGACACGATTTGCTAGCCACTTCCTCACATTGCAAAGCATTCTTGGTGCCATTGGTCATCTCAAACAAATGTTCGTGTCTGATGCTTGGAAGGAGTCCTCATTTTCCAATAGACTTGAAGGGGAGAGGATTGTTGCCATAGTTTTTGATGAGACATTCATCAAAAATGGAGAGGAGTTGATGGGGGTAAGTAGCAATCACACAAAAATAAATTATCCATGATAATCTATTTGCTGTTTTTATTTTTTGAGGGGTTAATTTTTTTATGATTTAACATTTGTTTTCATTTTTTTAGGTGACAGAACCTTTGGTGAGGGTTCTTCGTATGGTGGATGGAGATGGCATGCCAATGGGGTTCATCTATGAGGCCATGGATAGGGCCAAAGAGGCCATATCACGTTACTATGGCGGAAACAAAAGGAAATATGAAATCATATGGCGCATCATTGATCGGAGATGGACACACCAACTCCACCAGCCGATCCATGCCTTTGCCTACTTCTTGAATCGAAGTTCTACTTCTCGGACACATTTAAGGCGGATGAGGAGGTCATGGAAGGTCTTGTCATATGCATTGATAGGATGGTGCCTGATCGTGAGCTGAGAGATAAAGTGCTTGATGAGTTGGAGGTGAGATTTGTTACATCTTATTTATGAATTTGCAATGTTGAGCCTTGACTATCTATGAATTTTCTATATTTGATTTACTTTTTCTTTTATCTATTCAAGGTCTACAAAGGTGCAGAGGGGAGACTCTTTTCCTCCCAACAAGCAATTGAAAGGAGAGGAAAACAACAACCAGGTAAAAAATGAAATTAGAAACTTGATTCTTACATATAGATTGTTTA
The DNA here is from genome assembly GCA_007258455.2 of Sequoia sempervirens. NCBI lineage: Eukaryota > Viridiplantae > Streptophyta > Pinopsida > Cupressales > Cupressaceae > Sequoia > Sequoia sempervirens. The sequence continues at coordinate 41,781 of VDFB02362736.1, read as the reverse complement.
CTTTATTCTTATTTCTTAATACTTATATTTTTTAAACATGTTTTTGTAGATCTATGGTGGGAGAACTATGGTGCTAGCACACCAAATCTTCAAAAGCTAGCCATACGTGTCTTGTCACAGCCATGCAGTGCTTCTGGGTGTGAACGGAATTGGAGTTTATTTGAGAACATTCACACAAAGAAGAGGAATAGGTTGACTCAGCAGCGCCTAAATGATTTAGTTTTTGTTCGATACAACCTTCGCCTTCGAACTAGAAAGGTGGAGGGTGTTTCACACGAGTCCATCGACTTGGATGACATTGATCCATATGGTGAATGGACTATTGATGAACAAAATGATGAGGCTGATGTCTTCCTTACTGATGAGGATCTTGCTGAATTAGAGAGAGCAGCAGCAGAAGAAGAAGCAGCAAGATTGGATGCCATGGAGGACGATGAAGACACATTCGAATATCATGTTTCCCCTTCTCGATCTCCTAGTCCTCGTTTGGATACTATAGCACGGGCACCTTCTAGTTCTAGGCCTCCAAAATTGAGTACCATTGGGAGGGGAAAAAGGAAGATGTAGATTACATGTGGTTGTTAATGTTTTCCTCTTTTTGACATGATTATATGTAAACATTTATAAATTTATGATGCTGTTCTACATTGAAACTATGAGTATTTGATGACTATGAATGATGAAATTTCAATTATTGAGTGTTTGATGATCATATGACGTGTAATCTTTGAATTATAAGTGTTTGATAATCAAATTAGGCTCTTATGTTCTCTAAATGCATTAATTTGTTCTTGTTTTTTTGTAAAACTACGGTTTTTTTTTGCTGAGTCCTAGCCGAGTCTTTTCCCGAGTCCGTGCCGAGTCCCGAGTCCGAGTCATATTTTTGGGCTGCCGAGTCCGCGGCGAGTCCGCGGCGAGTCCGAGTTTTCCAACTATGATAATAACCTTTCTTGAGTAATTTCTCCATCCTATGGGAGCTAACAATTTCACTTAGTGGTGACTTTATTCCCAAAAGTTGATACTTTTTCCCATGTATCCTAAAAGTCATGGATAAGTTTAAAAGTGAAAGATATTGTTCCTAATTGTTTAAGCCATTGCACACCCAAAACTACACCACTCCCCTAATAGGTATAGCAAACATTTCTAAATCAAGAACTGATGCTTTCCAATTGAGAGTTTATATGATGGCATTTACCACCACAAGGTAGTTGTTTCCCATCGGCTATCATGACTTGAAAATTAGAGTCTAGATAAACAAAACAATTGAGCTCATTAGCTAATCTTCTATCAATAAAGTTATGTGTACTAATAGTATCTACTAACACTTTCACATTTTTCTTTTTTATATTACCAATTACGTTGACTGTTTGTGGTGCATTTATTCCATTCAACGCATGTAGGGAGATAGAAATACTTTCTTTTTCCTTGGAATTCTCATTCTTAAGTTTTATGTTTGATTCTTTTGTAGGTACTTCTCCCTCTTCATCCTCATCCTTTTTCTCACTACTAGAACACTTATGACTACTTGACCATTTTCTATTACAATTCCAACATAGCCCTTTTTCTCTTTTCTCAATCTCTTATTGAGGAGAGAGCTTACTAATTCTCTTAGGTTAAATAATTTGTCCATATTTTTTCTAGTAGCATTAGTCACATTTTTATCAATTATTCTCATGATCTAACCTTTGGTGGTGTTTTGTTTATCAATATGCAATGCTTGTTGCATAGCTTTCCTCATTGTATAAGGTTTCAACAAGCGAGCATCATGTTGAATTTCATCCTTAAGACCATTAATGTATAATTGTAGCCTTTGGTAAGGTGTCACCTCAGGAGCTATAAGTGCTAATCTCAAATGCTCAACATTATATTCAACTAAAGACCTTAATTGCTTAAGATATTTTAGTTGGGTAGAATAGATTTTAATGCATGGCTGCTCATGAAAGGTTGTTAGTTCTTTACTAAGTTCTTTCCAATTGAAAATTTGTCCTTTTCTATCACCCATCTTCCATTTGTACCATTGGTAAAGTCCTAATTCTAAATATAGTAAAGCTATGACAACCTTGGTATTATTTGGTATATTGTGAAGCTCAAATTGTTGTTCTATAAGGCGTATCCATGAAATTACATTTCTACCATCAAATTTATGAATGTTTATTGTTGGTAGGTATTTTTTTTATCTCGAAAAGGCTTTCTTATCACTTGATTTTTTTTATTAGGGTTGTGCCCACTTTGTTGGTTTCTTTGGGACTTTAATTTTGATATTAATTTCTTCAAAATCCTATCTAAACCCTCATTTAAGGATTTTGTAAATGGATCCAACAATTTATCTTTAATGAAATGTATCATTGTTTCATATCTTTGGGGAACTCTTTCCTTAATTCTAGGTGGTGTAAAATAAAATGGGTCCTTATATTTTTTATATGTAGAAATGTCCTCTAATCCTAAAGATGACATGAATTTTAATTTTATTTTCAGCTTTATGATGGTAAGAAACTATTTGGAGATAGACAATTTGATGTTTTAGTTTGGACCAAACTTAGACCACTAAATTAAGGAATATATTTTATGTCTAAAAATAAATTTCAAAGAACTAACCCTACCAAATTTTTGATAAGATTTCCAAAAATGTATTTTTTTTAAATTCAATTAATTGCAGCTAATAGGGAAAATTAATGAAAAATTTGACCAAACTTTGACCACTAAATTAACGACTTTAATTTATTTCCAATAGTATATTACAAAGAACTAACTCTTACTAATTTTTTATAAGTTTTTCAAAAATATAAACATTTAAAAGAAATAATAAAAATTGTGGCCTATTGAGTAAATTAATGAAAAACATAAAATCACAATAAAATTTAGAAAATGTACCTTCAAAGCCTAAATTTGTTTATGAGAACTTACCTATGGGATGCCTTAAAACCCAAAACAAATCAGATCAAAATTCACACTGATTTGGAAGATATGGTGAAAGCAAGAATGATGACCCAAATTGTAGCTCTGATACCATTTGTTATGATATATTTCTTGGAAATATTTGTAAAAATCTGAATTATAGCAACGACTTCGAGCGGGTTAACTATATTAATCAAAAAATATGATATGAATTGAATAAAAGATGATATGATGATATGGGAGAGAGTTCTCTTCCTTATTTATAGGCTAAAATATGTAGGGACATACCCCTTCATCCTAATTAAGGGGTATTAGTGTATTAATTAATATTTATTTTAGGATTAAGCAAGTCACAAGTGCTTATCCTTAGGAATATATAATATATACTGAGGAATACATAATATATACTTAGGAATAGATCTTATTAGGATCATAACATTCCCTTTTCCCTTTAGAAAATCATTGCCCCCCAATACCTAACAACTCTAAAATATTTCATATGAATCATTTATAATTCCAGGTTGTATCTTCAAATAAAAAATTCTTCCACTTGATTAGGACTTTTGAGGTGGCTCTATTTGATTAGGAAAATTATGATGTAATTTTGTAAGGGTTTATGTTTTTAAAATTTATTTAAACTTATGTTGTATGCTCTATTGTGAACACTTGATTTTGTTAATGTATTGTAACTGGATTAGTACTATGAATATATTGGTTTGAGATTTAGAGGCTCAATTTTTTCAAAAGTATTTTCATAGGATAAACACTTACATTGTGGCATAATCTTTTGTGTGTATATTTTCGTTTAAAACTACTGGAGTGTAAGAAGTGTTTTTCTATCAGCCTCCTTTCATGTAGTATCAAAGCCTAATCATCTTTGTTTCCTGGGTAGAGAAACTATTTTTTGGACTAATATTGGTTTGAGTGGGAGTCGTGTAAAAGATCTTTATTTTTATGGAAAGTGACAAGTACATCATGGTTGGAGATGGAAGCCTAAATAGGAGGATTTGTTGATAGTCAAAGATCTATAGTTGGCAATCCTTAGAATTAAATATACATAGGTATGAATGATGGAAACAAGGGTATATTATATTAGAAAATTAGAAGCCTTATTTGGTAGATTCAATGCGTTTGAATTTTACAGAGGAACCCACTGCTAAAACCCTTTGGGAGAATTTAGGAGAGTTGTACTAGGCTAAATCCCTAGTGAAAAATCCTTTTCTATGGAAGATGTTGTATAATTTGAGGATGGGAGATGGGGACTTAGTTGTTGAGCACTTAAATGCATTTAGCACCATTGTAAGCTAGTTACAGTTTATCATTGTGAAGATTAGAAAAGAGTACCAATGTATGGTTATGTTATCTTCTTTGCTAGACCCATGGGACAATCTAGTGATGGCAATCAGAACTGCTACTTAAAATTTTATGCTTGATCTTCTCTTGGATTAGATGAGGAGGAAGGATTTTGAATCCACTAAGTAAGCACTAGCTATTTGTGGATGGTCAAAGATAGAAGGAAAGAAGAAGTACTAGAAAAATGAAAACAATAGATCTAATTCTTAGGTGAGATCTAAGACTCTTGGGAAAATCTAAGATAAAATGTTGAAACTATTATAAGAAATACCACATCAAACTCTTGGGAAAATCTATGATAAAATGTTGAAACTATTATAAGAAATACCATAGCAAGAAATATTACAAGGAGAAGAAGAAATAAAATAATAAAATGGATGAATTAAATTCTAAAGCTTATGAAAATGAATTAGACATATGCTTTTAGCCCTTCCTATGCATGCATATGAGGATGCATGGATGATTGAATCTGATGCTTCTTTCCATATAAATCTCCATAGGGAGTGGTTTTTCTACTATGAGAATTTTGATAACTTGGAACATTTAAAGTTTTTAACATCCTTTTTTGAGTATTGTTAGGTATGGTTGAGTTATGATTAGATAAATTAATGGAAGGATCAAAGTTAATTTTGAAGTTCTACACATTATATATTTTACATAAAACCTATTGCTTGATAGCATAACAAATAATGTGGATGTGCATGTAGTCTTAAGCAATGTTGGGTGTCAGAAGGTTTATAGAACTACAAAATTAGCAAAAGGATTTTAATGTTATGATTTAGTATTACTTGTAGCAAAGGGACTTACAGTTATTAGCCTAAAATTTTGGTATTTGTAACATCTACATGTATAGAATTGATTCTTACAAGAAAGGGACTAGTAGCACCAAGACTTCAGCAAAGCCACTTCAACACTTGGACTTGCACTAAGAGGACTTACAACACCTAGAAATGTAGCATGGGTTCCTAAACAGGTTTGCATCTCTGAGAGCAAGCTACCAGTTGAGAAGACTATGTTGTGCCATGAATGCATTGACCATATGGGTGAGAAGGGTCTTAATACCTTGAAAATAAAATCTTGTAGATGGATTGGTTGATTGTACTCTTGAATTTGACTATTGTGATAATTGTTTTAATGGTAAATACAATCATGGGGTGAAAGATTAGAATTGTCCCACTTTTAGAATGGAAATGGTCAACACAAATTCAGTTTTTTAACTTGGAGCACCTAAAAGTGACGTGTTTTAAGAATTTAAATGATATAAAAACTAATGAAATGTTAAAATCTTAGTGTCGTTTGTGTTTATAACATTTATAATATTTTTAAAATTAATTGGATACAATTTTTTTTATAAATCTAAGTGAATATTTAATTATCAAGCTTTTTTTTTAATGCGAGATTGATGGGACATAGCAAAAAGCATAGTAAATTAAAAAAAATTCTTTGGTTTTTTTTTCTGATTAGCTAACTTGAATATATAGTGCATAGAGAATTTTTTTCAAATTTAGATGACTATGTTTTTCAAATAATTTTTTAGAGCCAATTTTATTAAATTGTCGTAGTTTTGATGAGACGTAACCTTTGTTTTAAAAAATTGTCATATAAAAATACAAAATAAACCCTTTTATTCAATATTCTCTTTTCTAGTATGCTATATTTTTCTAGTTTAAAAATATATATATATTTTTTATTGGGTTTCAAAAAATATATATATATATATGAAATTTCTAATCAACCTCATGTTTGATTGAATAACCTACTTGTAGGGAGTTAAAAAATACAAGACTAATCAAAATATTGTAAAGTATGCTGTGAAATTTTAGACTATAAATCCTACTAAAGGGTATTATCAAATTTTCATGAAAATATTCTTGGTTGGAGAAATTTGGATTTAAAGTGTAACTTTTATTAAGTTTGCCACAAAAGAGGGGTTAGTTTGACATATAGGTTGGCAAAGAAAATTTCATTCAAAAGAACTTCGGAAATAGTTTGGTTGAAACCTTGCTATATAAAATGAATTTAGTTTGAATCCAAATCTCAAATTATACCAATTTAATATTTTTATTGAAAGAGTTTTGTCCAAAGTTTTTGGGCCACATAGGTGCGAAGAAGTTTTGGGAGAAATTTCTTAGTGCAAACATTTTTGATCTAAAGTGCAAGAAACTCTATAATTTTATTTGGAAATTGGTTTTACATGAGCTTGCATAAATCTCTTGGGGTTTGGATCTTATTCATAATGGCGTGTTTGATCTTGTAGATGTGATTTCATTGGTGAAATATTTTTATTAATATTCCTTTATTGATGATATTTGAGAGGACTTGGGTTTATTTTCTTAAGAATACATATGATGACTTAGTTGGTTAAAGGAGTTTATAGATCTTGTTGAAAATGAGGCATCTAGACTGATTAAAGAGTTGAGAATAGATAGTTTTGAAGCATATTGTTCAATTGCATTGGAAAGATTATTCAAAGAGAATAGTATTGCTTTGTATAATATATTTCCATACAACTCAACAAAATGGAGTTGCAAAGAGGAAAAATAGATCGTTGATGGAGAGGCCTATGAGTATACTTAGTAGGACTAGGATTATACTTAGTGGGGTGAGTTTTGAATAAAATTATGCGAAAAGGTTATTAGCACCACATGCTATTTGATTAAGAAGTCTCCTACATCAACATTTGTGGATAAAACCTCCATAGAGGTTTGAATAGGTAAAATTCCCTCACTTTGACATCTTCAACTTTTTAGTATTGAGGCATCTGTCCATGCACCTAAGGAGAAGAGGTCAAAGTTAGATTATAAGGTAGTGAAGTTTATCTTAATCATCCATGGTGAGAATGTGAAAGTGTATAAGCTTTGGGATCCTATGATCAAGAAGGCACTACAAAACTAGAATATAATATTCAAAGAGATTAGTTCTCTTTTGGTTGAGCAACTAAATGGGATTTATGCACAAAGTCTATAGTGTAGTTACAACCAAATGCTTAGACAATTATTGAGCTAGAGGTTCAAGATTTACTTGATAAGGGGGATAGTATATAGAGCTTAGAGGGTTTGGAAGAAGAAGAACGTCCACCACAATTTTTAGGGTCTATTCAAAAGAGGAGGAAACTAGAGAGATAGCCCACTTGATTTCAAATGTACTATTGCTTTGATTAATAACAATGATGAGGCTTTAACTGTGACTATGGCAATGAAGATGAATGATAGCGATCCTTGAAATTGGCCATGCATGATGATATGGCTAGTTTGAAGAAGAATGACACTTGGGATTTCATTAAGTTATCAAAAGGTTACAAATTTATTGGTTGCAAATGGGTGTTTAAGAAGAAATATAATTCATATGACAAGTTTAAGAAGTACAAGGTCAAGCTAATTATGAAATAATTCTCCTATGTTGAGGGAATTGTTTATGGTGAGATTTTTTTCTATTTGCTAAGCTGACATCCATTTGGTTCTTATTATATATTGGAATAATTTTTGATCTTCAAATTGAGTAGATAAAAGTTAAGATGACTCTCCTGCATGGTGATTTGAAGAAAGAAATCTACATGGCATAGCCCAAAAACTAAATGGTAAAAGGTAAGGAGTCATTTATTTGAAGATTGATAAAACTTTGTATGGTCTTAAACAGTCTCCTAGAATGTAGGATCATAAGTTTGATTCATATGCTCTTAAATATGAATATGTAAGGTGCAAATCATATCACTGTGTATAATTTAATTAGGGTGATGATTGTTTACTTCTTTTCACTTTATATATGGATGATATGTTGACATTTTGTAATAGTAGGGGGATGATAGGGGATCTAAAGTGTTAAACACTCATTATTGTTTGATATGAAGAACATTGGGGCTACTAATTTAATCTTAGCTATAAAGATTGTTAGTGATAAAGCTGTAGAAACTTATAGTTTGGATATATTAGGTATGTGAAGTTTATGTTACAGTTTCAATATAGCAGATTGCAGACCAATGAATGTTTATATTTTAAAGGAGACTAAGTTATCAATTGAATAGTGTTTGTCTTCATGTATGGAGATGAACGATATGTCTCATGTTCCTTATGCTAGTTTAGTTGATAGTATGATGTTTCCTAAGGTGTCTATTAGACCAAATATTTTTTAAGTAGTAGGAGTCTTGATCTAGTTTATGGTTAATCTTGGATGAGAGCACTATAAGCAATGAAAAAAGTCTTCAAGTACTTGCAAGGTGCTATAGAATATACTATTTCCTACCAAAGTTACTTGTAACACATGCACCACAATTGTGGTTAGTTGTAACAAAGTAAGATTGGTGGCACTTAAAATAAATCCAATGAGTACTTGCGGCTCACTTAGAGATCTAGTCATTTGTGTCGGAGAATGCCAAGATCAAAGAGCAGGAAACAACTTCCATAAGTGAATAAAATATGCATTATAGTATGTCTGTAAAATATGAAAATGAAGAGTATATAATACAATGGTCAAGCCTGGAATATATATAGACAAGGATGAGGAGGTCAGAAGGTAGGAGTGAAACTCTGACTACCCCTCTATAGGTGGAACACTTGTAAACTCACTTGACAAGTGTGTGAGCAAGTGTCAATAGGTTTCTCAAGTCATGAGGACACATGTCTCAATGCTATGACGTGAGACAAAGCAAAAGAAATCTAAGTAAACTTAAGCTAGGTGTGAATAGGTCAATCCTAGATAGATGATATCCTATCTAGATGGATAAAGAGTCTATTTATATTAAAACCCCCCTTAAGTGCAACTTAGGGAGTAATGTATGCACTAATGACTAGTCCTAGCTGCTAGGCCATGTTAAGTACTCATGTACAAATATCTCATAAAGTGGAGTTAAAAAGAAAAACCTAGTGGAAAATAAAAAACCCTCTTTAAAAGAGATGATGTAATGAAATGAAATGTAGAAGTGAAGATAAGTGATGGAGGGAGGACACCTCATGACCCCCTAAAGGAATACTTTTAGCATAAAGTACAAGAAATTTTCTCCCCACAAGAGAGAAGGGAGAAGGTCTATTTGACCCCCCAAAAACTATGAAGTGATGAGTTCTCCATGTGAGGAGATGCTTCCTCCCAAAACTGATAATAGAAGAGAAATCATGCAGCCTCCCCTCATAATGATGCCTATAGTACTGGTGGATGCTCGACACTAAATGCAAAAGATTATCCATGATCGTTGAACAACATTTCTCCCCTTGGGAAGAAGCAACACCATATATGTGTGCAAGATAACTTCCCATTCTGAATAGGAATATGTGGGAAGTAAAATGAAAATCTTTGAATAATACACATAATTCAAAGACTTAAATGATGCCAATGATGTCTTCGAATGATGCTCAAAGATCTCCAAGTCAATGTTGATACGTGACGGATGCTGATAAGATGGATTAGGTACCATAGGTGATTCTAGAACATGGACTATGGATGTATGGTTATGTTTGTACTGATGTGAATCTGATATTGCTCTAGATGATGATAACTCATGAATGTCTGCACAATTTGTCATGATAGAAGTTGATGTAGGCGAGGCAATAGCAATATCCAAAGATGAAACTGATGATGCAACTTTATCAAAGCTTTCATCAGATAAAAGACGAATGTCCTCAATGCTGTCATCCAAATCTGCAAGGTGGGATTCTACAAACAAAGATGTTATGTCTTGTAGATATACATCTCGATGTGGTGGATTTGGAATGATCATAACAATAATCTGATGCAAAGAATCATTGGAACTCATGAATGAGTCAATACCAGATTTAGATGTAGCGACAAATGATGTGGGTGATGAGATATCAATGTAAGTCATCGAGCTACATTGTTTGTCCCCAAATAATGATGTCTCACAAGATGTTTGAGTGAGATTGGATGATGTTTTTGCATGTGTTGGAACTAGAAGATTAGGCAAGGCAATACCATGATTAAGAAGAATTTGCTTTAGTTTCTCAGTTTTACAAAATTTACATTCTTCTATTGTATGCCTTTTTTTCACATAATATCCATATTTGATATTCCATTTATTAGGAGGGTTGCAAAGAATACTCAAATGGAAGATCCTAGGTTTGAGTCCTACCTGGTCTATACGAGTTGTAGCTCTACAAGTTATATCAGAGCCAGGCTAGGAGCCCCAAGGACAGTATGTGGCTTAAGATGGGGTGTTGTAAATAAGCCACATCCGGATCAACGATGGACTGGCCAAAGAGAGGCTAGTAGTGCAGTTTACGCTTATGAAGGAGGCCATTGCAAGTGAGAGGGAGGCCAATGGCAATAACTCACTATACAAGTGGTGTGTTAAGTGGAGAGAGACGTGGGAAGAGAGGCTGCAGTATCTAAAATGCAAGCTGGCCATGCATCAAAGGTGTCGCAATAGATAGGCAACACAATCGTCACCTCTCTAATCAAACTCATACACCCATCAAAATCAGTATCCAAACTAAGCACCAATGTACCATTGGCAATATGCTGAACCAATTGGGCGAGAATGCAAATTTCTATGCTCCACGCCTGCATAGACTTATGTGGTCGCACGTATGGTGCTCAAACTTATGTGGGCACAGCAAGTATCCGCCACAGGAACATTCGCGACTGGAATGATAAATGCTTTTCTCTGTGCAATGTGCAGGGATGTAGTGGAAAGTGACTTAATGACTTTGATGATCTCCAAAGTTAATTGAGCCGCTTATTCACACCAAACATAAATCCTTGGTTCAACCATTGACTAGAGGTCCAAGGTGCGGCATATCTCCTTCCACAGGCGCCCCTCTGATCTCATTCAAGGGTCTTGGAAGAGGGCACGAGTGTAGTTTCTTAAGCACAGATAATAAACAAAAACTGCAACACAGAATAGTTTTAACACACAGAACAGAAAAATCTTAGTCAGCTTCCCTTGATGAATTACATTTTTAGACCATATTTCAAATGGTACATACCACAGTATTTTATAGGGGTTGTAGCCTCTTTTCATAGCCTTTATCATCCACTAATGAGCTCTTTTTAACTGATATTTCAAATGGTACATACCACAGTATTTTATAGGGGTTGTAGCCTCTTTTCATAGCCTTTATCATCCACTAATGAGCTCTTTTTAACTGATAGATAAAATTGAAGTCCAAAGACTATTACCAATTATATTCACGCAGAATTTCTCTAACGTTAGCAGTAACTATGCATCGTAGAGAAGATAGTCAGTATGAGGCTCATGCATTACTTCCTAACAACTGTTGGGAAGTAATTTTTTCTATTGGTTGTGGAAATAAAAATTACAGTTTTGCATGAGCAATATCTATTGTAATTAGAAATAAACTAAAATTTATTAAGATGTTTCTACAGTTTGCATGTTCTAGATTTTTCTTGTAAGTTGTAAATTCCTCTACAAAAGAGGTATGATGTGAATGATTTTTATCATGTAATAAAATCTGATGAAGCAATAAAAATATATTTTGTGTGCAATAACACATTGTGCAAATTATTGTGTTTATCTGAATTGATGTGTTGAGCAATTTATTGTGTTTCTATGTATTTGTTTTTTGTTTATCTCCATTAAATCTAACATGTGGTATCAAAGCAGGTTCTAATTTTTTTTTTATCTAGGTTTGAAAATTTGCAGCAGCAAGAGATGATGCAAAAAAGATTGTAAGGGGTGAATAAAAGAAGATATGCATATGTTGCAAATTATATATTATAAACATAGTTGAAAAACTCGGACTCGACAATAACTCGGCAGACCCAAAAATTTTAAAAACTCAGGACTTAGCAAAAACTCATGGAAAAACTTGGCAATAACTCGGCAAATTTATCAAACATTTGAAAATACACAATTTTTAAAAATATTCTTAAAAACCACACATATAAACTGAATTTTTAGAACATATTACTGATTTCATCATATATAAATCAAAATTAGAGTTTAATACATATCAATCATCAATGTATTTACTGATTTCATCATCTATAAATCAAAATTAGAGTTTAAAACCTTAATACGTATCAATCATCAATGTATCATAGACCAAAAAACAAGTTCAACTTCTCAATACATATCAACTTCAAGTTTCAGTATCAATAAAAATTATCTATCCTAAATTTCTTCTATGACTGAAACTCAAAAGTTTTTGTCGCTGCTGTGTGGGTGGTACTGAAGTAGAGGGTATAGGTGCAATGTCCTCAATAGAAGCCTCAATAGGTGCCCCAACAGGTGCCTCATCCATGGGGATAGGATCAAATTGTGTGTGTGAAGAAACAACCTCTATTGGCTGACCGAGCTCGCCTTCTTCCTCCTCATAGGTTGCCACCTCTGCTTCCCATTCAGCTGCATCTGCCTCCCTCTCCATCTCAGCGAACTCATCATCACTTATCCATGGTTCCACATTGACCTCATCAGGCTCAACAATCCAATCTGAGTATGGATCAATGTCATCAAGGTCAAGTGCTTCATGTGAACTCAACCCTTGTACCTTCTTCTCATGCAACCGAAGGTTGTAGCGCACGTAGACAAGGTCATTCAAGCACTTTTGAGTCAATCGATTGTGCTTCTTTGTATGAATGGCCTCAAAGACACTCCAGTTGTGCTCACAACCAGATGCATTACAAGGCTGAGATAAAATACGAATGGCAACCTTTTGAAGATTAGGCGTTGTGGCAACATAATCTTCCCACCACAAATCTGCAATGATAACCATTTATAATTTAGTAAGGATTTAATAAACTTAATCATTAACATAATGTCATAAATAGTAAAATAATATTAAACACATAAATTTGTTACCTGGCTGTAGAGTGTCTCTCCTACGAATGCAATCCTTGGAAGAAAATAATGGCCCTTCGGCCCTCTTATAGCTATGTATCTCATCAAGTATGAGATCTCGAAGGTCATCACTACTAACCAATCTTTCAATACATGTTGTGAGGCCAACTTTAACCTCTGCATCCGCTTTGAAAGTAGGAGAGAAATAAAACTTGGGGTTCAAAAAGTAGGCAGCAGCATGAATATGTTGGTGGAGTTGTCGGTTCCACCTCCGATCTATTATGCGCCATATGGGTTGATATTTGGTCTTGTTTGACCCATATAAATGTTGAATTGCCTCTTTGGCCTTATCTATGGCCTCATATAGATACCCCATGGGGCTTTTATCCCCATCCACCAATCGTAGAACTCTAACCAACGGTTATGACACTTAAAATATAAAAAAATTAACAAAATCAGCAAGCTATAATATTAGAAAGAAATAAAATAAATCATCAATAAATGTTTGAAAACTTATTTTGATGATCTCCTCCATTTGTTTGGCAAATCTATCATCAAAAATGGTGTTCTTGACCTTATCTGCTTTAGGCTTCTTGGAATAAGGACTCTCAAGCCATTTTTCACTCACAAACATGCGCTTGAGGTTGGGCAATGTAGCTAAAATGCTTTGCAAGGTGAGGAAATTGGTGGCAAAGCGTGTGACTCCTGATCGCACGGGATCCTTACCATCAGTGTGCTCTCTCATGAGACTTAGGACCCATGTGTGATTGTAGATGTACTTTGTGATATTCCTTTCATCTTCAACCACATTCTTCACCCAACTTATTTTCCCTATGTCCTCAAGGAGCAAGTCAAGACAGTGGGCAGCACAAGGGCTCCAAAATAATGTAGGATGCCTCGCCTTTAGAAGTTTACCGACTGCCACATATGCAGCTGCATTGTCGGTCACAATTTGAATTACATTCTGAACTCCCACTTCCATCACCACCTCATCCAACATATTGCACAAGGTCTTTACATTTTTTGTTTCATTAGAGGCATCAACTGATTTTAGAAATACCAATTGTCTCCCTGAAGCCACTAGAAAGTTGATGAGTGTCCTATTTCTGCCATCTGTCCACCCATCAGATATAATGGTGCAGCCATTCTTTTCCCAATTTCTCCTCTGTTCCTCCACTAATTTGTGTGTGTTTTGGACCTCATTCTGCAATAATGGCCCACTCAACTCATAATGACTTGGGGCCTTGAACCCCTCACCTGCCACAGTCAATGCAGTGACCAACTCTTCCCAATAAGGACTAGAAGCAACATTGAATGGAATATTGTTGTAGTACCAAAATTTAGCACATGCCAACTTTGCCTCATTTTGCAACTCTCTATTCCAAGAAGTACCTTCCAATGAAGGTTGTGCACTAGGAGTATTACGTGGAACAAAAAAACCAGAACTGATGCTGCCCACACTTCCAGATTCTAATCCTCGTATCCGTGGCCCAAGAGAAGAGCTTCCCATAGCCCTTTGTGATCCTGTAGAACTGAAATCTGCATATGGGGCTGCCATTGCCTCTGCTGCTCTCTTTTTACTTTCTTTCCTTTCGTCATATGTTGCAAGGAGTTTTTTGGCCTCCATCTCAACCTCTTCGGGTGCCTCTTTACATGGTACAACATCTCGACAAACGATTCGTGCAAGGTGGTATTTCAACCGGTTTATGCCACTAGAATAAGTCTCGAGGCAATGGTTGCACATAACCTCTCCTCGTGTTGCACCTGGTGTTCCATGTTTCTAGAAAGGATCTCTTGGTTTGCCACCACTCTTTTTACTTGTAGAAGCCATTAGTAAAACACCTAGCAGAAGAGAGACAAGATAAACGTTAAGAGATAAAAAGTAAAGTTAAACAAAATAAATGAAACATATTAAAATTTAAGAATGATTGAAAATTGAAAGATTTGAATTTTGAAACATATTAAAATTAAAAATGATAGAAATATTTTAATGTATTAATTTATATTATGATAAATTGATAATAAAGAATACTCGAAAAGAAAATAATAACAAAAATAATGATATTGAAATAAAATTTAATATTTGAATATCATTATTATTGTTATTATTTTCTTTTCTACTATTCATTATTGTCAATTTATCATAATATTAATATAAATTAATAATTTTCAATTATTTTTTATTTTAAATTTTGAAAATAAAATAAAATAAATTAAAAGTTTTCAATTTTCTTTTGCAAATATAAGTTAATATATTATTAATATTAATTATATATTATATTATAAGTTTTAAAAATAAATCAAACTGTAAATTAAAAATTAAAAATTAATGTATTATAACTTAAAGTCTTAAATCAATAATAAGTTAATATAGTAAATCAAATAAGAAAAAATCACCTATTGAAAATATGTTTACAAAAGAAAAATCAATAAAATATAAATAATTAATAAAAATATGTTTAAAAATAATAATTAATATGTTTACATTTTATACAATATGTTTACAAATTAAAAAAAAATTTAAGGACTATTGAAAATTGAAAATATGTTTAAATATTTAATTAAAAAAACTATAGCTTGACCTGGGCGTTTTTGTTAAAAATCAGGGTTTTTTTTTTGTAAAATCACAGACATGATTGATCGACTTGGGCGTTTTTGAACTATAAAAACCGTTTGAACATACCTGTGCTGTCGTTTGTCGTCTTCCTCTGTCGTCGTGTTTTTTACTGCCTTCAATCCGCGTTGTTTTCTTAAGCCTGAATGGAGAAAAATGAAGTTGGGCGCCTTTATTTGGGTCTTTAGTCACTAAAAATTAGGGCAAGACTTTAAAAAAACGCATTTCTTTTTTTTTGCCCGCATTTTCACTGTTAAACGCGCGATTTTTTGCGTTTTTCTGTAATTTACACGCCGTGATTTTTTAATATTACTCGGCTGCGAGTAATATGGTGATTAACTTGCCTCTCAGTTCCACACGTGATTACTCGCGAGTTATGTGAGTTTTTCGCGATTTTTTCAATTATGATTATAAAAAAAAGGATTGTGTTTTGTTTTATTGGAGATTATATCTGAGCGTCAAAAGTTTTCAAAGGAGATTGTTTGCTGTTAATCGCAACTATAGAGAAAGTTGTTGATGTGAAGTTGCTTCAAGGAGAAAAGTGTTGTCCAAAAGGAAAAAGGTTCACAGGAGATCAAAACTGCCCAATGAAGGTTCACTGTCATAAGAAATACTGGTAGATCGTTGTTTAATGTATGGAAGAGTTAAGGAGATTATGTGAAGAGTTGATAGTCGTTGAAAGAAAGGCATAGAAGCCACTAGCCAAAGAGAGATGTAGTTTAAACTTTAAAGTCACTGAAAGGGTAAGATAAAAAGAAAGTTGCGATGTTTTATTTTGTTGTTGTTAAGGGGGAGATCTAGCTGTTTAAATTGAAAATCATAGTCTAAGCGAAGGAAAAATAAATTGTTTGAAGTTGGTTGAAAGGTAAATCGCTAGCAGAATCATAGTTAAGTGCAAAGGTAAGGTGTAGTTAATCATTTGTTTCAATGGGTAAAGCTGATAAACGTGTTAAGAAAGAAAATGAAGTTTTGGAGAAAGAATTGATGAAAGTTAAAAATGATAATTCTCAATTTGCAAGAAAAATAAAGGAGTTGATAAAGGAGAAATATGAGTGTTTATACAAAATTGAGAATCGTGGAAAAGAATTGGGTAATGTTAAAAGAAAGAATGAAGAATTAAAAGAAAAATTAAAATTGTCTGATGAGGTTAAGAAAATGAAAGAAGATTTTGAAGAAAAGTTGAAATTGTGAGAAGAAAAAAATTGTTTGCAGAAGGAAGAAATATGTAAGTTGAAAGAAGAAAATGAATGTTTAAAGAAAAAACACTTGGTAAGTGATGTTGCTTGCGGTACAGAGGATTTGTATTGTTCAGTTGATAAATCAAGTGTTTTCTGTGACACAACTAATATTGTTATTAATGAAGAATGCAAAAATGAAAATGATAATGTGTTAGAATTGACAGATCATGAAAAGAATGTTGGTTTTAAAATTATGCAAAAAATGGGTTATAAAGGTGAAGGTTTGGGAAAACATGGGCAAGGAATGAGAGAGCCCATTCATCCAATTGTGAGGCCAAGAAATGAAGGCCTGGGATATGGTCAGGGAAATAAAAATGATGTAAGTATTACAAGTTCATGTAAATCAGCTAAAAGTATGGAGTTTATGCAATGTTCTCATTGTCATAGAGAAGGACATTAAAAAGAGAAATGTTGGGATCTTCATCCTTGTATAATTTGTGGGTTGAAAAATCACTTTGAAAATTCATGTTGGAATAGAGAGTGGAATGGACAATCTGTGAAAAATTGTATGAAGATCAATTATGGGTGGATCGATGGATCCAGTTGTAGAAAAGGTACAGGTATGTTTAAAAGGATGTATAAGCCTAAATATTGGCATGTTAAAAGCAATGTTGGTTTTCAAACAAAGTTTGAAGGACTGCCGTAGCAGTTGGTGAAGTGTTGAAGATAATTTGAAGGTATCATGAAGATTGAAGATTGAGTGAGTCAGAATATTTGGAAAACAAGAATTTGAAGAATTGAAATGCTAAAGCATGTGGTCGAAATTAAGGGGGAGTGTTGGAAAGTAATTTTTCCCATTGGTTGTGAAAATATAAACTACAGTTTTGTATGAGCAATATCTATTGTAATTAGAAATAAATTAAAATTTAGTAAGGTGTT
Organism: Sequoia sempervirens; assembly: GCA_007258455.2. Lineage (NCBI taxonomy): Eukaryota > Viridiplantae > Streptophyta > Pinopsida > Cupressales > Cupressaceae > Sequoia > Sequoia sempervirens. The sequence goes on along the minus strand of VDFB02362736.1, from coordinate 24,056 downwards.
TTTACAGTTTGCATGTTCTAGATTTTTCTTGTAAGTTGTAAACTCCTCTACAAAAGAGTTATGATGTAAATGATTTTTATCATGTAATAAAATTTGATGAAGCAATAAAAATATATTTTGTGTGCAACAGCACATTGTGCAAATTATTGTGTTTATCTGAATTGATGTGTTGAACAAATTATTATGTTTGTATGTATTTATTTTTTGTTTATCTCCATTAAATCTAACAATGACGACTTGATGGGCTGGAGGAGTCACTTTTTTTAAAAAACCTTCGATAAATTGTGCAGGTTTAAGGATAATTGAGGGTGCGCTAGACTGGATGGCGCACTAAAAAACAAAATGTTTTCTTCAATGCACTCCCTATATAGAGTGAATACTTCACGCCTTAGTTCGCCACTAAAGAATGAAAGCTGCGTAGCGGATGGTGAGGCCGCGGACTTGGTTGGTGGAGAATGGAGTGCAAATGGAGGTCTCCACGCAGCGAGTAATAACTTCGTGAGAGGTCGTGTGCCAGGAAGTGTGGAAGCCGCCAATAGAGGAGTTTGCTGATGGAAAGTGATGCGCGTTGTCAAAAGATCGACTATGTTAAGATATCTTGCTATGTTTCTATAACAATGATTTGAATAGCTCCTTCACCAAAAAAACTTCACATCTGAGAATGGAGCTGCAACATAAAGGCGCCTACCAACAGATAAACAGGTCGATGGAGTGAGCTACAACAGACCGATAGGCCAAAATCTCTGCAATCAAACAGAGAAATAATCCTCCAAAGAGGCCAAATGGCAAAAATAACATGCAGCCAAGTTGAAATGGCCATGAAATTGTCTGCAAACTACAAATGAAACAATTTGTGATTTGCAAACAGGTCAAATAAGCCATAATAACTTTGCAAGAATTATAAATAGGCGAATTTTTTTTTTGCCAAACTCTCTCAAAGAGCAAATATCTAACCTAGTGAGCAGACTGGCAAGGGAAAATTGGTCCTCTGCTATATTTTTTACATTTTTAACAATTTTTTTGGTATAATATGCACAATGATTAAAAGATTGAAAAAATAAAAAAATTATTGAAATTGACAAAACAAAAGGTATTTTTTTGTTTCCAGAGCTTTCTAAATGTGATTGTGCTGTCCATTTGGCGCTATGTTGATACGGCTATGTCTAGTAGTCACCTTGATGCTGGAAGGAACATTCTCTCATGGCTTTGATACCATGTTGGAGAATACCAAGATCAAAGAGCACAAAACAACTTCCACAAGTGATAAAATATGCGCAATAGTATGTCTATCAAAAATGAAAATGAAGAGTGTTTAATACAATGATCAAGCCTTGCATATATAGGCAAGGATGAGGAGGTGAGAAGGTAGGAGTGAAACTTTGAATACCCTCTATAGGTGGAACACTTGTGAGCTCACTTGACAAGTGTGTGAGCAAGTGTCAATAGGTATCTTGATTCATGAGGACACATGTCTCAATGCTATGAAGTGAGACAAAAGCAAAAGAAACCTAAGTAAACTTAAGCTTGGTGTGAATAGGTCAATCTTAGATAGGTGATATCCTATTTAGATGGATAAAGACTCTATTTACACTAACAATTGATTGATTTAAATTGTGTAGAAGATGTGTTCAACAAAAGATGTCCTAGTGCTTATGTTTCTAACTTTTTTGGACTTACGATTACTTGGATGAACATTGATAGGTTGTGGTCATTTTATCTACCATAAAGGTAGAGTACATGGCAACTACCCATGCCTATAAGTAGGGTATATAGCTTTAGAGATTATATAGACAAAATCTATAGATGTTCAATACCTCTTTGTTAATATTATAGATTATGGGAGGTTGATGCTTGAAAAGGTGACACTTTGATTAATGTTCTAGAGGCATTGACGAAGCATGTGAGAGCAGAGAAATTTAGGTGTAGTGAGCCTATAGGCCTCTTAGCCCCTAGCAATTAGTATATAAATTGTTGAAAGTTTCATTTTTTACTTGCTAGGTGTTCAACAAGTGGTAGAATGTTGGGAAAGGTGTCTCAACCTCACATTCCAATGTTTTTTAGTTAATTATTTATTATTTGTCCTCACATGGAAACGATGGTTTCCTAATTTGAGGTGACACTTTTTTGCACATGTTCGATGCTTTGTAATATGTGTAAGAAGTTGTAAAAGCATCTAATATCATCATACATTATTAGATATGGGGTTACTTATGACAAATTTCTATGTTACCGGTTCGTAGGGGTTAAGGTATGGGTCCCGGTCTGGCCTGGGGTTCGGGTCCAGTTACCTGTGGGTTTTCTCCTACCGAACTCGGGCAAACCCGGGGCATATTTGAAAAATTTTCTGACCTTTATTTTATTTTTTTACTTTAATTTGACTAAAAAATACTAGATAAAGCCCCCCAACCTTAGAATTATGTCCATCATGAAGGTTTGTGTGGCTTTGAAGGTCTTAATTTGGATTTTATTGTGAATACAAAATGATGTACGCCATGAAGGTTTGTGTGGTTTTGGAGGTTTTAATTTGGGCTTGGTGGTGGAGGCTCTGCCCCTCGACCTCACCCTGTATTGCAATAGGTAGTGCACTAGGGACGTTGCCTCCAAACCTTGCGTGGGGCACTGCCCCTTGACCCCACTAGGGGTGTTGCCCTAGACCCCCATGAGGGGCGCTGCCCCTCGACTCTGCTGGAGGTGTTGCCACCAGACCCACACAAGGGGTGTTGCCCCTCGACTCTGCTGGAGGTGATTCCCCCAGACCCCCACAAGGGGTGCTGCCCCTCTACCCTAATGGTGGCGTTGCCCTTAGACCCCTACGAGGGGCATTGTCCCTTGACCCCATTGGGGGCATTGCCTCCAGACTCTCATAAGGGGCGCTACCCCCAGACCCCATTTGGGGCATTATCCTCAAACTCCCATTGAATTCATTTAATTTTCCATGTACTCTCCAAGTCCAAGTTTCCAAGTTTGCCTACAAGTTTTCATCTATAATATTGTCATCCAATTGGACAAACTTCCCTAATGCTTAATTGCATGGAGAAATGTACCAATTTAGTTAATTTTAATATATAATATATATCATAAAATTTGAGTTTGACTGACATTCTAATGTTTTAAATTTTTATGGTGGTTTTGTTTATTATACAATATATGATGCTATGTGTGGTACTTTGAATTTAATTACTAATGTAAACATGTATATATTTTTTTATCTTTATTTGTTTTTGTATGGACGAACCCAAAACGAACCCAACCCCAATTTTTTTTATCAAATCCGTGAACTGAATCCTCGAACCCGAACCGAACCCGAATTGGTAGCTTAGACAAATTCTATGACACATGTAAGAGCA